>JARHVA010006643.1:322500-864134 GCA_037957365.1 Torreya grandis | reverse complement strand
TATATTTTTTCATCATTTTACTATACGCATGAAACTAGGAAATAGATTTTTGGTTGATATGGAAAATGGAAGAAGTTATAGGTAAAATTACTTTTTGAGGTGATATTACACTCAGTCAAATTCAATTTAATGTTTTTATTTCAAATAATGGTGGATTATACTTTATAAACTTTAACAAGTTGAATATGTTTTTCTACCTGTTATTTCCCACACCTTATAGGTTTTGCTCTTATTTAAGCTAGTCCTATACATATGAGTTGGTTAGTTTTATTATAGATGATGTTTAATAGCTCTTATCATGTTTCCAATTCTTGGTTTAATTTTTTAAATCATTTCATGGTCCAAATAGTTTAGATTGTAGGAAGGTGTTGATAGTGAGGTAACTGTCAATTTTCACCACTTGAAAAAAGTTTGGTTATTTGAAAGGGTCTCTTATGAATGTGATATGTTGTTATTAATTATTTAATGTCATAAAAGTCCCCTTATTTACATTCTTGGTCTTATTATTTCATGCATTGATCAAATACATAGTCACATGGGTCACACAATCAGTCTTTTGCTTGTTTCTAGCTACAATCATGGTGTCTTGACATTTGAAAATGGTTATGAGGATGTTATGAATAGTATTATGTTGTTGAACACCTATTTTTAAGAATTAAAAATCAAACTATACGTCTCAAATTCCATGAAAATATTGTGATAATCAATACCATATATATACACAGTCAATGAGCCATGAATATGCACCTATAGGTGCCATGGATAGAATGTCACTGGAAACTAGGAAAATTGATCTTGTTTCAAGTATTTTAATGTTGAGGAATAAATTTGGAGAATTTTAGATAGTATAAACTTTTTTAATTCTCATAAATTATGCACATGTTCCATGTTTCCCCACATTCACTGCTGCACATCGAAATGCCCACCTACATATGATATTGACAAAGACTTGGAACTATTTCATAGGGATACTCAATCATGTTTTAATGTATTTATAAGGATTAAATAATATTTTTAGGCATTTACAATCTAATATAAGGTCATAATATGTACACAATCCACATTCTAACTTCATTGCCTTATGCATTGTTGTGTGTGCATCTACACGATTACACAGAGGCATGAAGGAGTTACAAGGAGAGTTTTGATATGTTTTGAAAACTCCCTAAGGTTTTTAGATGTTATAAAGGCAATGAAAACATGTTTTAATAAATATAGGTATAAGTGAGGATTTAATTCAAGAGTTGATGACTGTGTTTAGGAACAAAGTCCCTAAAAACATCAAAATAGAGCCCTCACACCTTATGGGAATACCATTTAGGAATGTTGCATGATGCCTATATGAGTTTGAAAGCATATATATTATATACTCCACATATGAGAAGAGACTTTAAAAATTAATATGATGTATGACTAAAGGAACATAGTATTTGGAGGCTTCAATTTTGGACTTCTGTTCACTAGGATAATTTAGTGTATTCTATAGGATTGAAACTTCTAAAGTGCTCTTACACCCTAAGATAACAATCCAAAATCCTATCACTATGAAAAATGATTATAAATAATTAAAAATCACATATATTAATAAAATGGCACCAATGAATATTGAAACACTAGGTTTTGGGCCTAATAGGCATACCTATAGGTGTACTTTGTTCACAAGGACCACCTATAGTGTATTGTAGGTGTCTACAGTCCACAGTAAAAACCTAAGCATGAAGGCCTAATGGAAACACAAAAATTTTATAGGGGAAGCTGACTCAAAATCATATAAAAATGACAATATACCATATGACACATGTTTCAAGGTGGTTTCTCACCTACAAGACCTCTATTTTATCTCAACATAGTCAATTGTAGCTGACTGTACTGGATAGTGAGTTAGAATCATGATATTCTTGATGATAGTAGCGTATAAGCATGATGTGAAATGAATTATATGAATGTGTAATAAAATTATAATATTTAATAATGTCTTTTACATTTTTTTCCAGGCCTAAACTATGCAAATGTACATACAGGTGCCTCTTCCAAGAAAGAAACAAAGTCAGCCTATCAGTCAAGCCTAGTGGAGCAAGAATATGGATTGAGGGTAAAAGTATGGGTGATAGGAAGTTTTTGAGCATGATAAACACCTTTAATTAGATAATGATCATCCAATGACACTCTCATATTAGTGACTACATAACATAGAAATTTCCTGTAATGCAACTATAATCTATGTTTAAAACCCCACACATAGTGATCTTACCCAAGGGTTTGTCTTAGGTTTTGAAGGGTTAAGGGGTATAATGATGCAAAAAAGAGATAAAAATTTTCAAGACCATATCCATCACTTGGATAATCCTCTCATATATTCACCTTGTCTGAGAAAATATGGGAAGTTCCCTCTATCTTATCTCAGTTAAAGGGCACTCCCCAAAGGCACAAACTTTTAGTTTTGGAGATTGAGGGTGAGTTAGGAGTTATTTCAACATTTTAGGAATATGTGATAAGTTTAATGATATCTTTAAAAACATTAGGAACCATGAATAGGTGCATAAAAATCAAAAGAGTGGTTCAAACTTATAAAGATGCAGACAAGCCTGCTTAGTCTTATCTAGGTCTAAAAGCCCAAAAGGGGGTCAATTCAATCTCTAGTGTTAGATGAAAATTATAATGAGATTTAACATGTTTTTATGGATTTATAAGGTGTGTCCAATCTATTTATATGCAAAATATATCACAATAAAACCATTTATTGGCTCAAAACACATTAGGCCTATAGGAAATGGTAGACAAAGCTAAAATAGCTAACTCGAAAAACTCATATCTACTTGGAAGATTTGCATGGGAGATTGAGGAGATAGGAAAATTTGAAGAGGGTATTTAATAAACACATTGTGGTATTGGTTCATCATTCCAATGTTAGATCTTTAAAAACAATCCTTAAGTATGGAAATGGTCTAAAACCCTTGGTAATGACTTGATTGGGAAAATGAAGGAGAAGGGGAATCAAAATGGCATGTAATGGCTTGGGAGATGGATGAATATTATATAGGACTCTCTAGGGTTCCTCCTCATCAACTTGAGTCCTAGCCTACCTATACAAACAAGGCACATAATTGGTTTCTTTGACTATTTTTGGTGTTGTTCAGGAATGGAAGATTTTCAAGGGATGAAAGTCACATTGGTATAAGTATTTGAACTTGGGTAAAATCCTCATGTAAATTTAAAAAAAAAAAAAATCCTATGTTCTTCTATAAGTACTCTCACTTCATCTAGTCTAGAATGACATAGTAAACAAGTTAGTGAGAATGATGAAAACTTCAAGTGGAAGGAAATTTTAAGGTCTATTTTAGGAATATAAGGCCATGAAGGGTATTTAAATGTGTAATTCACTCCTATTTATTTATTTTCATGGAAAAATAAATCCAATATTGAGGACAAGTGTGAGGGGTGAGTGAAAGAGGAGTTTTTTTAGACTATAGGCAATGGTAACTCATATGCAAAAGAATTTTGATGATTAGGGATGAAAAAAATGCATGGTGGAGCATGTATACAACCCATAATACTCATTTAAATCAGTCACTTATATCTCCAGTCAGTTGTGGACGTTCCAAAAAGGCTAAATGATGAAGGCAATTTTTTGAGTAAGCAATGAGGAGTCATATGTCATATTTCAAGAGTTTCATACATTTGAGGGTCATTTGTCCTATCAAAAATTGAATGGTATATATAAAAATTAATTAAATTTCATGTTTAACTCCTTTTATAATCATGACACATGTCCTAGTGACTCTTGGACTTCATTCTCTTCTCCTCTCTTTCAAATTCTATAAGTAGTAGCCATTTTGGATCTTGTAAGCTAATACCACATCATGTATGATGAATCCATGCTAGAATTAATTTATATTTTGAGTTTTAAAAATAATTTCAAGTCTATTTTTTGAGTCCATGAGCATTTTTATATGTGGGTAAAGTGATGTATGGTGAAGTTAGTGATAATTTTCTATCCGTGTTTGCATTATTCTCTCATGTTTATGAAATAGTTCCTATTATAATAAGTCATATAGAGTGTAGTCAAGTATGTTAGTATATTTTAAAGTCTAATAATATTATTAGAGTGTGTAATCTACCCTCTAGTTCATTTACCTTGTGTTTCTTCATGCATATCACCTCTGTATTGAAACATTGATGTTAGAATCTTCTAGGACTTATAAGCTAGTTTGTATGCCTTGTTTCTTAGTGAAAGAAGTATAATGGTCATGTATAAATAATTTTGGTGTATCACCCCCTTATACTACTTTAGTTTAATTATAAATTATAACTCTTTTCCCCACAATAAACTAGTTAATGGGTGATAAGCATTTCAAGATACATTTAGGGAGCTAGCCCTTAAACCTAGAGGTCTACTTCTACTTATAGGTACACCCACATACTTAAAATTATTCCCATGTTTCCAAAATTTGGAAGAGGCTTGAACAAACTTTTCTAGGATGAAATATTTGGTGACAATAATTTTGGAATGTTCAATGGTACTTATTGTTTTAAAGACAACTTGTCAAGGTGAATTTTGGTCTTGACAACATCAACTTCAAATTGGTGTTCAAGGTAAAATATAGTTCAAGGCCATTATTTTGTCATATAATTTCTCTCATGATTCATGGTACTTACTAAGTCATCATCTAGTAGAGTGTTCAATCCTATCAATCCACTTATCCAGCTTGAACTTCCTCTTGAATTTCAATACCCTCATCCTAATTAGACTTTTGAAGGCCAAGAAGATTTTGCTAGCCAAGAATATGAAGGGGTGGAATAAATTGAAGATATTAAAGAAAACATGGATAGGACTCATGCATCTCCTACCTTAAATACTAAAAATATAATTCATCTTCAAGAATATGATGGCATTCCCCCTAATGCCTCACAGAGTGTGTCCACATTCAATGGTGAGAGTCATGTTACACCTAGTGAACACATCAGGGATATCTCAAACTTTTGTAGTTTCCATAATGTCACTAAATAGAAAATTTCCATTAGAATATTTGCATTGTCCCTTAGAGGGAAATATCTTGAGTGTTATAGGACTTTTCTCGATGGATGCATCACATCATGGGATGACTTCGGAGTGTTTTTGACTTCTAGATTTGAACAATGAGGTGTTACATTGGTAAAAATACAAATCATCATTTACATTGTTCAAATCCTCATCTTAAACATTGTGTTTTAATTGTCTAAATAACATAGTTATGCTACCCATTTGAGTCTAAACCATTTTCCAAAAATATTTTAAGTCCTTAATTGATAATTCAAATTTGGAATTATACCTTTTTAAGTTATAAATCAACATATTAATTGATTTTACCATTTGCACCTGGTTTGAGTTAACTTGGGTTCAATTTCTCTTTTGGATTGGAGGTTGTTTATAGACTCATCATTGTTAGAAATATAGAACATAAAGCAATATTAATGAAATAAATATGGAATTGAAATATAGAAAACACAACATAAAATAGCCATAGATTTTATGTGGTTCATCAAATATGGGCTACGTCCACACAAAATATCCAGTTCTTCTCTTTATTCAGTCTAACAAAATGAAGGGATAAAACTTGAAATACATCTACTGCAATCTCTTCTTCACCCACATACAATATACCATCATGATCACAATTCCATCATATTAAAGGAGGGTTACATATTAGGGAAAAAATGCACAAACATAATTTCTACCATTATATCTATAACCTAATAGTGAATGGTCTAGATTTACTACGAAATTCTAATATTTTAAAATGCATTTTTAATAAAATTTTGCTTGGGGGGTGGAAAATGGGGCACTTACATCCCACACCCCCTATAAAAAATTAGGGATTAATAAGATTAGGCTCCACCATCCAAAAATATTCCACTTAGAGATTGATTACTATAACTCCACCACTATAACTCTTTCTTAGACTTTTATTTGAAATTTGACCCTGACATGTTTCTTATCTTCCTTGTTATCCTTGAAGACATATTTAAGCTAAACAACTCTCCAACTTCTCTTTATTAACTATCTTTGTTAGAATATCTATAGGATTCTGACTCATATGAATATTTTCCAACTTTAGTTGACCATCCTTCAAAACTAAATGAATGAAGTGATACCTGAGATGTATATGTTTGGTTCTTGAGTGGAATGCTGAGTTCTTTGATAAATGAATCACACTCTAGATATCAATATACAACCTACAATCTTCCTACTTTTGAACCAACTCTTCCATGAACCATTGCATCCATTTCATCTCCTACTTGCTTCTGTAGCTGCAACATATTCTACCTTTGTAGTTAACAAAGAAATTATCTTCTACAATTTTAAAATCCAACTAATCATTGTGTCACCAACAGTGAATACATACCCTGTGGTGCTCCTCCTACCATTTAAATCTCCATCCATGTCTACATCAAAATATCTTTATAAGGTAACATATGAACCTTCATAGCATAATTATCTATCAATGGTCCTTCTCAAGTACTTGAGAATCCACTTGATTGCATCCTAGTGCTCTTTTTATATAATATTTATAAACCTACTAAAAACTCCCATTGCATGAGAAATATCTAGTTTCATGCACACCATAACATACATTAAACTTATAATTGATGCATCATATGAAACTTTAGACATGTAATTTATTTCTTCTTACATTTTAGGACACCATTCCTTGTTTAATTTGAAGTGCCCTCCCAAAGGTGTAATTATAGGTTTTGTATCTTACATATTGAACTTGACTAACACCTTCTTGATGTACTCTTCTTGAGACAATGTCAATTTTCTATTTTTTTCTATCACTTTTTATTCTCATACCAAAGATTTGCTTTGCAACACCCAAATCTTTCATTATAAATGATTTTTTTAATTTTATTTTGAGATCATTTATATCCTACATGTTAGACCTTGAAATAGGCATGCCATCTACATATAATAACAAGGTAATATAGCTGTCATTATCTAATCTCTTAAAATAAATGTAGTGGTCAAAATGACATCTACTATAACCTTATTTTATCATAAAGATGTCAAATTTCAAATAACAGTATCTCAGAACTTGCTTTAAACCATAAAAACTCTTCTTCAACATGCACACTATTTTCTCCTTACCTTTTACTTCATATCTCTGTGACTACTCCATATATATTTATTCTCCTCCAAATCAGCATGAAGGAAAGTAGTCTTCACATCTAACTGTTCAAGGTGAAAATATTCTACTACTACCAAACTTAAAATAATTCCTATGGAAGTCATTTTTACAACTGAAGAAAATATTTTGTCAAAATCAATACCTTTCTTTTATGCAAACCCCTTTACAACAAGTCTGGCCTTGTACCTCTTTTTGCCTCCATCTTCTTCCTTCAACCTATAAACCTATTTATTCTACAATGCTCTTTTACCTACAGACAACTAAACCAAATCCCAAGTTTGGTTATGTACCAAGGAGTCCATCTCCTTTTCCATGCCTTGCTCCCACTTCTTTCTAGTTTCTACCTGAATTGCTTCTTCATAGCTTTTTGGCTCGTCATCATCAGATAATAATAAATAATAAAGTGAAGGAGAGTATCATTTAGGGAGTCTACTTACTTTGGTATATCTTCTAACTACACTTTTAGGAGTTTGAGGTACTTGTTATTATTATAGTTGTTACACATTCTATTTTTTTGGCACTTTTAAAATTACATTTCTAATGATTTCATCAAGTACTGCATATTCACTATTTGGTTTTTCTTATTTCTTTCCCTGTAATTGATCTATGTACATGACCTTCTCATTAAAGATCACATCTCTACTCCTAATTATTTTATGATTTTTAAAATTTCATAAATGGTAACCAAAATCATTAACTCCATATCCAATAAAAGTGCATTTCTTGGATTTTGCTTCAAGCTTGGTTCTATTTTCTTAATCAATATGGACAAATGTTTCACAACTAAAAGTTTTTAAAAATGAATAATCTACATTTTTAAATATCCATGCTTCTTCTAGAATGCCACCATTCAAAGGACTTAAAGTCCCTTGATTTATTAAGTAAATAGAAGTATCCATAACATCTTCCAAAAATTGTAAGGGCAACCCTGCATGTAATCTCATGCTCCTTACATGCTCCATGATTATCTTATTCATCTTTTCTGACACACCATTTTGTTGTGGTGTTCTTGAAACTATTTTATCTTTATGAATCCCATGGTATAAATAGTAATTATCAAATTCCTTGCTATAGTATTCTCTTCCATTATCTGATCTGACACACTTCAACTTATCTCCTGTCTCATTTTGAAACAAAGCTTTCCATTTCTTAAACGTATCAAAAACATCATATTTTTTTTGTATGGAATAAACCCAAGTTTTTCCAGTTGCATTATTAATAAAACTAATATAATAATAAGATCCATCAAGGGATGATACCTAAGTTGGTTCACATACATCTGTGTACACAAGCTCTAACTTTTTATCCATCTTTATCTTTCCAAATTTGATAAATTTGAATCTCTTTTATTTTCCATACACACAATGCTCACATAAATCCAAATCCACCTTATTCAAATTTGGAAAAAAATTCTTTGAGTGGAGAACTTGCATCCCATTCTCACTCAAGTTCCCAAGTCTGTGGTGACATAATTTTGTATCCACTTCTATAGTAGCTAAATCAATAGAAGACTAAAAATTAATATTTGATAAATATAATGTACCTAACTTCTCTCTTTTTGATATTACCAATGATCCTTTAGTGGCCTTCCATGAATTTTATGCAAATGTAACTATGAATCCCTCACTTCCCAATTGTCTTATTGAAATTAGATTTATTCTCAACTCAAGAACATGCCTCACCTCTTTTAGTAACTATTTATTTCCATTCTATAATTTTATCTATATTTTACCCTTTCCTACAATTTCACAAGGTACACCATCACCCAAATAAACCTATCCAAAATCATCTTGAATATAACCGTGAAAATATTTATCATGGGGTGTAGCATGAAATGAAGCCCTTGAATATAACACTCGAGAATAATTAATGTGATCTAAATAAAGGATTAAAGCATCTTGTAACACATCACTTGCTACATCTACTTCCTAATTTTTATCTTATTGTCCATCTCCTTGTTTTACGTTTTGAAACCAACAATCTTTATTCAAGTGTCCTTTATTCCCACAAATACAACACACCAACATTACTCTGGATATATATTTTCCCTTTTTAGACTTACTATGATTCCCTAGGCCCTTTCCTCTATCATTTTGTCTTACCCTATTCTCCATAGTCAAAGAATTATCTGATGTCTCACCTATGCTTTTTCATCACATTTCATCACTAAGAATAACACCAATAACATCATCAAAATTTAAAGTGTTTGAACTAGAGATAGAATTACTCATAGCCATGACCAAGCCATTCTAGATTTCTAGCAATGAGCATAGAATCAAAATATCCCTAACCTTATCATAATTTAATCCTATAGATCTTAACTTATTTGTGACCATGTTAAATTCATTTAAATGATCAGCAATAGACCCACCTTCTGACATTTCTAGATTAAATAAATGCTTCATAAGAAATACCTTGTTGGAGGCTGAGGGTTTTTCATACACTCTCTCTAATGTCTTTATCACATCCACTATTGTCTTTTATTTTAAAATATCAAAGGCCACCGATGCTTCCAGGCAAAGTCATATTGTTCTTAGTGCCTTTTTGTCAAGAACCTCCCAATCTTCATCCTTCATAGTTGTTGGCTTATTTGCTATTCCACCCAATGGTAGGAAAAGATCCTTATGATATAGATAATCCTCCATTTATATATTCTATAGCTTATAGTTTTAGCCATTGAACTTTTTGACCTTAAACTTGCTTTCTTCTACTATTACTCCCACTTAAATTAGGAACACTCTTTTTCTATGAGTTTATCTGGTAAATAAACCTTTGAATCTGATACCAGTTATTATAAATATAAAACACAGAGAAATATTAATAAAATAAAGATGGAATTAAAATGTAAAAAACATAACATAAGATAGACATAGATTTAACATGGTTCACTTAATGTGGGCTACATCCACATAGAAACAACCAGTTCTCTTTATTCAATCTAACAAAATAAAGGGATAAAACCTGAAATACATCCATTGTAATCTCCTCTTCAACCACATATGGTATACCACCATGATTACAATGCCCTCATATAAAATTAGTGTTACATATTAAGATAAAAATTCACAAACATAATTTATCCCATTAGATCCATAACCTAATAGTGAATGGTCTAAATTTACTACAAAATTATAATATTTTACAATGCATTTTAACATAAAATTTCTTGGAGGTGATGACCATAGTGGGGGTGTTCCCCCCCCCCCCCCCCCCCCCCCCCCCCCACACACCTCCATTTTGAAAATCAAGCATTAAATAAGAACAGGTTCCACCATCCAACAATCTCACACTTAGATATTGATTGTTGCAACTCCACCACTATAACTCTTCCTTGGACTTTTCTTTGAATTTTGAACCTTACATGTTTCTCATCTTCCTTGTTATCCTTGAATACCTATTGATACTGAACAACTCTCCAAATTCTATTTACTAACTACCTTAATTAGAATATCTATAAGATTCTGACTCATATGAATATTTTCCAACTTCACTTGACCATCCTCTAAAACTAAATGAATGAAGTGATACCTAAGTGTTATATGTTTGGTTCTTGAGAGGAATGTTGAGTTCTTTGCTAAATTAATTGCACTCTAGCTATCACTATACAACCTATAATCTTCTTGATTTTGCATCAACTCTTCCATGAACCATTGTATCTATGTCATCTCCTTGTTTAATTTTGTAGTTACAACATATTCTGCCTCTATAGTTGACATAACAACTATCTTCTACAATTTTGAGATCCAACTAACTGTTATATCACCAACAATGAATACATAACCTATGGTGCTCCTCCTACTATCTAAATCTTTAGCCATGTCTACATCAACATATCCTTGTAAGGTAACATCTAAACCTTCATAACATTACTATCTATCAATGGTCTCTCTCAAGTTCCTAATAATCCACTTGACTACATCCCAATGCTCTTCTCTTGGATTATTCATAAACCTGATGATAACTCCCATTATATGAGCAATATCTGATATCATGCACACCATAACATACATTAAAATTCTAACTGTTGAAGCATATGAAACTTTAGAAATGTAATTTATTTCTTCTTGCATTTTAGGAGATTATTCCTTTCTTAATTTGAAGTGCCCTCCCAAAGGTGTACTTATAGGTATTGCATCTTACATAGTGAACTTAACTAACAAATTCTTGATGTACTTTTCTTGAGACAATGGCAATTTTCTATTTTTCCTATCTCTTGTTATTCCCATACCAACAATTTGCTTTGTAGCACTCAAATCCTTCATTGCAACTGAATTTGCTATTTTTATTTTGAGATCATTTAAATATTGAATTTTAGAAACTACAATAAGCATGTCATCTAAATACAATAACAAGATAATATAGATACCATTATCTAATCTCTTAAAGTAAACATAGTGGTAAAAATTACATCTACTATAACTTGTTCTATCATAAACATGTCAAAATTCAAATACCACTATCTTGGAGCTTGATTTAGACCATACAAACTCTTCTTCAACTTTCACATCATTTTATCCTTACCTTTTACTTCATATCCCTATAGCTAATCCATATATACTTCCTCCTCTAAATCACCATGAATGAAAGTAGTCTTCACATCTAACTATTCAAGGTGAAAATCTTCTACTGTTACCAAACTTAAAACAATTCTTATGGAAGTCACTTTTAAAACTAGATAAAATATTTCCTCAAAATCAATACCTTTCTTTTGTGCAAACTCCTTTACAACAAATCTGGCCTTGTACTTTTTTTGGCTCCATTTTCTTCCTTCAACCTATAAACATATTTATTCTAAAATGCTCTTTTACCTATAGGCAACTGAACTAAATTCCAAGTTTGGTTTTGTACTAAGGAGTCTATCTCCTCTTTCATGCCTTACTCCCACTTCTTTTTGGTTTCTACTTTATTTGCTTCTTCATAGCTTTCTGTCTCACCACCATCAAACAATAATAAATAATAAAGTGAAGGAGAGTATCATTCGGGAGTCTACTTAATCTGGTAGATCTTCTAACTACACTTTTAGGAGCTTGAGGTACTTGTTGTTGTAGTTGTGGCACATTATGATTTTTTAACACTTTTGAAATTTCATTTCCAGTGATTTAATTAAGTACTGCATATTCAATATTTGGTTTTTCTTATTTCTTTTCCTATAATTGATCTCTAAACATGACCTTTTCATTAAATATCACATCTCTACTCCTAATGATTTTTCAATTTTCAAAATCCCATAAATGGTAACTAAAATCATTAACTCCATATCCAATAAGAGTACATTTCTTAGATGTTGCTTCAAGCTTGTTTCTATTTTGTTTATCAACATGGACAAATGATTCACAATCAAAATTATTTAAAAATGAATAATCTACCTTTTTACCTATCCATGCTTCTTTTAGAATGCCACCATCCAAAGGACTTGAAGGCCCTTTTTTTATTAAGTAAATAATAGTATCCATAACATCTACCCAAAATTGTAAGGGCAACTCTGCTTGTAATTTCATGCTCCTTTCACACTCCATGATTATCTTATTCATCATTTATTACACACCATTTTATTGTAGTGTTCTTGGAACTATCTTCTCTCTCTGAAACCATGGGCTAAACAATAATCATCAAATTCCTTACTATAGTATTCACCTTCATTGTCTGATCTAACACACTTTAAATTATTTCCTATCTCATTCTCAACCAAATATTTCCATTTCTTAAAAGTACTAAAAACAATTTTTTTTTGGTATGCAATAAACTGAAGTTTTTCTAGTTACATCATCAATAAAAGTAATATAATAATAAGATCCACCAAGGGATGATACCTGAGCTGGTCCCTATACATCTATATACACAAGCTCCAAATTTTAATCCTTCTTTGTCTTCCCAACTTTGAGAAATTTGACTCTCTTATGTTCTCAATACACATAGTGCTCACAAAAATATAAATACACGTTCTTCAAATCTGGCAACAAATTATTTGAGTAGAAAACTTGCATCCCCTTCTCACTCATGTGCCCAAGTTTGTGGTTCCATAATTTTATATCTACTTCTGTAGAAGCTAAATCAATAGAAGAGTCAACATTACCATTATATAAATATAATGTACCTAAATATATTCCTTTTGCTATTACCAATGATCCTTTAGTGACCTTCCACAAATTTTCTTTAAATGTAATTATGCAACCCTCACTTCCTAGCTACCCTACTGAAATTAGATTTCTTCTCAAGTCAAGAACATTCCTTACCTCTTTCAGAAACCATTTGTTTCCATTATGTAATTTTATATTTATCTTAACCCTTTATAGGGTTCACCATCACCCAAATAAACCTATCCAAAATCACCTTAAATATAGCCTTGAAAATATTTGTTATGGGGTGTAACATGAAATGAAGCCCCTGAACATTGAATAAAATTTGAAAAAAAATTTGGCTAGATCATCTCAACCAACATGTAGTTTTGTGAATAGACCATAGACTCCCCAAAATCAATAAAACACTTATAACTAAAGGTAGTAGATTCTTAGGAATCATCAACTCACCTAGTTGACTTAAGGATCAAACCAAAACAAAGTTATGCGTCCCTAATAAAACCATGCAATAGGGGCATATACCACCCCAAAAATAGGGTCACATACGACCCCAATATAATTATATTCCACCCATGAATGCACCAAACATGGAAGAGTTGAATTACATGAAATAAATTATGTCATGATTGGAGATATGAAATAGAATCAAGAAGTACAAATTTGATGAGATATGTCCATATCCATTTGATTTGAGTATTCTCCAAGTCCCATTTTGACCTCATTTTGAGGCGCCCAAATCAATAAATACAATGTAAAGGGTGACCCTCATGAACACATTCAGGAATTTTTTGTATTATGCCAAGAGGTAGCTTACAGTAGCATTTTATTGCTTTGATTGTTTTTTTGAAGTTTAGTGGGACACCCTTAAGATTGGTTACCTAAGTTACCTAAGGGATCAATTTTGGATTAGAATAACTTATTTGAAAAGTTTTTCAACCACTTCTCATACAACATTAAACATGAATTGAACATTATTGACTTGTGAAAATCCAAACAACAAGATGGAGAAAGATTCACAACATATCTACAATGGTGGAGAGCATTAACAGGTTGCTTTCAACATAATTTTATAGATAAATAGTTGGTTGACATATTTGCATAAAAACTACACCCTAAGGTGGCACACAATTTATGCTTTGCTTACACAAATACATTTGAATAATTATAGATAAGTGTGTATAGATTGAGAAGGTGATTATTACAAAAGGCCTTGTCAAGATTTAATCATAGGGTAAAATGTCAAATCAGATCTAATATCCTAGTCAAATAGTTACAAAAAATAAACCCAAAGGTTTCAATAAGAATAAGAACAAGAACAAGAACAAGAACATGGTTAGAAATAGTGTGACTAAAACAAGACACATACAAATAATGCAATCCCCATCAGATCTAAATGTGTAATTAGCTCTACCTAATCCACCAAAAAAATTTCAAAGAGTTCCTCCATGAAGGACATTCCACAATCACTTCAGAGTCTTCAACAAACTAGGAGAGCATGTTGAGGTAGTATTTCAAAAGCTCATGGTAACTAACCTGATTGTATGGCCAATACCAAGGCCCTTTCCTACAGATCAACCCAAGCTAGATTGGTATAAGGAAAATGAATTTTTAAACTTTCATCATTGTGTTGGTCATGGTGCCTATTATTACATCTAATTGCGACACCTTATTGAATATTTGATCAAGAGTGTTGAAGTTGAGATCAAGCTTTCTCAACAAGGCACTAATTAGGATATAAGAATCTAACAAGATCTATTTCCTCAACATAATCAACAACCAAAGAATAATCAGAACCAAGGACAAAATTAATGGTAGAATCAGAATCAATATCAAGGTCAAAATCATAATTAATATGATCATAATTAAGATCATAATACCCATGCTAATAACCTATGATACAAAAACATGCCTTATGATTATAAAAATACCATGGGACTCATTTCTACCACCCACATTAACAATGTTACTATTAAAACCCATAAATTATCCCATATTCCTCATAATACTAGACCCATTATTATTAGGTCAAGACCCTCTCCCTCTAGTAATGCCATGTTGAGTTCACATAATTTGGTTGTGCCTCCATTTACATGGGTTACTATTTATGTATATTAGCCTTCCTCTAATTATAATGGCTCCTTACCAACTCAAAATTGTTCCAAGATAACTAGACACCCATGAGTCACTCTCCAAGGCCCTTTACCTTCATCCTCTAATTATAATGGCTCCTTTCCACCTCTATATTACATAATGTTACGTAGACACTTATGAGTTACTCTTAAAGACCCTTTTCCCTCTTATTCTACTAAACCCGATGTGAACATTATACCTTCATATCTAAATCCAAATATTATGCCAGCTAATGCCAAGCCACCTTGTCCTACTATTTAAAACCCTTATAGTTTATTAGACCAACTAAGTAAAACCCTTACACATATTTCCATTTTGGATGTCTTGTATATGTTTAAAGTCTATATAACTATTTTGAATAGAATTTTACAAGAATCAACTATTCCCAAAGATATTAATCCTGAATAGTTCCAAACACTAGTTGGACACTTATCTTCATTTTGATAGCTCACGTTTGATCAAAACCATAAGATCAAGCAGGTTCTTATAGACAATGGTTCAGGGCTAAACATAGTGTCCCTCAAACTGGTACATATATTAGACTACACTATGAAGGACATTAAACCAAAGATGATCACCATAAAGCCTTATAACAATGTCAAAATGGAGTATTTTGGTACCATTTATTTGCCAATCATTGTTGGGTTTGTTTCCCATCACACATTGTTACATATTTTGGATATTGAGTTGCCTTATAACATAATTATTAGTTATCCTTAGATCTATGAAGTATAAGCCATTCCTTCCACCTTGCACCAGTGATTTAAGTTTACCTACAATGGGATGGAGGTTATTATTCCTATTGATCTATAGCCTTATCAATATTATAAACATCTAGACACTAAATATCATAATTATAACTATTATCCTAGTTTTGAAATTTTTACAAAAAAGAACAAAATAATACTTTCATATCCACCAACATCAAATTATATAAACCTTAGTGACCTTTCATCTACTTTAACTGATCAATTTCTCTCAACTCTTTCAAAATAAGTTGTTGTAGAAGACATGGACATTTCCACATACTCTCTTAAGGACACCTTCCATATTGCCAAGTTTCTAAAGTTTCCCAAAACATTTCTTAAACCCAAACCTTCCAAAATCCCTAAAAGACCTAACTTGATTTGGATATAGAAGAAATAACAATGAAAACCACCTAAGGTATTTATACCTACTACTTCACCAAACAAGATCAAGAGGCTTTCACTAAAGGAGACTAGTTATATCTTGATGGCATTGTTGATTGTTTTTAGAAAAAAAATCCTATCCAGATAATGGATAATTTTGATTATAAAAGAAGTGGCCTTGTCCCATGAGTGCAAGGAATCCTAGAACCTTTATCAGTTAGAGTACCTACCCTAAATCATGGTCTTAGATTTATACCACCTGGGGGTGTCTTCATGACTTTTGATAACAATTATTATGAATCAACTAGTGATGAGACTCCACGTAGTAATGTAGTGTCCCATTATAGACTTTTTGATGAGCTTGATAACTTTGATTTATTTGATTCAAATGTTATTATGATCGTAACAACTCATTATTCCTTATGTCTTTGACATTCTGAACTCATTGATTGGGACAAAAAAAATTTGGTCATATGCCTTGATGAATTTTAGAATGAAGAATCATTACATAATATATGACCCTTAGATATGGATTGCACATTAGTGATCATAAACAAGGCTTTGATTTTTAATTAGATCCTTTTACCTACTTTGGAAAGTAATTAAACTTTCTTGGTCATAACAAGGATAAAAAATCAATATCTTTGGGTGAAAACCTCTTTGAGATGTTCATTGATTAGGGGAAAAGTAAAGAAAAAGACAAGCCCTTGATTGAAAACCTGTTTCAGTCACTCTTGGATGGGAAAGTGGATATGAAGGCTAATAGGTTTCGTGAGGTTGCCTTTCATGAATTCTTAGCCTATCCTCTAAGGAAGAAACCAAGCCACTCACATCTATCATCTCACTTATGAGCATTTGCCAATTGACTCTCTCAATAGGTGGCCACTCTCATTCGACCAACTCTAATATATATCTCACCTTATGAATAAGATGACTAGGAACCTATTGAACACATCCCCTTAGAGTTTCAAGATCTGACATGTACCTCTCATAGCCCAAAAGAGTTTGTTTGAAAGTGGAAATGGATTGATTAGAGAAGTGACTATGTTGAGTAGGAGCAAGATATGGAGAAGGATTATTCTAGGGTTGATACACTTCATGAATGGGCTGACAATGGTCATATTTGAGTTGGTAAGAATCATAAATTTTTTTATAGGAAATACTATAGGCTTGATATATCTCACCAACTTATGTGAAATAAAACTCAACACTAACATCATCTATGGAACTTTATTAGGAAACAACACAAAAAATAGTTATTAACAATCTTCAAAAGGAATACTAGGGTTGTTTGACTAGCTGATGTAACTTTAGAGTCACCATTAATGCTTAGATATATGCCTCTAAAGGCTGATTATTGAAAGACAACACCAAAAATGTTTCAAACTCTTGGACCAAGAGTCCCATCAGGTGTTCTAAGTGGCACAATTAAAACACCTCTAGGCTTGTGGGTAGCCTAAAGATGAGGTGAATCTCTAGATAGGGATAACTCCCTTGATGTACCACTTTAGATCATAACTACACCTAAAATTTTGGGGGGAAAGGGATAGAGATAATGGAAATTAAACTATATTAAGGGATGTGATACACCAAACATATTGATGACTTCCAACTAGCTACATGTTACACATGAAACCAAGAGACTAACCAAACATACACTTCTCTAATATGCATATTCTCACATCAATGTTACATTATGAGGCTATATATGAATGTGTGGGCTAGGAGGACTAGATAAGAGGAATTTAATGGCACTAGTGAATAGACTAACTCACTTAACCATGACACTTTCTATAACACTTCACATGCCCTACAAGAAGAAGCTTTCCAACTACATATAATATGAAAGAATGAGATAACATGCTAAGTAAATCATAATTATTACTAAGAAAGATCAATAATACAAGTAAAAAACATTATTAATAGTCATGAAGAGGTAAAAATTAGTAGTATTATTAATCAAATGGTATGAAAATGAGCAAGACTTCACCATACTCAAGTGGAACATAAGTTACAATGACTAAAATGGCTAGTTCTTATAGAACTTGAGAGAGAGAGGAGAAAATAGAAGTCTAAAGTTGACAAGGACACTTGTCAAGCTGAGGTAATCAGTTAATTATTCATGAGAAGAGGATTTGGGATGAACCATTCAAGGTTATAAGGAACAAGTGGCTCTCTAGGTCATGAGACTCTTGCAAAGTGGCATGAAAGTTCTCATTCTAGCTCAAAAAACTACCTTCATGATTCAAACCTATTTGAACATCCAAAAATATATTAGGGATATTTATAATTATTGGAATGAAGGGGAAGGATTTCAAGCATGCCTCTCCATGCATTGGCTATTGGATTGGTCATTTGAAACCTTCCTAAAATGAGCTATCAACATCTGTAGTCCAAAAAACTCCTTCATGTACCCTGCACACATGACCTATAAAAATGAATTATTTTTCCATGAAAATCTAATGGAGGGAGTTTATTACACCTATAAATACCCTATATGGACTTAGAGGTACTAGGTACACCTTAAAATTAGCTAACTTTAAGTTTTCCACCCTTCTCATTAGCTTAGTCACTATGCCAATTTTGACTGGCTAAGATGAAGTAGTTAATATTGACACTTAAGAGTTATTTAAAGGCACAAAATTTACATGGGTATTTATATTAATTCTTAAGCTTCCATCCCATGTGATTTAAATCTCTTGAAACCTCCCATAACATATACAATAAACAAAACTATCAAGAAAAGCCTATTTTGCACTCCATCTGTATAGTTTCATATAACTAATTTTTATGGGGAGTATCCTATAAGAGTATTATACAACCTCCAATAATTTTTATAGGAAAAATTTCCCATTAGAGTATCTTACCATCCTCATCTTCCCAATTGGGTCCTTATAAGGGTTTAGCAAGGTTTTTAGCCTATTTTACCCTCTTAAGCATTATTCATAAAAATGGGACATTGAATTTTCAAAATAATTTAAAAAATGAATATTTCAAGACCTATAATAACCTCCAAAAACTACTTTGGTTCTCCATGAAAATTCTCATCAAATATGTGATCACTTCAAGTTGGTCTATCAAATTCCTTTTTCCAATTTGCACATGCTTGATGTTATTTTTGGGCCAAAAATGGTTTCCATTTGGTTTATATACCTTCCAAAATCCTTATAACATATATTTTACCCCCATATGAATCATCTAATAATTTATAATGTATATATCATGATAAAGTGTGAATGACCCCCCATTTGGATGCTAAGCCTAAACCATGTCCAATAGGTCTTCCTACAACCTTTGTGTCCTAGGATATCAAATTAGAATTATTTTAATTACATAAGATTTACCACATCTATAATTATCCCATAAAAATTCTTCCATAAGTTATAATACCCTTATACATCTATAAATTAAAGTGACCTTTCATTTGGGCACTAAGCCAAAACCCTACCTAACAAGCTAACTATAACCTTAAAGTTATAGGACACTTATCTAAGATTATTTATTATGTGCTTGATTATAAATTCTTTTATATATTTTTTTCAAATACTTACACCATCCTAAGAGGTATTTGTAGCTTCTAGTTCATACTTTTCACCTATCCTCTCCAAAAATGTAAGTTTATGCACAAAGGGAGTGCCCTCTATCTGAGACAAAATAGAGGGCACTCCCCTATTTCATAAAACAATTGTAATTAATTTATGAGGTTATAGAACTCATAAAGGTTATTTTACAAATTTTTATCTATTTATTAGTTCAATATACCTCTTAACTCATCCAAAACCTAAAATAGACCCCTGGTGAGATGGATTGTGTGCAGTATTCTTCCAATGGACTATGTGTGCTTGATTGGAGCCCTTTTCTCCCCTATTTATATGCTATTAGAGTGTTAAATATTTATCACTAAAATTTTATATGTTTTCATCATGCCTTCAAATCCTTATCATTCATGCTAGTACCTTGAATTTGGATGTTCCTAAGACCACTCAAGGTAGCTGACTGTATTTTGCTTTGGACTAGAATTGTAGGTATAAATGCATGGTTTGACCTCAAGGACAATGTAAAAAAACTCATATGCCTCCCTTAGGTTCATTTTTTGTTTTTTGGACTTGAATTCATGCTTCAATTAAGCCCAAATCATACCTTAGACACCCTTTCTGACCTCACTATCTATAACAATCACCTATATTTGACTGTACGAAGGCTTGTAGGTGGATTCCTTCATGACTCCTATGTCATAAGACTCATGGGAACCATCTAGGGTTTTATAATTTTTTTTGAGATAATGAGTATATCTATTTTCATAGGTTTTTATATCTAAGCTTATGGTGTTGATTTGTAGCAACTTTGTAACTAGCTGGAAGGTCAACTTCTTGGGCAAGAAAAGCATGAAGGTGTCCATGGGAAGCATAACACAATATTTCATCCCGTGAAATGACATTTAGGTCATGAAAAATATAAATAATCCATGTAATACTTATTAAAATTTGAGACAAATTTTGTATTACAAATTTGGTTTTTGAAAGTTTCTTTGGAGCTCCAACTGTAGATGTCATTACCTAGTTTTAGTGCATAAAAGCACAACTTTGGGCTTCCTAAAAACCACTCTCTATTGATAATATTAAATTAATTATTTTAAATTATATTTTAATATGATATGGATACAATAAAAATCCATATATGTGCCTTAAAAGTCCTG
Source organism: Torreya grandis (assembly GCA_037957365.1). Classification (NCBI taxonomy): domain Eukaryota; kingdom Viridiplantae; phylum Streptophyta; class Pinopsida; order Cupressales; family Taxaceae; genus Torreya; species Torreya grandis. The sequence continues at coordinate 842,935 of JARHVA010006643.1, read as the reverse complement.
ACAACCTTGTAATATGACCTTGGCAAAAAGGTTTAGGTGCTCTATTTTCACTGTTTAGGGATTTGATCCTAGAATTCAGTCACTTGACCTTAGATATAATATCCCACTTCTATTTTGTCAAAATAATAATTATAAAGGGTATTATATGATCCAAATAAAATTCCATGACTCCAAATAATGTTCCAACTTGTTTAAATCCTTCATCAAATATCCTCAATTCTTTGCCAACAAATCTTGTAGGTGGATATTATCAAGTCTGTAGACAGTAAATACAAAGATGGACAATGTGCATTGATTTGAATATCTATTGAGTTGTAAACATATATAAACAATTATAAATTTACTCTTCATGCTTAAAATATATTTAAACCACTACTAATTATCTCATCATATCATGGCATCATTATGGAACCCCCTGTAGGTGCACCTTGAAAGGTATGCAAGCTATATATGCAAGTGTGTACAATGAGTATTATTTAGCCTTAAATGAGTTTTAATCCTATTAAAATACCTAAAAATTAATTTTAAAAACCTCTAAATGGATTCAAAAATTTGTGTTCCTAGTTTCCACATGGTTTTCTTCTTCCAAGCACCTACAAATGAACATTTCAATGGCAGACTATGTGTATAGGCAGTATATAGTGATATAGGTAGTATATAAGATATATATCCTTGAGGTTTATTATAAAAATTCACAAATAGTTAAAATAAACTCTTTAAAATCCAAAATATTTGAAACACCTATCATAACTCCCCTTCTATCATGGCATCCTTTTGAGAACTTGTATATTTAAAGAGTTGCCTTCATATGCATAGTGTATTGACTACACCCACAGAACATTGCTTGGAGAATAGGATTGAAAGGTGAAGGTATTGAGAGGACATTATAAACATAAACAAGGACCTATTAAAACCCTTTGAAACCATGATCAAGCATGAATTTCTTGAAAATGGTGAAAAACTACCTATAACACAGAATGGTGTATCCTCTTGTAACATGAAATGATTAGCATATAAAAATACCTTAAAATAAGAAAATAAACATGGAGATAGTTATATAAGGAAGTGAAAATCATATGTAATCAACTTCAATAATTTTTTTTTATGGACTTCCCCAAAATGGAGTAAAACCTATAGGGTGCATGAAACAAGAAGTAGAAAAACATAGTCAACTTTATGAGGATGGTTCATAAATCAAATGCCACCATTATTAAAAATATTTTTATGGAAATTAATATATATGAGTGTAGTTTCAACTCCCCAAGGTGTTTTATATGGAACCTCCCTTGCTATCCATACCAAGTACAAACCTGAAGACTAGTTCTATATGTCTAGACGGATGAAAAAGGAGTAGAATGGTTTTAGGCCTTTTTTAGCACTTTCAAATAATGTAAAGAAATAATAGAGATATAAGGAGGTTTAATAGTAATTATATGACCTTATCCCATGTGCCACACTTCTTCATGGGCTGTACAAGTGCCAAACTCTTCTCTTTTCCTAAGAAAACTATCATTTCCTTTAAAAAACCTACCACTTTTAGTTACCAATAGTTGATTAATAAAAATTAGGACACATGGGGAATAAAATCACCTTTCTTAACCTTGAAATTTACCTATGATGTCATAAAATTCATTTAATACCAATTTATGACCACCAAAATGACTCAAAATGATAAATGGACTAAAAGACTAATTTATCGAGGATAATATGATATGGAATAACATCAAAATACATATAATGTATCCTATGACATAGTATCATACCCACAAAAACACATAAAATTAAATTTTTTACCTATAGGTGCCCCAATTTGACCTGTAAGGTTAAATTTGGTCAACAACACCTACATTGTGCTTTTAACATTCCCTCCATTTATAATCATCCTAATGTTTCCCCTTGAGATTTAAAAAAAAAAAAACTAATCACTCCCCCATAGAGATTCTATTTGTGAGTTGCAATGTAAGACCATGGATAAAACTAAGCTTTCCTCATAAATTACCAAATTACCATTCCAAACATTCTTTTTAACATATTTAACTAGTCATTTACACCTCATTGGTAATCCCTTTGTGAGTTGCAGTGTAAGACCATGGACAGGAGCAGGCCTTCCTCACAAAATTTTCCAATACCCAAGTCATAATGTAATTAAACATGTTAAATTTTTGATAAGTAGTAATTGATCATGAGTTACACATCATTGACATTCTTTCCATCTTGATATAGAATGTTTTATGCTTACTTCATTGATCTTTCACTTTTGTCTTCTTATTTTTTGATTTCATGTAAGAATACAACCATTTTTCTTAAGTTTTTCATACTTCCTAGCTTGAATTAATGTGATCAATTTAAGTTCATTTTTATAATTTTATTTCTCTTTTATACTTCTCAACATGATTTAGTATGATTGATTGACTTATTATTATTATTATTATTATTATTATTATTATTTCGTGTTTATTATGCCTTCCATTTTTAACATTATTTGCATACTTCCCAATGTGATATATTGTGATTTTACTTGTTTTAATTTGGTGTAAATAATTTTTTAAAACATTTTGTTATTCTTTTTACCATTTTGGTTTATTATATTTATTTATATTTTGTTATTACACATTGACCATCATGATATAGTGTGTAGTACATCTGTTTTTAATTAGTTATACTTTTCCAAGTCTTTTTTGTCTTTTTGTTTTTCACCATGCATGTGTATGATATAAATCTATAAAATAAAATGTTGCACATATATTTCCCATACCATATACAACAATAGCTAAATCATGTGCTATAAAGAAATATATCCATGCATAAACATATACAACATAATATAACTCATGAGATTAAATCCAATTGTCAAAATCAATATCTATATATATCATGTGTTCATAAAATAAAAGGTACAAAATACAAAATACATAGCTCTATATCTAGGGTTGGGATCCATCATGCATATCATGTGTCCTAGCCATACTACCCATAAATGTCTAGGATTATCCCTTCTGAATGGTACACTATAATGAGGTACTCTAGGATCTCAAACCTAATACCTATCATTGTAAGTTGGCCACTTAGGATTGCACCTATCCAAGATGAATTATAATAGCCATATGTGATACTCTCTCGTAATCTAAGGCTTGTTAGGCCTATGCCTCTCCCTTTCCCACCCTTATTGATGGCTATGATCCATCCCCACATTTCTAAAACTACCTCATGACCTCCCTTACCAGTCTAAACTAGCTTGCCTAGGCTGTGGTAGATGGTACCATAAGAACACCCAGAGTGGTGGGGTCATATGGTGCCATCACCCCATCCAAATTGTCATAATGTGTAGCCACAATCAAGGCTCCCCATCTAGCCTCCTCCATTACCAAATTTACAAAACCAAAAGTAGATACATATTAGATCACATATATCTCAAAATCTATCTATCTACTATAACTATATGTAAATAGTATTCTCTATCAAAAATATAAATAAAAATTATAACATTTCTCACTAGTCTTGGTATCACCAACCATCATCTCCCCATATTCTCTCCCACCAAGCATAATATATTTGTATGCTCATCCTTTGATTGCCTCTATGCCACTATAAATCCTAGAGTCACCATTCATGCATGCTGAGACTCTCTCTTAAGAGGTGTATTTATAAACCAACTATGTGTTGGAATAGATGTTCATGTTGGGTCATCTTTCACTATCACCCTCACCTATTCCCACTCTCATTGATGGTTATTACACCTATAGTGTGGTCAAGGTGTTTTATGTTGATGTGGTGCTTATTATGGTGATTGTTATGTCCCTGCATCCATATTCATGTCATCCTTTCCCTTATTTACCTAATTTTATGTTTTACTAGTCCATGGTCTAACATGCCATGATCTAATCACAAGTACATCCATTAGTACTCCTCCTCCTCTCCCTCTCAACTCTCTAACATGCTAATCCCAATAAAAAGACACTACTAGAAGGGCTACTATGTGTTGGAATCTGACATGCCATGGTAAGTGTGTCATTGGTTAAAAATATATACATGAGGTATAGTGGCACATGATCTACATCCATTTAATCCATATTACACTGGTCAAATAACTATGCGATATAATAACAATGTGCATGTAGGGCTATAAAACAATCTCCCTTTATGTGAAAGTATATAATGTTGATACATAGGGAACAACCCAAATATATGGTCCTATCTCCATCTCATCACCCAAGGTAACCTATCATCAACCACATGGGGTAACCCAGTTGGTTGATACATATGAAACCTCTCATATATCCAATAACTCAATAAAATAACAAGCCCCATGGTCTTCTACCATATAGATAACATCCCATATATATCATGTATGAGTTAGAACTAGATGATAGTCCCAAAATCATATAATTCTCTCTAATCTAAAATGGACTAACTTAAGGATATCATGTATAGTGGTACCTTATCATCTAACTTATGATACAACACTCATATTATCACAAGTCCAATCACAACCTTATGGATGTCTATAATATTAGTGATATATACATCAAACAAACTGACCCTCAATCCTAGGTATATCTTATCTAAGATTATCACCCACTGAGCTAGTGATTTCCTCTCCTTTATATCATCCAATGTCCCTATGATCACTGGTGTATCTCCTATCGATAGTCAAAATAATGCATGGACATCCTCTAGTGTGATACCCACCTCTATGGTATCCCCATCCATCACCCATTAAAAAGTGTTGGTCAATCATTCCCATGCTCTAATAAACATGACAACAAGATCAACACTAAGTGGGATGCACCTTATCTCCATGAAGCCTCCAAAGCCTAGTGTGACTAGTCATGCTATGTCCACATTAGTCAATCATTCAAGTAGATATGATAGTCATGACACATTATCATTTGTCAATACCTTTGGTGTCTCTATAAAATATCAAACAAAAAAAGATGTATCAAACCTTCATGTCATAAATAATCAAAATACATTTTTAAAATTTTGAAAATTAGCCACTTTTGATTTAGTTTCTCAATTTTATACAAAATCAATATATTTCAATACTAAATCAGCCCTATATTTTATTTGTGATACTAGATTAGTCCTATATTTTACTTATGATATTAGATCAACCTTTTCAATTTCCTACTAGATCAGCCACATCGATACTACATTGGCCCCATTTTACCATCCTAAATCAACCCACTATTATGATTTGGCCTTATCATTCTCCCTTGACTTATAGACTAAGTTGACCAGGTTGACTCTATTCATCCATGATGATGACATTTTTCACATTTACCATAAATGTCTTAGGTATTTATTGGTCTAATTTCTTCTTATCTAATATCTTATTTTACCCCTAGTTTACCTAAAAATTTCCTAGGGTTTATTTTGGTGCCTAAATTTTGTCTAGTAGTCAATTTTCTATTTTTTCAACTCAAATTTAAATAAAAATATCCTTTTTTTTTTTTTTTTGAAATTTCTCATTGCTTACTTGTGGTGCACTCACTATGGCTATTGTGCATCCTCTTTATCTCAATTATTTTCTCCTCAACATGATGGCTCTATAGTCTTCAACTAAGTCTCTTAGAGGTTTGTTTTCTCATAATAGTAAAAATAACAAATGAATTATTTTTCACCCTGTTTATATTTACTATTCAAAGTTATTTACCTTTCAAATGTTTACTGTCTGATTCCATATTTTGATCATATCTTTTTTCTACTAGATCTTTTTCCAAATCATAAAATGTGCTAGAATATTGAAATCATAGAAAATATTTTCACCTATTATATGTCTATGTTGTAAAAATTTAATTTTTCACTATTTTTTTTGTTAACTTCTATAGGTTTGCCTAGTGTTCCCTACATTAGACACCTTCACATTTCTTGCTTCTACTTATTTATCTACAACACTAAGGTAAGTAAGGGTATTTGTTTTTCAATTATGAACTTTCATTTATTTTATTTGATCCCTATATTCTTTTCCTGAAGCACCATCTCATGTTGCACCTATATGACACATGATGAGGTTCAAGTGGGGCATATGTATACACATAATATTTTCTAGATTTATCAATTACTGATTCCTTCTATCTTGTAGGAAGCATTGATTCTTAATATCTTTGAGTGCATGCCTTAAAGGGTGCACTAGGAAAGGGGTGGGAAGACCATTGTGGATTGTTGTCCCTACACTACCACTTTTTATCTACACACCCATCTCCTAAAAATATTCCCCTAAGCTTTGCCTCCTATTTTGTACCCTCCTCTAGTCATTTTCCACCTTCATTAGCCCTTTTATAGCCTAAAATATATTTTTATAGTTTATGATAAACTGTCAAACCCAAAAACTTTGTACTCTAATTGATAAAACATATTTAGTGTCTAGGTTGGCCATTGGCCAACTTAAACCAAGACCTAATTTGTTTTCATCAATAATGATATATATTTGATTGGGTCAACCATGTTATCTAAACTTTTGAAAAGGACTAGGGTTATTTCAACTATATAAACATATCCATTTCGTCATTTCTAAGAGGAGAGAAGAGAGTAAAAAGATATATATAGTGCACATCTACTTATCCACCATTATACTTGAGGAGAATAACTTAGGTTTTCATACTTTTTTTGGAGATATGGATCTTATTTTATGGATAAGTATTTTAGATACATTGATAGGTTGTGTATCCATAAGATGATTTATCCTTGTCATCATTACATACCATAACAACTTCTTATGAAGCACCTTAGCCAAGGGAGAGATTAAGGCTTGATGGGTTCGCCTTCAAAGTTAAGTATTCCTAACTTTATTCTTCCTTTATAAGAGTAGATAGATTTGAATTTACACTTAATTGACATGTATTAGGATTATATATACAATGGTTTGACTATATATGTATTATATTCATGTTTATTAGCACCACTTTATGCCACAAGCTTTAGTGAGCACTATATTAGACATGACTTTACTTGTTACTAGTTAGTGAATATGAGAACATAGGATCTAGTTAGGTTTATTTCATAGTTTTTATTGATTGGAGGCTTTAGAACCCTCCTTAGTGATATTATTGTGGTAAGATATCCCTTGGCTAGGTTTTAGTAGATTCATATTGATCATGACCTCGAATATCTAATGTATCAACAATCAAAAGTATAAGTAAGATTTTTATTATCTGAGCTAGGATTAATTTATAGATCAACTGCATTTCCCTTTGCATATAAAAGGAACATGTCTAGGTAGATATAAAATTGAAGCACATATAACCAATGTGATCACATGAAGGCCTAAAATGCATGATAAGGATCATGACAATGTCTAGAGAGTAATAATATAAGATCCACAAGTAAATCAATCACACACATAAGAGCACTCAAAATTAAGTCAAATGGTAATGGTCCAACGTTTAGAGTAATATTACAAATTAATTTAATCCATGCATTAGTAGAGAAAAACCTATAATAAGCATAAAGGACACAGAGTGCTAAGCCTACTCCCTCAAGGGGTATTGTTAAGGAATTCAAAGAGTTATTTAAGAAAATAACATACCATCAAACCTTCCAATTAACATCCCTCCTTCCTAGAGAAAAAAATAAATGTAATTTTCCTTGGATTTGGTGTTATAAGTCTACATCAATGAATAATAACATGCTCCTCCATCATTTCCTAGTGCACTAATGGCTTAGGATCACAAGATTTATTTAATTTATGAAAACAGATGAGGCTTTTCTATTGTAATTTCTACATAATAAATTTGTGTAATTACAGCTTAAAATTAGTGGTCTTAGCTCACTTATTTTTATCTTTATGAAATTTTTTAGGATCAACCATGACCGTCCATCTTGAAATTAAGATGTGTGGTCATGAATGGATTCAATTTTGAAGGGACAAGCCATAAATATGCCCATTAATATTTGGAAAAATGGGGCATTGATGAGGTATGGTATGTCTTAATTTTAATATTTATCCCATTAATGGTTTTTGGATACCACCCCATTGATGATGTCATGGGATGCTGCAAAATTGAATAATGAATTTCTAGTAAATAGATATTTAACAACTTTTATGGAATTTTCACTTAAGCTCATGAATTGGTTTAATTTTCTTAAGTGACTTTGATTAATTTTTTGTAATTATTTAGAAATATATTGCACACTTAATCAACCTAGTCAAAAATGTCATTTTAATAAGTCTCAATTTGATTAGAGTATAATCAGAAGAAGGTATTAGTTGCGTATAAAACAATTCCCTAGTTAGAGTATTATGGGCATAAAATAACATATGCACATGACATGTGTTATGGAATTATAAAAATTTAGTGGTATAGGGTGTCATTTTTCATGGTCACTAGTTTGACTCAAAGTGATTTAAGAAAAGATAATAATCACATAAAATGCATTTCCCAATTCAAGGATACATTACCTAAATTGGCACCTATACATGACATGTTGGAATGATTTAGTAGATTTAGTGATTTTGGCCTAGATTGTGTGTTGTCAAAAGATATTGCTTAGATTGATAATTATAACAGAATTTTGATAGGAATTGGATGTCTACATTTTTCCCTATTTGAAAAGGTGTGGTGCGACATTAGAAGAAATAAAATTTGTTCCTATTTTATGTTAAATTTTGCATTATTTATGGTAAAATAGGGTTATGAACATGCCCTATGCTTTTTTTGGGTGGCCCATGATGCCCCTTGATGGAAAAGCAAAAAATTTTAAAATATTTGATGGGTTGGGCCCTCGATCAGATGAAATAATAATCATGTTAATTTAGTAAAAGAGGTTGGAAAATAGAGAAAGTAGAAGAAAGTGGGAGGAAAAATAGATAAGAGGGGATAAAATAATAGTTGAAGAGAGATAAAATGGAGAAACTATGAGCTTAGGGGGTGAAAATTTTGAAAAAATTACTATATTTTGACCTCGAGGAGTAAAAATAGTTCATTTACATCCCTAGCTATAGTAAATTTAAAGCTCTAAGATTTTCACATGAGAGAGCTAAGAAAAATGGCCAAAATACCACACTACCATCACCTTTGAGAGAACATGAGAGAGTACCAGTGGCCACCAGGAAGCAGACCATCAGTAGGTACCTTTTTTGTATTTAATTTTTCAAAATATAGAATTTAATATGTGTAGGAAGTAAGAATTTTGGTGATCCTGCCATTTTCCCAATTTTGAAATTGGTGAGTTCACCCATGAAAATAATGAAATTACCATAAGATTGGAATATTATCTGACCTTTTGGTGAGATCATAGGTCATATTGGTGAGCTCAAAAAGATATTGATAGATTCACATATTTGGGTAAAAATCATCATATCAAAAAGTGAATTTGCAAAGTTTAGTAGGATCAACCTATCAAGTGGTAGGAATGACCTATCAAATGCCAATAATGACCTATCAAATTATAGGTTATTTGATGTTAGTAGGATCATCCTAAAAAGTAGTGGGAATGACCTATGAAATAGTGGTATCACCAAAATAATGGTGAGAATGCTAGAAGAAGATATAATCGGGCCTTAGGATATTAATCCAGACCCAAAATTAGAAGAAGAGGGAGTGAGGACCATAAATGATTAGTTTAGGGCTCAAAATTAGAAGAATTATGTGAATGAAAGGAAACATAATTGACCTAATTCTTTGAATTTGATTCACAATAGTGAGTTGGAGTCATTACATCATAGGGCAGTGTTCCGAGGTTTTACTATGATAGGGGATCATGATAGATGAGTTTGTAGGCATCTTGGTGGTAGTATGCTTATATCACCTAGCTTGATTACCAGTGATTTGTATAAATAAAGATTATTTATTAGCACTCATAGAGAGGTGGCACTTGGAGACCTTTACATTTCATCTACCAACTAAGGAAGCTATGGTGACATTGGAGGATGTACACCATATATTATGGGTAATAATGTGACAACCCAAGACCACTTGGATGTTAGTTAGATGATAAGTTGTGTTATATTAATTTTTTAGATTAGTTGACCTAGAAATTATGGATGGAATCATAGATGTAGATGCACTATAGGATCTAGCTTGGCCACTAAAGGATGAAGTAGGAGTAGGATAGGGGATAGTTCCCATAAAGTGGTGGTTTTGATTTCTCTTGTCGTTGGCCTTCTATTATCGAATAAGAGTAGATGGTTCTTCCCATTGGGTTTGATTGATGTGGTTTAGGATATGTTTGATCAACTGACACAATTTGCCTAGGGTCCAATTATCTTAACCTAGTTATACAGAGACTTACACATGGTAGATTATTAAGGAGGGCACAACATAGGCCATAACACACTATTAAAGGTATGGGCATGGGAGCACATAGCCATTACACATACAATGGGCCCTAGATACCACAGAGGAGTAAAGGATCCATTGGCTTGGGGATGGTATCTGATAGGGATAGGTATGTAGGGATATTTGAGAGACTTGCCTTATTATCAATGAGCCATAAATGAGATGGAGGATGGGGACTTCATCTAGTGACCTTATATAAGGATCCAATTATTTTGGTTTGAGGACTTTTTCATGATCATCAATATGATCAAGCCATGTTATATCATAAGTCACCATGATTATGTGATGGAGAGGTATAGGCTAAATTGATTCTAAAAATAGTTTGGTCTATAACAAGATATCCCAAAGGATCCACACTACTTTTCTTATGTGATGAGGGAGATCATGGAGTGAAGGCCATTATTGAGCAAGGTTGAGGTAGTTGTGGACAATGGCAGGGTGTTTCACATTCTATGGGATTACGTTGAATGGGTTTGATATGTAGGGGTTACCAATGCTTATGTCATATGGTGGATTAGGGTTAGATTGATTTGATTGATGAGGTTATTACCTTAGTAACCAATTATAATTTAGATAAGGATTGAGATGAGGAGAGAATGGGTACATGTTAACACATAGTGATAGGGTTAAGTGCTAGTACATCTAACAATCTTATATGTTATACCATTATAGGTAGTGTAACTTCAAACACAATAGGGTTTGGGAGATGATATAGAGATATCTGAGTTATGTGAGTAGGACATGGATATGGGGATACCCTAGGTGTAAATGGGAGCCATATGACAAGTACAAGAGAGGTAGGGCCTTTTAACATAGGTGCAAGTATAAGTTTAGGAGAGGTAGGGCCCTCTAGCACAGGGAAGTCCATGGAGGACCAAGATTTGATAGACATACTCTAGAGGGAGATTAATACACACCTATCAAAGATTAATAGATTAAAAATCATGGTATTTGGGTTATAGGCATAGTTGGTGACAACTAAGGGAGAGACCATGAGGCTGTACAAACCTGTAGGGTCTCATTATAGCCATAGATGTAGAGATTGCTACTATGAGAGGATAGGTGGCATAATTAAATGGGGTTCAAGCCTAGTTAGCCACATGAGATATGGAGATATTGATAATGGTTAGGTAATGAGACTTTTCTTGGGTGGATAGGAAGAGATGGGTGTCATAGGTGGAGAAGCTCATAGAGGAGTGAGACGAGGCTCAACAAGCTAGGATATACATAATTTCAAGAAAAACCAAAGCTTTGGATAACATGATTACAACTAAGGAGGATTCCTTTCATATGAAGGATGATGTCCTCCACATGAAAAATGAGATAGCCGACTAGAGGTAGTCATATGATGTAGCAATTTCTATGAAGAGGAGAGTGACATCATATAAGGAGTACATGAGATCACAATAGACTATTTGGACCTTTAGGTCTAGACATGAGACTAAGTTAGAGTGTTCAATGATAAATCCAACATCACAATAGGTAGTCATGGGGCCTTCACCAACATCTCTAGCATCAGGGATGGGTTAAAGCTTACAATGGAGTCCCCTAATTAGAGTTAATTTTGTATCTCTTCCTTTTATATTATGAGATGTATAGATATTTTTATGATGTATAAATCATGATTTTGATAGATATTTATGACATTAATTTTTGGATTATTCCTACTTAGACATGGAATCTTAGTATTCTTTTATTGTCACATGATGTTTGCATTTATATTGCTCTTGTTATGATATGTTTGGATATGCTAGTTTTAGGAGATACATGTCCTTAGTTAGGATATGAATGTTGAAGTATTTGTATTGTTCTACTTCATGGATGACTAGATGCTAGAGGATAATTAAGGAAATGTACATCACAAACTAATCATAAAAATACTCAATTATACTCATAGTGTATGCCAAGAAATGCACATCTTACATAGAGTCTTGTTTGTTTCTAAAGTTGGCCTAGGATATATCTTGTGTTAAATATTGGGTATGGTATGTTAAAGAAAGATCTTCAGTACCATATTGACTTTTAGACTTAGAGCATTTGGTGTTTACTATAGCAAATATAAATTATTCATCATAAGTATAAGTAACTTATAATAACATTGTATCTCTATTTGCACTTGACTGATTCAAATGTGAATATTTAGAACTAAAGAGAATGATAAAAATTGCCAAAACTAAAGTTACAACTATTTACATTTAAACCAAAAAAAAGATAAAAATAACAATAAAAAATTTAACCTAACTTAAAATTAATATATGAACAATAAAGATTCAAGTAGGGACAATAAAACAAATAAATAACAAATGTTTAAACAACCTAAAATTAAGATATGAATAATGAAGATCCACATGTATTAATAATGTACACTTGAAAAACAAACAAACAATAAAACAAGTTAAATACAAATGTAAACAAATCAAGTCCAAGTGAAAGTCAAACTTAAAATTTTATGGATTGTATTTAAACACAAAAGAATAATAAAATATAATAAATAAGACAAAATAGTAAAATAAAGGACAAGCACAATAAAACACCAGGAATAATATATGTAAACACTAATGAAAATAAAGGAAGAACAACACAATCAATAAAACAACACAATAAAAAACACAACAAAACATAAAAATACACTAATGAACAAACAACAAAACATAAATTTAGAGAGAACAAAGCATAACAAAAAACAATAAAAATCAAATAAACACACACAAATAATGGTTAATCACAATGTTAGTGAAAACAAAAAATAAATAATTCATGCATGTGTAATAGAGGCATTATGCTCTGTGATAGGGTGACCCCTAAGCTAATAAATAATGATACTGGTAAAATGAGACAATAAAAATGGATACAAAGTTTCCCCCAGATGATAGGTAAACAAAAACATAAAACAAAATGGGGGAAATAGAAGAAAAGGAAGGGGTGGCCAAGCTGACTCCAGATGCACTAGACAAGTGGATGCTTCCTACATAGTTCCATGGATGCAATATACAACATAAAATTTAGGCCAAATGTAATTCTCGCAAGAGATGGGATAGAATAAAATGATGATAAGTGAACATGAGTGTATTGTAGAGGAATAAGGGAATGGGCTCTCAAAATGGTAAGTGTGTGAGAAAAAGAGGGTAAGGTTTTGGGTTTAAACCACACTAAAAGATAATAGATGAGTAGGAATAAAGAAATTGGATTGGGAATTTAGAGGGCCTACTACATCTAAGGTTGAGGAAGAGAAAAGGATCAAAAAATGGTGAGAGCATAAGAAAATCTAAGGGTGCAATAATGTATTGTGTTTAAATAAACAATGCACACAAGGGTCTTTCAAAAAGGAGAGATCATGGGAAAAGTTTATTCACAAAATGATGAGAGCATAAGAAAATCCAAGGAGGCATTAGTGTATCTAAGTCAAATAAACAATGTGCATGATATAAACTCATAAAATGGTGAGAGGTTAAGGCTTATGTCCAAAAAGGATGGGGAAACTAAATGACAATTGGTATATCATGAAATAGACAGGGTTCCCAAGATCCTTAAGGCAAAGAAATGGTCAAAAAAGAAAATAATATAAAGTGTGAATGTGGTTGAGCTAACCTGAGATATCCCACGTATCAAATTACAACCTACATAATCTGTGCAAACCTCAAGTCAATGTATTTTTCCTAGAAAGGAGAGGAAAAATACCAAGGTGGTCTAGAAATAAACTAAATAAACAAGAGAACCCCAGAAGAAAACTTTGATAACTTATATCTCTCATGGAAATCCTAAGCTAGTTTTCATGATTTTATGTTTTTAGGGTTTTTCAAGAGCATTTACAAATGTTTAGGGGTTTTCTAAGTGTCTTAACTCGAATGAGAATTATGAGAGACTAATTGGTCTAACTCACAAAATGGTAAGAGCATGGTTCAAGTTGCTCACAAAATAGTGATATTACTTAGGATCAGAATAAAAATTAGTTCAAAGCAATACTTTTTTCTTTTTCCATATCGATTTCTAATCTTTTTTTTGTTTTTGGGATAAGCAATATAAATAAAATATTAATAAAAGGCATAAGGAACTACCTAATTGAGGAGATGCACTTCTACAAATAAGAATTCAAACAAAAGATAAATTAGATGCAATAAGGATCATGAATATAAACAATGGTACTGGGAACCATCTAACCAAGGAGATTCACATTCAAGGGTAGTAGTTATAATAATAACTTAAAATTGGTTGCAATTACCTAATCAATGAAAGTGAGATATAAAAAATGGCACAAAAACCACTTAGCTGAGGAGTTGTATGTCCACATGTATGTAGTTATAATAATAGCTTAAAACTGACTGCAATGAACTAATCAATTAAAGTGAGATATAAAAAATGGCATCAAAAACCACTTAGCTAAGGAGTTGTATGTTCATAAACAAGTAACAACTAAACTAGTTGCAATGGTACTTGTGATCCTATCAAGGCAATAATGCCTACCAAACAAAAACAAAATAATAATAATATAATGGTATATAGTGTTGAATAAATATAAGGAACCATTCAATAAGGAAAAATCATGTGCTAACATATCATTATACACTCATCTACAATAAGAATCTATGAAATACCATTCAGGTTAAACTAGTTTGAAGAATGGGTGCTAAGTGTGTCTAAAATGCTTAATAATCATAATCAAGATCATAATTGGTTATGGGATATAATGGTCTAGGTTATAATGGTCTAGAGTGGAAGGAAAATGAGTTCATTAGATTATAAATGATCCAAGTGACAATGGTATATGAGTAAAAAGGTCCATAATCAAATGGTATAGGGTAATATGATTACAATAGTCTATAGTAGTGTGGTTACAATGGTCTAGAATGGAATAAAACAAAGTAGAATGGTCAATAAGTGTAATGGTCTAGGGTTATAACATTTTAGGAGTAGTAAAAAAAATATTATTCAAGGTAGAATGGTCTAGGTTAAGACAACAATCTAAGATACAATGATATAGAATTAAAATGGTCCAAAATAAGATGGTCTAGAATATAATGGTGGAATAAATGACTTCGACACAAACTACACCCAAGTAAGGGATCTTGTAGACATGGTTAAAAAAATTTGTCAATCATAGAACCACTTGAGATGTATAATAATCATGGGTTCTAGGAGCTCTTCACCATTTAGAGTAGCCAATCGATATGCCCCCGATCCATAATTTTTTGTGACTACATATGGGCCCAACCAATTGGGTTAAAACTTACCCTTATTATTGCATTCAACATTTGTGTTATTTTGATTCTCTTTTAAGACCAAGTCACTAAATTTAAACTCCTAAGGGAGAATGAACTTGTTATAGCTTCTATGCAATATATTTTGATATGCTTTCAAGTTGTATAGGGCAATTAAACACTTGCCATCAAGGAGTTTGATCTCTTGCAACCTAGAAACTCTATAATATTCATCATCCATAATGTTCTCCAAGGATACCTATAATGAAGGTATTTGGATATTGATCAATATAATATCCTCTATGCCATAAACAAGGGATATGGAGTAGATCTTATGGGGGTTCGATGACTAGTGTGATAAGCCCATAAGGTAGGAAAAATTTACATGTGCCAATTACAACAAGCATCATTGAGAATCTTCTTGAGGATTATGATAGTGGTTTTGTTAGATGTGTTAAGGATTTTTGTTATTGATGTCAATTTTAATGTCATTGATGTCAAGGTTGATGTCATTGATGTCAAGGTACATCTAGTGAAGATGCATGGTGAGTGGTCTTTGAGGTATGATCTTATGTGCTTGATGTGATAAAGAAGCCATGTGACAAGAGAGACTTTAAAGGGAACCTAATGTCTCTTCTATTAAGAGATAAGTTTAAGGCAACCTATTATCTCTTCTATTGATTGATGTCAAGGTCAATATCATGGTTCAAGTTAGCTT
Organism: Torreya grandis; assembly: GCA_037957365.1. NCBI lineage: Eukaryota > Viridiplantae > Streptophyta > Pinopsida > Cupressales > Taxaceae > Torreya > Torreya grandis. Next base: position 826,742 of record JARHVA010006643.1, on the reverse strand, counting down.
AATGATTGTCAGTGTTGTCACAAAGAGGTTTGATGGTTAAGTAAGCATTGAATCATGGTTATAAGGCTTTGAGTCTATATGAGGTCATGAGATCACATTGATTAGAAAGATATTGTTGCTGTGGTGTGAGAATGCTATTTGAAAAGTGTTCTTGTTTGATATTATTAAGGTAATCATGCTTGAGTACTAGTTTTTGAGTATAAGGTGTCTTGAGAAGCATAGTCATTATAACCATAGTCATATAATGAGAATGTGCATGGTGAGCATGAAGTTATATATGCATAGGTGTATGAAAGAGGTATGTCATTATTTTAGGAATTATGTAAGGTCTGTGAGCAAGGTTTAGATACATTAAGGAGAGTTTCAAGGTGTGCCTATAGGGTTAAGACCTTTAATCTAAATTTGTAACTAGAGTAGTCCTAGGCCCTACCTAACCTAATGAGGCATCATGATCTATTATCAAGGTCTATGAATGATGCATATAATTATTTAAGTATGAGAGAGGTTGATTATGTAAGTAGTGTAGAGAGCACATGGAAAGAGGCATAAAGGTTAGATTTAAGGCTAGTGTGATTTAAAGAGTGCATAGAAATTGTGATGAAGATTTGATAAAGGTTCTGCATATGAAAATCAAGATCATATGACCTAATAAATCTTGAAGAGACCTAATTAAGTGAAGAGACTTGGAAGGTAATTTAAGAGGAATAAGAGTGTGAAGAGATAAAGAGGTGGTCATCATAAATTGGTTGAAAAACAAGGTATTCTAAGGGTAATCAAAGTAATTAGGTGGCTGAGTTGGTGATGAGTCATCTAGGGGTTAGTGCTTCCTTGCAAGTTGGTGCTTGGTAAAGCCTAGCTAAGTTGGTGCTGAGCTAGTTGGAGTCTGTGCTCTATGTGAAGTTGGTGCTTCACTAAAATCATGATATTTGGACTTATAGGACTGTAGTCCATTTTTAGGGATTAGTTGGTTTTCTTCCCCTTGAGGGTTTACCATATATATGATGTGTTATCTTGTGTAATCTTGTTTTATGCTTCTATGGTTAATTGCTTATGCATTGCTTGATCTATATGTTGATGTGATGGTTCAGGATTTCTTAAGTGTATTTGATAATAAAGGTTTTAAAGACTAATTCACCCCCCCTCTCAATCATTTTGATTCCAATGTTTTGTATTAAAATAGGTCCTTTGAATTAGACCTAATATCCTAAAGGAGATCCTAGAAGAAAGGATGGCTAGTTAGCAAGCTCAAGGTGGTTTCTCTACTAGTAAGGCTTTGTGCTTTAATGGGACTAATTATGATTTTTGAATCATTATAATGAGGACATATCTAATGTTAATGGGCCTTGACATATGGAAGTCAATTTTGGATGGATACACCCTACCTCTTACACCACCAACTGATACAACATGCAATAAGTAAAGTGAGAGAAATTCCAAGGCAATGGATTCCATTCTATGTGGCTTATTAGAAGTAGAGTTTCTAAAGGTATTTAATTTTTAGTTAGCCAAGGTAATATGGGACAAATTGAAGAATATTTATGAAGGAGAAACTGAGGTAAAGATCACTAAGTTTCAGATGCATATGAGATAGTTTGAAATTCTGAAGATGAAACCCTTCCATCTTACCTATTGAAGGTTGATGAAGTTGCTAATGTCATTAGAGGATTAAGAGAAGAAGTGAAAGAGTCTATAGTTATTCAAAAGGTACTGAGATATCTAACTCTTAAGTTTTATTCTAATATGCCTATAGTAGAAGAGACGTGAGATTTTGACAAGCTAGAAATAGATGGGCTTCATGGCATATTGACTGCCTATGAGATGAAAAAAATGAAGGCCTCACAAGAAGGAAGAAGCATTCAAAGCTAATAAGAAGTCAAAATCCAAGAAGGTCAAGGATGAATAATGTTTAGATGTTGATGATGATCAACTTATAGCTATGTTTACAAGGAAATTGAGGTTTGGCTCTGGTAAGTACAAGGGTAAGTTTCCCTTCAAATGTTTCAACTATGGTAGGATTGGTCACTTTGCATCTAAGTGTCATAACAAGGATAAGAGTAAGCATCATATATAATATGATGAACATCATAGTGATGATAAGAAAGATTTTAGGAAGTATAAAGGTAGGAAAGGGTCATTCAAGAACAAGAGAAGTTTCTATACCAAAGAAGATAATAAATCATTTGATGTAAGTGATACAAACACATCTGCTAGTGATGATGATAGTGATAAACATGAACATGATAATAAAACCTTATTCATGGATATACAAACAAATAATGAGGGTTTCTCATAAGGGAAAGACCTTATGGATGGTGAAAAATCAGATGAAGAAGCAACTAAAGTGAACCTTGAGGCATAATTAGTGAGTTTTCTAGAGGAGTTAAAGTTACAAACAAGAATAAAAAAATAAGATCATTAGTTAAAGACTATGAAGAGAATATTGTTTTGTTTAAGGAGATACTGAGTAACAAATCTAAGGAGTATGATGAGATCATCAATCAAGTTGAAGCACAAATGGAAATAGTCACTTCTAGCTTAAAAGTTAAAGAGGAAGAATACACCATATATGGAACTAAAATGGAATCCTTGAAATCTAAGTTGGATTAAACATCAAGCAAGTTTAAAACCTTTATGAAGTTTGAAAAAAGTATTGAGGCTCTAGATGATATCTTGATTAGTCATAACTATGCAAGTGATAAGATAGGTCTTAGTTTCAAAGAAGACCACAAAGAGGTAGTTCAAGTCAAGGAGAAAGCTAATGAAGATAAGAAGATCAACATGAAAATACCAATCAGACAACCTAATATGATGAGCTATGTTAATTCATTTAATGATTACTGTTATACATGCAATCAATTAGGTCATAAAACAAGAGATTGTAAAAGACCCTTTAAGAATGAATATACATGAGATCATGGAAGGAATCATTAGTCAAGAGTTATATATAATGTTTTTTTTTTACATATGTCATAATATAGGACACATTGCAAGATTATGTCCTAATAGATTTAGAAGGCCATCAAGTCAAAACAAAAGGTTTGAATCCCCTAGGGTGCATGAGAGAATTAAAATGAATGGGTGGAGACCAAAGACAATAAAGGTGAGTCATGATTAGTCTATAATCCCAAGTGGAATATTTTATATGATAGAACATACTTCAGACGTGAAATCAAGTCAAGAATGTTCATTATTAGCTCATATTGTTGACCACATATATGACGAAGAGGTCGAGCCAAAGAAATTAATATAGCGTAAAAGGATCTTGAAGGATATTTAGTCTTGTGAAAGCATGGAGGTATAGGAATATCCTGGGTCTGTGTTTTTTTAGTTTCTTATGGATAGGGGTGACTTCATTAGGCTTCAGGAAGACATGATTTAGTTAGTAGAAGCATGATGTATTCTTGGTTGAGGGGGGAACTATTCAAGTTGTTCATATGCTCCAAGTGTAGTTGTTGACAAGTATAGATGATTTTTTGAGTGTATTTTCCAAACAAAGAGAATGAGTGGTTTTAGAATTTATAGTATGTATGACCCTTTATCATTAATGTCAAAGGGTGAGAAATTTCAAATAAGGAAGATTGACCAAATTGGGGGAGATGAGAGTGATCATATTAAATAATGTTTTGCCATCAATGAAAAATGGGGAGTTTTTAGAGGAGTGTTGTCATTTATGTCAAGTTTAATGCCATTTATATCAATGTTGATGTCATTGATGTCAAGGTGCATCTAGTGAAGATTCATGGTGAGCGGTCTTTGAGGTATGAGCCTATGTGCTTGATGTGATAAGGAAGCCATGTGACAAGAGAGAATTTTAAAGAAACCTAATGTTTCTTCTATTGAGAGAGAATTTGAAGGCAAACTATTATCTATTATGTTGGTTGGTGTCAAATTCAATATCATGTTTCAATTCAACTTGATGATTGTTAGTGTTGCCATAAAGAGGTTTGATGGTCAAGTAAGTATTGAATCATGGTTATAAGGCTCTAGGTTTGCATGAGGTCATGCGAGCATGTTGATCAGAAAGATATTATTGAAGTAGTGTGAGAATGTTGTATAAATATTTTTCTTGTTTTATATCATTAAGGTAAGCATGTTTGAGTACTAATTCTTGATTACAATGTGTCTTGAGAAGCCTAGTCATTGCAAGCACAGTCATATCATGAGCATGTGTATGGTGAGAATGAATTTATATGTGTAGAGGTATGTGTAAGAGGTATGCCATGATTTAAGGAAGTATGTAAGGCATGTGATCAAGGTATAAGGACATCAAGGAGAGTTTTAAGGTGTGCCTTTAAGGGTAATACCTTCAGTCCAAGTTTATAACTAGACCAGTCCTAGACCACGCTTGGCCTAATGAGGCATCATGATCTATTGTCAAGGTATATAAAGGATGAATAGAAATATTTAATCATGACATAGGTTGATTGAGTATGTAAGTGAGGTGAACACATATAAAGAGGCATGAAGGTTAGATTTAATGCCTAATGTGATTTGTAGGTCAAGGTTTAGAGAGAGAGAGAGAGAGAGAGAGAGAGAGAGAGAGAGAGAGAGAGAGAGAGAGAGAGAGAGAGAGAGAGAGAGAGAGAGAGAGAGAGAGAGAGAGAGAGAGAGAGAGAGAGTCATTTTAGCATGATTTGGGGAAATTAATTCATTTACATGGTCACAGGAGGAAATTGTGGGAGTTGCATGTGGGAAGAAGAAAATTTGAATTCACAATGGGAATTTACACATTGGAAGGAGTGGAATATGGAATTTAATTAAAACTTGAAACTTAAAACATTTTTTCAAAACTTGCAACCAAAAATGTTTTAGTAATTTGCACCAAAAATCCCCCTTTTTTTTATAATTGTAATTTACAACTTACAAATAGGAAAATATTTTAATGCAATTTTGGAGGAGCAAAAAGGCTTTAGCAAACTTTCCATTTCCAAATAATAAAGTGATTTTTAATGCACGAGAGGATTTAGGCAAGCTTTGAATGCTATTGGGGCAAAATGGGAAAAACATTAATTTTTTTAATTAATCAATCTTTTAAAGTAATTGATTACTTATTTTTTTTCTCCATATTATTCAATTTTCATGGAAAAATCAAATTTTAACTAATGTTTTTCTTGCAAAAATTATTTTTTACAATTTTTTCCAAATTTTTAAAATAGGGGATAACAACACTATACAAATAGGGTTACTATCAAAGGGAATACCAAACACAACAACCAAGATAAGGATGGATGGATGAAATAATGGATGGGATGATATAATGGTGATGGTGATGTGGAAAAGAAGATGAGGACCAAAGAAGAATGGACTAGGGATTGATAACAACCACATCATGAAGGAATCAAATATTTAGTTGCCTAAGTGTCCATTGGAGAATATGCCAAGATGATTCCATAACATTTATCAAGACATATTTCACTTCTTTTAAAAGGTTAAGACAAGAAGGAATGAGAGATAGGATGGTAGACAATGGGTAGGAATAATGTACAGAGGGATAAGATAGACATGGATGGGTTTGATGGATGAAATCAATGGATTTTGCCACCAAGTGTTGAGGTACATGAAAACAATAAATTATTTTACCATGATGCTGAAACTAGTTTTCATCATGCCCAAGATGCCAATAAACTAGTTTTCACCATTGGATGAATGATTTTGTTCTTTTTTTTGACTTTTTTATTTTTTTTAACTTTGTTAGATAGCATCCTGATTTATTTTATATGGGTAATGTTGACCAATTATACCACAATTACAAATGGGTGAACCACCTATAGCCAAAAACTTATATAGGGGTGTAGCATAATGTCATAGGGTGTGTTATAGTTCATTTGATGTAATTTATTGTCATTTTATCCTTGGTCATTGTCCAATTAGTCTTTATGTCATTTGATGTCATCTAGGGGTAATTTTAGAGAATTAAATGCAAGTGGTATGGTTTTAAAATCAAGACAAGTGTTATAAACTCCTCCTCAACAGATAATATGTCAGTCCTTGTTAGACATGTCAGTTTCTAACTAAAAACTTGTAGGTGATAACTGAAATTAAGAAAACAAGTGGAAAAGAAGGAGTTTTAAAGGTTGTATGGCCTATGAGAGAGAGTGGCACATGGGATAAGGTTTTGGGATGACCTTTAAACTTCATTAGACTCATTTCCATGCTTGACATGCTTTAGAAGTGCCAAAAATGGGCTAAAACCATTATATTTTTTCATCATTCTACTATACGCATGAAACTAGGAAATAGATTTTTGGTTGATATGGACAATGGAAGAAGTTATAGGTCAAATTAATTTGTGGGGTGATATTACACTCAGTAAAATTCAATTTAATGTTTTTATTTCAAATAATGGTGGATTATACTTTATAAACTTTAACAAGTTGAATATGTTTTTCTACCTGTTATTTCCCACACCCTATAGGTTTTGCTCTTATTTAAGCTAGTCCTATAAATATGAGTTGGTTAATTTTATTATAGATGATGTTTAATATCTCTTATCATGTTTCCAATTCTTTGTTTAATTTTTTAAATCATTTCATGGTCCAAATAGTTTAGATTGTAGGAAGGTGTTGATAGTGAGGTAACTGTCAATTTTCACGACTTGAAAAAGGTTTGGTTATTTGAAAGGGTCTCTTATGAATGTGATATGTTGTTATTAATTATTTAATGTCATAAAAGTCCCCTTATTTACATTCTTGGTCTTATTATTTCATGCATTGATCAAATACATAGTCACATGGGTCACACAGTCAGTCTTTTGCTTGTTTCTAGCTACAATCATGGTGTCTTGACATTTGAAAATGGTTATGAGGATGTTATGAATAGTATTATGTTGTTGAACACCTATTTTTAAGAATTAAAAATCAAACTATACCTCTCAAATTCCATGAAAATATTGTGATAATCAATACCATATATATACATAGTCAATGAGCCATGAATATGCACTTATAGGTGCCATGGATAGAATGTCACTGGAAACTAGGAAAATTGATCTTGTTTCAAGTATTTTAATGTTGAGGAATAAATTTGGAGAATTTTAGATAGTATAAACTTTTTTAATTCTCATAAATTATGCACATGTTCCATGTTTCCCCACATTCACTGCCTGCACATCGAAATGCCCACCTACATATGATATTGACAAAGACTTGGAACTATTTCATAGGGATGCTAAATCATGTTTTAATGTATTTATAAGGATTAAATAATATTTTTAGGCACTGAGAATCTAATATGAGGTCATAATATTGACACAATCCACATTCTAACTTCATTGCCTTATGCACTATTGTGTGTGCATCTACACGATTACACAGAGGCATGAAGGAGTTACAAGGAGAGTTTTGATATGTTTTGAAAACTCCCTAAGGTTTTTGGATATTATAAATGCCATGAAAACATGTTTTAATAAATATAGGTGTAAGTGAGGAGTTACTTCAAGAGTTGATGACTGTGTTCAGGAATAAAATCCCTAAAAACATCAAAATAGAGCCCTCACACCTTATGGGGATACCATTTAGGAATGTTGCATGATGCCTATATGAGTTTGAAAGCATATATATTATATCCTCCACATATGGGAAGAGCATTTAAAAATGAATATGATGTATGACTAAAGGAACATAGTATTTGGAGGCTTCAATTTTGGACTTTTTATCACTAGGATAATTCAGCGTATTCTATAGGATTGAAACTTATAAAGTGCTCTTACACCCTAAGATAACAATCCAAAAGCCTATCACTATGAAAAATGATTATAAATAATTAAAAATCACATATATTCATCAAATGGCACAAATTAATATTGAAACACTAGGTTTCGGCCTGATAGGCATACCTAAAGGTGTACTTTGTTCACAAGGACCACCTATAGTTGATTGTAGGTGTCTATCGTCCACAGTAAAAACCTAAGCATGAAGGCCTAATGGAAACACAAAAATTTTATAGGGGAAGCTTACTCAAAATCATATAAAAATGACAATATACCATATGACACATGTTTCAAGGTGGTTTCTCACCTACAAGACCTCTATTTTACCTCAACATAGTCAATTATAGCTGATTGTACTGGATAGTGAGTTAGAATCATGATATTATTGATGATAGTAGGGTATAAGCATGATGTGAAATGAATTATATGAATTTTCAATGAAATTATAATATTTAATAATTTCTTTTACATTTTTTTCTAGGCCTAAACTATGCAAATGCACATACAGGTGCATCTTGCAAGAAAGAAACAAAGTCAGCCTATTAGTCAGGCCTAGTGGAGCAAGAATATGGATTAAGGGTAAAAGTATGGGTGATAGGAAGTTTTTGATCATGATAAACACCTTTAATTAGATAATTATCATCTAAGGACACTCTCATATTAGTGACTACATGACAGAAATTTCCCATAATGCAACCTATAATCTATGTTTAAAACCCCACACATAGTGATCTTACCGAAGGGTTTGTCTTAGGTTTTGAAGAGTTAAGGGGTATAATGATAAGAAAAAGAGATAAAAATTTTCAAGACCATATCCATCACTTGGATAATCCTCTAAAATATTCACCTTTTTTGAGAAAATATGGGAAGTTCCCTCTATCTTATCTCAGTTCAGTGAATATCTCAGGCATTCTCATATCAGTGAATATAGAACATAGAGAGTTCCCATAATGCAACCTATTGTCCACGTTTAAAAACCTACACATAGTGAGCTTACCCAAGGGTTTGTCTTAGGCTTTGAAGGAGTTAAGGGGATAATTATATGACCAAGAGATAAAATTTTTTACAGACCATCTCCATCACTTGGGGAAGCCTCTCACATATTTATCTTGTCTGATAAAATAGGGTAAATGCCCTCTATTTTGTGTTAGACAGAGGGCAGTCCCCAAAGGCACAACCCTATAGTTTTGGAGATTAAGGGTGAGTTAGGAGTTGTTTAAACATTATAGGAAGATGTGATAAGTTTAATGATACCTGTACCAACATGAGGAACCATGCACATATGGATGAAACGCAAAAGAGTGGTTCAAAATTACAAAGATGTAGGCATGCCTGCTTGGTCTTGTCTAGGTCTAAAATCCCAAGAGGGGGTCAATTCCATATATTTTGTTAGATAAAAATTATAATGAGTTTTAACATGTTTATAAGGAGGTATTATGTGTGTCCAAGTTATTTCTATGCAAAGGAGATCACAATAAATCCATTTATTGGCTCAAAACACATTAGGCTTGTAGGAAATGCTAGTCAAAACTCGAATAGGCATCTAAGAGAGATCATATATACTTAGAATATTTTTGTGGGAGCTCAAGGAGATAATAAAAGTTAAAGAGGGTACTGAAAAAACACTTTTTGGGATTGGTTCATCAGTTTAACATCAGATCTCTATAAACAATCCTTAAGGGTGGAAATGGCCTAAACCTCTCTAAAGCCCTTGGTAATGACCCAATAGGGAAAATGAATGAGAAGAGTGATTAAAATGGCATGGAATATCTTGGGATATGGTTTAATCTTGTATATTACTCTTTAGGGCTCCTCCCCATCAACTTGAGTCTTACCCTACCTATATGAACAAGGCATAAAATTGGTTTCTTTGACTATTTTTGGTGTTGTATAGCTATGGAAGATTTTCAAGGGATGAAATTCACAATGGGAAAAGTATTAGGACTTTTTATGTACACTAATTTACACTATTTATATCATAAAATCTCCTAAGGGATTATATAAGTACTCTTAGTTTAGCCAGTCTAAAATGACATAGTAAACAGGCTAGTGAGAAGGATGAAAACTTCAAGTGGGAGGCATTTTAAGGTCTATTTGAGGAATATAAGGCTATGAAGGGTATTTATAGGTGTCATTCACTCATTTTAATTTGTTTATATATAAAACTATACCCAACTTTGAGGCCAAGTGTGAGGGGTGAGTGAAAGAGGAGTTGTTTGGACTGCAGGTAGTGATAACTCATATGCAAAAGAATCTTGATGATTAGGGATGAAACCAATGCATGGTGGATAATCTATACAACCCCTGACCCTTATTTTAATAGTCACTTTTATCCCTATTTAGTTGTGGACATTATAAAAGGGACAAATAATGAAGGCAATTTTTTGAGCAAGCAATAAGGAGTCCTACACCATATTTCTAGAGTTTCTTGTATTTGAGGGCCATTTTTCATATTATAACTTGAATGGTATATCTAAAAATTCATTATCCTACAATTTTAATTCCTTTTATCATCATAACACATGTCCTAGTGACTCTTGGACTTCATTCTCTTCTCCTCTCTCTCAAATTTTATAAGTAGTAGCCATTTTGGTTCTTGTAAGCTAATACCACACCATGTATGGCAAAGCCATACTAGAAAGACATTGTATTTTAACTTTTAAAAATCAATGTAATTATGGTTTTGAGTTCATGAAAATTTGTCTAAGTGTGCAAAGTGATGTATGGTGAAATTAGTGATAATTTTCTATCCTTGCTTGCCTTATCATCTCATGTTTATGTAATAATTACTATTCTAATAGGTCATATATATTTTATTCAAGTGTGTTAGGATACTTTAAAATGTACGAATATTCTTAGAGTGTGAAATCTACCCTCTAGTTCATTTACATTGTGTTGGTTCATGCATATCACCTCTATATTGAAACATTAATGTTAGAACCTTCTAGGACTTAAAAACTTGTTTGTATGCCTTATTTATTTGTGAAAGAAGTATGATGGTCATTTGGAAATAATCTTGGTATATCACCCCCTTAGATTAGTTTCATTTCATGCAATCTTCTAACTCTTTTACCCATAATAAAGTATTTAATAGGTGATAAGCATTTTAAGATAAATTCAAAAAGCTAGCCCTTAAACCTAGAGATCTACTTCTACCTATAGTGTAATATAATTACTTCAAGAATTAAGTATAACAACATAATTATATCCAAATATGACTGAAATATATCCCAATATATGATAATAGATAAGCCACTTTGAGGGGGAAACCTCCACAAGCTTCAATAAGAGCAAAATTCACAATATGATGATAAATGATTACCCATACCTCCTATATATAGTCTAACTAGGCCATGGTTACTCCATAGGTTGACCTACTAATCTAAAGAAAGCCACAAGTTGGCCACAAGTCAGCCACAATATAATGTCAAAGAGGGATAAGTAAGCCACAAGTCAGCTAATACTATCCTCATACATGTGATAGGTTAGGGGCGTAGCATGCCCTTCCCCTTCAAACCAATGTTGTCCTCAATGTTGAACAACTGTGGATGTTGTTGCAGAAATTCTGCACCTTCCCAAGTTATATCTTCACTGCTTTGGTTTTTCCATGTGATCAAATATTCCTTAATCTCTCTGGTTCTCAACCTCTTACTACATTTTTGGAGGATCTTCTCTGGTTCCAAAATGACTCATCCTTCTTCATCTAGTTATGGGAGCTCTGTTTGGGCAGAAACTTTCTATCCAATGACCTTCTTTAAACAAGAAACATGAAATACTAGGTGTATGTGAGATGAATGAGGTAACTTGAGCTTGTAAGCCATACTTCCAATTTTTTGTAGAACCTAATAAGGGCCATAATACTTTGGAGCAAGTTTGTTGTCCTTTTTTTATTGCTTCAAGGACATCTGCTTGTAAGGTTGCAAATGAACAAATACCTAGTCACCCACCTCAAAATTTCACTCACTTTGGTGTTGATCTGCTTGTTGCTTCATCCTATTTTGTGCCAAGGCCAAATTCTCTCTCAAACTAGCCAAAACCTCTTGTTGATGTTGAATGTGCTCTTGCACATCTCAAACCTTGGTGTGCACCTTTAATGAAGAAGTGATGGAAGGTGGATGGTAACCATATAGTGATAGAAATGGAGACATTTTAGAAGAGGTATGGAAAGATGTGTTATACCACCATTCTACAAGTGGTAGCCATTTAACCCAATGTTCTTGTTTCTCTAATATAAAACAATAAAGATACCCCTCTAAACATTTGTTAACCACTTCAGTTTGTCCATTAGATTGGGGGTGGTAAGATGAGATATTAGCTAGCTGAGTACCCAAACAAGAAAATAGTTCAGTCCAAAAATTACTAGTGAAAATAAGATCATGATCACTTACAATTATTTTTTGGGTTCCATGTAATTTGAGAACTGCTTCCATAAAAATAGCCGTGACTGTACTGGCTGAAAATGGGTGTGAGAGAGCACAAAAATGGGCATATTTTATAAGCCTATCCACAATGACCAAAATAAAATTTCTACCTTTAGAACAAGGCAACCCAGTGATGAAATCCATGGAAACCTCCTCCCACCTTTGACTAGGAATTGCTAATGGTTGTAACAAACCTGGGGTCTTAACTGTTTCACCTTTATTCTATTGGCATATCATGCATTCTTCCACAAAATTTTGTACATCTCCCTTGAGTCCTTCCCAAAATAATTCTTTCTTAATTCTATGATAAGTTTTCAAGAACCCTGAGTGTCCCCCAAGTGGAGATGCATGCAACTCTGCAAGAATCTTATGCTTAAGCTCTAAAGTTTTACACAAGTATAACCTACCCTTATACCATAAGACATTACCTTTCCATTAAAATTTGTCAAAGGATAAATTACCTTGCTAGAGATTCTGAATCAAAACTTGTGTATCCTTGTCTTGCTCCCATTCTAACCTAGCTTCATCCACCCAATCTACTTGCAATATGGACATTGCACCAAGTAATGCTGCTGTGGATGCATCTTGTCTAGATAGTGCATCGACTACTACATTATCTTTACCCTTCTTGTAGATGATTTAAAAATCATAACCCAACATTTTGGTTACCCATTTTTGTTGTTCCTCAAATGATAATCTTTGCTCCAAAAAGTATTTGAGACTATCATGATCTATTTTCACCTTAAAGTGTCTACCCATCAGATAAGGCCTCCATTGTTTAACTACATGAAGAATAACCATCATTTATTTCTCATAGATAAGTTTTTGTAGATTCTTACCTTTGAATTGATGACTTTCAAATGCAATGGATCTTCCTTCCTACATTAGTATTGCCCCCAATCCAGACCCATACGCATCACATTCAATAATGAATGTTTGTGAGAAATCTGGAGTAGCCAAAACTGGAGTGGTGCACATAGATACTTTTAGTTTCTCAAATGCTTTGGTGACATCATCATTCCAATGGAAAGCATCCTTCTTTAGTAATGTAGTGAGTGGAGCTGCTATGTTGCCATAACCTTTCACAAATCTTCTATAGTAACCTGTTAGTCCAAGAAAACCTTGAAGGGTTTTTAGAGTTTTTGGCATGGGCCATTCCGTTATCCCTTTGATCTTCTAAGGATCAACTTTGACCCCTTCATGGGAAACAATGTGACCAAGGTACTCTACCTCCTGTACTCCAAAAGCACATTTAGATGGCTTCGCATAAAGTTGGTGCTTCTCCAAAACTATCAATACTTGTTTCACATGTTGCAGAGGTGCTTCCCATGTCTAACTATAAATCAATATGTCATCAAAGAAAACTAGCACAAACTTCCTTAATAAAGGCCTAAAAATAGTGTTCATCAAGATATAAAAAGTAGATGGTGCATTTGTAAGACCAAAGGGCATTACCAAAAACTCATAATGGCCCTCATGTGTTCTAAAAGTAGTTTTATGAACATCTTCATCCTTGATTCTAATTTGATGGTACCCCGAGCGAAGATCCAGTTTTGTGAAATAATTAGCACCATGCAACTCATCAAGTAAATCATCAATTACTAGAATAGGAAACTTATCTTTGATGGTGTACTTGTTGAGTTCCCTATAATCAGGGCACATCCTCCATGTGTCATCCTTCTTCTACACCATGACCACTGGTGATGAATATGCACTTTGGCTATGCTTGATGATCCCTGCCTCCAGCATCTCATGGACCATCTTTTCAATTTCACTTTTTTGTGCATATGGATATCTATATGGTCTGATATTTGGTGGTTGACTACCTGGAATTAGTTGAATGGCATGATCATGTTCTCTTTTTGGTGGTAGTCCTTTTGTCATGGCCCCAAAAATAGATGAGTGGTCTTCAAGAATTATTTGTAGATCAGGATGTGTAGATACCTTTAGGGGTTGAACTTCTATAGAGCATAATCATGGAATAATTCCCTCTGCCCCCTTTTTTAGCATCTTGGTCATCTGATGTGAACTAACCAATTGTGGAGATTTTGCATGTAATCCATGTAGTTCAATTTTCTTACCTTCAGAATGAAAGTGTATGAATAGTTCTTGGAAGTTCATCTCATTGGTACCTAAGGTTGTGAGCCATTAGACTCCCAAAACAATGTCTGTGTTACCCATTAAGGTTAAAAGTATGGGTGATAGGAAGTTTTTGAGCATGATAAACACCTTTAATTAGATAATTATCATCTAAGGACACTCTCATATTAGTGACTACATGACAGAAATTTCCCATAATGCAACCTGTAATCTATGTTTAAAACCCCACACATAGTGATCTTACCCAAGGGTTTGTCTTAGGTTTTGAAGGAGTTAAGGGGTATAATGATAAGAAAAAGAGATAAAAATTTTCAAGACCATATCCATCACTTGGATAATCCTCTCAAATATTCACCTTGTTTGAGAAAATATGGGAAGTTCCCTCTATCTTATCTCAGTTAAAGGGCACTCCCCAAAGGCACAAACTTGTAGTTTTGGAGATTGAGGGTGAGTTAGGAGTTATTTCAACCTTTTAGGAATATGTGATAAGTTTAATGATATCTTTAAAAACATTAGGAACCATGAATAGGTGCATAAAAATCAAAAGAGTGGTTTAAACTTATAAAGCTGCAGGCAAGCCTGCTTAGTCTTATCTAGGTCTAAAAGCCCAAAAGGGGGTCAATTCAATCTCTAGTGTTAGATGAAAATTATAATGAGATTTAACATGTTTTTATGGATTTATAAGGTGTGTCCAATCTATTTATATGTAAAATATATCAAAATAAAACCATTTATTGGCTCAAAACATATTAAGCCTATAGGAAATGGTAGACAAAACTAAAATAGGTAACTCAAAAAACTCATATCTAATTGGAAGATTTTCATGGGAGATTGAGGAGATAGGAAAAGTTGAAGAGGTTCTTTAATAAACACTTTGTGGTATTGGTTCATCATTCCAATGTTAGATCTTTAAAAATAATCCTTAAGTATGGAAATGGTCTAAAACCCACAAAAACCCTTGGTAATGACCTGATTGGGAAAATGAAGGAGAATGGGAATCAAAACATCATGTAATGGCTTGGGAGATGGATGAATATTGTATAGGACTCTCTAGGGTTCCTCCTCATCAACTTGAGTCCTAGCCTACCTATACAAACAAGGCACATAATTGGTTTCTTTGACTATTTTTGGTGTTGTTCAGGAATGGAATATTTTCAAGGGATGAAAGTCACATTGGTATAAGGATTTTAACTTGGGTAAAATCCTCATGTACATTTAAAAAAAAAAAATCCTAAGTTCTTCTATAAGTACTTTCACTTCTTCCAGTCTAGAATGACATAGTAAACAAGTTAGTGAGAATGATGAAAACTTCAAGTGGAAGGAATTTTAAGGTCTATTTTAGGAATATAAGGCCATGAAGGGTATTTAAATGTTTAATTCACTCCTATTTATTTATTTTCATGGAAAAATAAAGCCAATATTGAGGACAAGTGTGAGGGGTGAGTGAAAGAGGAGTTTTTTAGACTATAGGCAATGATAACTCATATGCAAAAGAATTTTGATGATTAGGGATGAAAAAAATCATGGTGGAACATTTATACAACCCCTAATACTCATTTAAATCATCACTTATATTTTTAGTCAGTTGTGGACGTTCCAAAAAGGCTAAATGATGAAGGCAATTTTTTGAGTAAGCAATGAGGAGTCCTATGTCATATTTCAAGAGTTTCATACATTTGAGGGTCATTTATCCTATCAAAAATTGCATGGTATATATAAAAATTAATTATATTTCATGTTTAACTCCTTTTATAATCATGACACATGTCCTAGTGACTCTTGGACTTCATTCTCTTCTCCTCTTTCAAATTCTATAAGTAGTAGCCATTTTGGATCTTGTAAGCTAATACCACATCATGTATGATGAATCCATGCTAGAATTAATTTATATTTTGAGTTTTAAAAATAATTTCAAGTCTATTTTTTGAGTCCATGAACATTTTTATATGTGTGCAAAGTGATGTATGGTGAAGTTAGTGATAATTTTCTATCCTTGTTTGCTTTATTCTCTCATGTTTATGAAATAGTTCCTATTATAATAAGTCATATAGAGTGTAGTCAATTATGTTAGGCTCTTTTAAAGTCTAATAATATTATTAGAGTGTGTAATCTACCCTCTGGTTCATTTACCTTGTATTTCTTCATGCATATCGCCTCTGTATTGAAACATTGACGTTAGAATCTTCTAGGACTTATAAGCTAGTTTGTATGCCTTGTTTCTTAGTGAAAGAAGTATAATGGTCATGTATAAATAATTTTGGTGTATCACCCCATTATACTACTTTAGTTTAATTAAAAATTATAACTCTTTTCCCCACAATAAACTAGTTAATGGGTGATAATCATTTCAAGATACATTTAGGGAGCTAGCCCTTAAACGTAGAGGTCTACTTCTACTCCTAGGTACACCCACATACCTAAAATTATTCCCATGTTGCCAAAATTTGGAAGAGGCTTGAACGAAATTTTCTAGGACGAATTATTTGGTGACAATAATTTTGGAATGTTCAATGGTACTTATTGTTTTAAAGACAACTTGTCAAGGTGAATTTTGGTCTTGACAACATGAACTTCAAATTGGTGTTCAAGGTAAAATCTAGTTCAAGGCCATTATTTTGTCATATAATTTCTCTCATGATTCATGGTACTTACTAGGTCATCATCTAGTAGAGTGTTCAATCCTATCAATCCACTTATCCAGCTTGAACTTCCTCTTAAATTTTAATACCCTCATCCTAATCTAACTTTTGAAGATCAAGAAGATTTTACTAGCCAAGAATATGAAGGGGTGGAATAAATTGAAGATATTGAAGAAAACATGGATAGGACTCAATTCATCTTGAAGAATATGATGTCATTCCCCCTAATGCCTCACACAGTGTGTCCACATTTAATGGTGAGAGTCATGTTACACCTAGTGAACACATCAGGGATATCTCAAACTTTTGTAGTTTCCATAATGTCACTAAATAGAAAATTTCCATTAGAATATTTGCATTGTCCCTTAGAGGGAAATATCTTGAGTGTTATAGGACTTTTCTCGATGGATGCATCACATCATGGGATGACTTTAGAGTGTTTTTGACTTCTAGATTTGAAGATGAAAGTGATCATACATCTCTCATACATCAACTCAATGTGATCAAAAGAGGCTCCAAGGAAACAATGCATGATTATAATGGGAGGTTTCAAAAGACTTGGTATAGATTACCTCCTCCCATGAGACCACCTACTAGATTTGTGTTCCCCACTTACTTGAGAGCCATTGGTACTAATATTTATATCATTCTCTAATCTATGGGTGGTTTCACCCTTCTTGAAGCATATGAGCTTATCATCAAAGATGAAAATGGTCTCATTCAAGATGGAAGGTTGCCTCCTAATGTGTCTAGGCCTTTTTCACCCCATACTTATACCAATACTCCAAGTGTGTCTAGGCATTTTTCACCCCATAATTATACCAATACTAAGCCTAGAGATAATCCTAAAAAGGCAAAAGATGATGTTGATTTGTAGTCAAGGTCTAAGTTATTTGAGACAAGATGCCAAATTTTAGAGGCTACAAATAGGAAAGCTAACATGAAACAAGGTGCTTATCAAATTCCATATCATTATCACTATCAATATGGTCAGTAATTTGGGAGAGGAAGAGGTCACAGGTAGCCTAATTTCAATAGGCCTGCCAATGTGTGTAATCTTAATTCTACCACCAATGCAAGGGAGATGGTACCATTGCATAGTAACTTGGTACAAGAATAAGATTATAAATAAGGCCAATTTATGGATGCTAATGAATGTGTAGAGAAAGATATTCTTAATAAAGGAGGAGTTACCCCTCTTTTATCAATTGAATATGAAGTCATGATGCAAGCAAATGAGGATTCACAACCTCATGAAGAGAGCTTCACATACTTCTTGGTGGAAGATAATTTTATGCTCAATCAAGGAACATCTATTGAAAATAATATAAGGTCCAAGAGGAAGGCTCTAGGAGGTGACAAAAACATGCCTAAAAATACATCTAATCTCCCTCTAAGGTAGTAAAGCATGGTTGTAAGCATGGTAGCTACAAACACACCTACACCTCCTCCAAATAAAAATGTGGTAAGATATGCTCAAGGTGTCTCAATTTCTCAAGTTTCAAACAATTCGTTACCTCCAAGGACTCAAGATAAGGTGAATACTACTTACTTGGCCTTTAGGACAAGGTATGGGACTAAGGTGACCATAAAAAATTAGCCTTTATCAAGGTTTCACATTGATCCCTACATTGAAACAAGCTATAACTTGAATTGTGATCAATGAGAAGGAAGATCCTAATGTGGATGATGGATCCTCTAAACTTGAGGGCATTTCTGATTTTTTCTTGGATGAGTATGGTGTAGATGGATATGATTATGATCCTTATGTATACTTTGAACAAACTGACCTTGGCACTTATATCATGCATGAAGAACCATTTGAGGGAGCTAAGGTAACTATCAAACATTCTTCTTCACAAGTTGTTTAAGGCAACTAAATGATTCATGAGTATGATGATGATAGGTTGAGGAACCTCATTGAGCACCATAGTGTAAAAAATGATGTCTTTATGCCTGTCATTGATGAAGCTATCCTTGATGATGACACTTATGAGGAAGAAGAGGATGATTTATGGCTAAGGTATAGTTCTATATGGCAATAATTTGAGTAGCTAGGTAATGCCAATTCCCCTCCTAAGAAATATATATTTAGTGTATGTGTTTATGATTATAAAAATCATTATGTGAAGTGTCTCAACATGTATGGAAAAGAGAGTCATGTTGTGAATGAAGAGGAACTATGGTAAAGGTTCAATGTCATATGTAAAAAGTTTGACAAGCTTGGTTATGACTCCTTTTTCTCCAAAATATTCTCTATCTGATCTCAAGGTTAATAATGAGACTAAAAATCATGGTTTTGAGTGTTTCATCAAGCATAAGGATGAAGGTCATTATGTTGATCAAGAGCCTGAAACCATGAAAGAACTTAATGAAGTTAGTGCCCAAAGAGTTATGAACTTAGAGAATGAGGTCAAGGGAGAATTTGTTGTGCCTCAAAGATAGTCAAGATATCCATATTGTGTTGAGATAAATTTACAGGAAATGGGACATAATGGGAAAAAACTTGATGCTCCCAAAAATCAAGCACATTCTATCCAAGAAGGTGGAGAGGTTGAGATAGTTGTCATACACTCCAATCTATAATTTTTTGGAGAGCATATAATGGATATGATAGGGATCATAGTAGTTGTAGCCCAAATAAATGTTATTATAGTGAAAGTAAGAGAATTCATGAAGGCTCAAAATAGTCCACTTGCAAGCCCAAGAAGACATAAAGGTGATAGGCTTCTTGAACATCCAAATATGCAAATGGTTGATGATGAGCATGCTCCTCATGCTAGGTTGCCTTCATGGAGTGAAAAAGATGCAAGGGGAATTATTTTTGACCCTATTTGAGGAATGATTATATGTTCACCTCAAGAGTGAGGTTTTGTAAATGGTAGATTAGGTGTGTGTGTTTTTAGTTGTGTTGTGTTCCATAAGTGTTGTAGTTGAACACATGTGTGTTTATTTTGAGTGTGTCTTACTTTTGTGTGTATGTACTTTGTGTTTTGTGTGTTTTCAAATAATTATGTGTCAAATTTTTATATATGTGGATCCATGGCCCAAAGGATAGGATTAGGCTACTAGTCATGGCATAGCAAGCATACCACCCTTAGGAAATCACCAAGAATGTTGACCATTTTAACCACAAGTTAAAATGGGTCAACCCCTTATAGTTAAAAACTTATATAGGGGTTTATTATAATATAATAAGGTGTGTTATAGTTAATTTTATGTATTTATATCCTTAGTCATGGTCTAATTAGTCTTTGTGTCATTTGATGTCATCTAGGGGTCATTTTAGAGCATTAAATACAAGTGGTATAGTTTTCAAAGCAAGATATATGTTATAAAATAATCCTAAATGTCAAATATGTTATTCCATATCAGACATGTCAGTTTTTAACTAAAAACTTGTAGGTGATGACTGAAAATTAAGAAAGTAAGTGGAAAAGGAGTTTTAAAGGTTGTAAGCCTATGAGAGAGAGTGGCACATGGGAGAAGGTTTTGGGATGAATATTAAACTTAATTATACTAATTTAAATTATTTTAGTTCTTTTAAAATTCTAAAAATGGGCTAAAACCATTCTAATTTTCCATAGTTTCACTATGCACATGAAACTAGTCAATAGGTTTTTGGTTGGTACAGCGAGTGGAAGTAGTTTCAAGTCAAATAACTTTGTTGGGTGATAGTAAAATTATTATTATTAAATTTAATGTTTGTATTTTAAGGAATGGTTTATTATCCTTTATTAACCATCTTTACCAATTTGACTATGTTTTTATGCCTATTATTTCCCACACCCTACAATTTTTTCTCTTATTTGAGCTAGTCCATATAGCTCAATTGGTGAATTTGATTCTAGATGATGTTGAATATATCCTATAATTTTTACTATTTTTGGTTTCATTTTTTTAAATAATTTCATGGGCCAAATAGTTCATATTGTAGGAAGGTGTTGATAGTGAGGTTACTACCAATTTTGACCACTTGCAGAAGGTTTGGTTATCTACAAGGGTATCCTATGAATGTGATATGTTTTTATTCACAATTTCATGTCATAAAAATCCCCTTATTTACATTCTTGGTCTTACAAGTTCATGCATTGATCAAATACATAGTCATATGGGTCACACAATTAGTCTTATGCTTATTTCCAACTACAGTCATGATGTTTTGAGGTTTGAAAATGGTTATGAGGATGTTATGAACAGTATTATGTTGTTGAACACCTCCATTAGAGAATTAAAAAGTAAACTATACCTCTCAAATGCCATGAAAAGGATTGTGATAGTCTATACCATATACATACACAGTCAGTTAGCCATGAATGTGTACCTACAAGTGCCATGAAGAGAATGTCACATTGG
Organism: Torreya grandis; assembly: GCA_037957365.1. Lineage (NCBI taxonomy): Eukaryota > Viridiplantae > Streptophyta > Pinopsida > Cupressales > Taxaceae > Torreya > Torreya grandis. The sequence continues at coordinate 805,518 of JARHVA010006643.1, read as the reverse complement.
AAACTAGGATAATTGATCTTGTTTCAAGTATTTTAATGATTAGGAATCCATTTGGGGATGTTTAGAGAGTATAAACTTGTTGAATTATCATACATTATGCACATTTTCCATTTTTCTCCACATTCACTGCATGCACATTAAAATCCCTAAAAACATCAAAATAAATCCCTCACACCTTTTGGGGATACCCTTTAGCAATATTTCATGATGCCTAGATGAGTTTGAATGCATCTATCTTATACTCTCCACATATATAAAAATCCTTGAAAAAGGAATTGGATGTATGACTAAAATAAAATAGTGTTTGGAGGCTTCAATTTTGGACTTTTGTTCATTGGGATCATTCAATGTATTCTACAGGATTGGAACTTCCAAAGTGCTCTTACACCCTAAGATAGCATTTCAAAATCTTATCAGTATGACAAGTGATTATAAATAGTTTAAAATCACATCAATGCTTCAAAGGGCACCCATTAAGGTCAAAACACTAATTTTTGGGTATAACAGGTATACCTACAAGTGTACTTTATTCACAAGGCTACCTATAATTGACTATAAGTGTCTACAATCCATAGTACAAACCTAAGCATGAAGGCCTAATGGAAACACAAAATTTTCTAGGGGAATTTACCTCAACATTATATCAAAAGGAAAATAGACCATATTACATAGGTTTCAAGGTGGTTTCTCACCTACAAGATCTTTATTTTACCTCAACACAGTTAATTGTAGCTAACTATAGTGGACAATGAGTTAGAAGCATGATATTCTTCATGCTATTAGGGTATTATCATGATGTGAAATTAATTATGTGAATGTGGAAGTACATTATAATCTTTAATAACCTCTTGTACATTGTTTTCCAAGCCTAAAATATACAAATTCACCTGTAGCTACCTCTTCCAAGAAACAAACATATTGAACCAATAAGTCAGGCCTAGTGGAGCATGAATATGGATGAAGGGTGAAAGTATGGGTGATATGAAGTTTTTGAGAATGGTAAACACATTCAGTGTGATAATGATCATCCAAGGACATTCTCATATCAGTGAATATAGAACATAGAGAGTTCCCATAATGCAACCTATTGTCCACATTTAAAAACCTACACATAGTGAGCTTACCCAAGGGTTTGTCTTAGGCTTTGAAGGAGTTAAGGGGATAATTATATGACCAAGAGATAAAATTTTTTACAGACCATCTCCATCACTTGGGGAAGCCTCTCACATATTTAGCTTGTTTGATAAAATAGGGTAAATGCCCTCTATTTTGTCTTAGATAGAGGGCAGTCCCCAAAGGCACAACCCTATAGTTTTGGAGATTAAGGGTGAGTTAGGAGTTGTTTAAACATTATAGGAAGATGTGATAAGTTTAATGATACCTGTACCAACATGAGGAACCATGCACATATGGATGAAACGCAAAAGAGTGGTTCAAAATTACAAAGATGTAGGCATGCCTGCTTGGTCTTGTCTAGGTCTAAAATCCCAAGAGGGGGTCAATTACATATATTTTGTTAGATAAAAATTATAATGAGTTTGAACATGTTTATAAGGAGGTATTATGTGTGTCCAAGTTATTTCTATGCAAAGGAGATCACAATAAATCCATTTATTGGCTCAAAACACATTAGGCTTGTAGGAAATGCTAGTCAAAACTCGAATAGGCATCTAAGAGAGATCATATATACTTAGAATATTTTTGTGGGAGCTCAAGGAGATAATAAAAGTTAAAGAGGGTACTGAAAAAACACTTTTTGGGATTGGTTCATCAGTTTAACATCAGATCTCTATAAACAATCCTTAAGGGTGGAAATGGCCTAAACCTCTCTAAAGCCCTTGGTAATGACCCAATAGGGAAAATGAATGAGAAGAGTCATTAAAATGGCATGGAATATCTTGGGATATGGTTTAATCTTGTATATTACTCTTTAGGGCTCCTCCCCATCAACTTGAGTCCTACCCTACCTATATGAACAAGGCATAAAATTGGTTTCTTTGACTATTTTTGGTGTTGTATAGGTATGGAAGATTTTCAAGGGATGAAATTCACAATGGGAAAAGGATTAGGACTTTTTATGTACACTAATTTACACTATTTTTATCATAAAATCTCCTAAGGGATTATATAAGTACTCTTAGTTTAGCCAGTCTAAAATGACATAGTAAACAGGCTAGTGAGAAGGATGAAAACTTCAAGTGGGAGGCATTTTAAGGTCTATTTGAGGAATATAAGGCTATGAAGGGTATTTATAGGTGTCATTCACTCATTTTAATTTGTTTATATATAAAACTATACCCAACTTTGAGGCCAAGTGTGAGGGGTGAGTGAAAGAGGAGTTGTTTGGACTGCAGGTAGTGATAACTCATATGCAAAAGAATCTTGATGATTAGGGATGAAACCAATGCATGGTGGATAATCTATACAACCCCTAAACCTTATTTTAATAATCACTTTTATCCCTAGTTAGTTTTGGACATTATAAAAGGGACAAATGATGAAGGCAATCTTTGATGGTGTACTTGTTGAGTTCCCTATAATCAAGGCACATCCTCCATGTGTCATCCTTCTTCTACACCATGACCACTGGTGATGAATATGCACTTTGGCTATGCTTGATGATCCCTGCCTCCAGTATCTCATGGACCATATTTTCAATTTCACTTTTTTGTGCATATGGATATCTATATGGTCTGATATTTGGTGGTTGACTACCTAGAATTAGTTGAATGGCATGATCATGTTCTCTTTTTGGTGGTAGTCCTTTTGGCATGGCCCCAAAAATAGATGAGTGGTCTTCAAGAATTATTTGTAGATCAGGATGTGTAGATACCTTTAGGGGTTGAACTTCTATAGAGCATAATCATGGAATAATTCCCTCTGCCCGCTGGGTTTATAAAGTTATGTGTGCTCCCTGAATCAATCAACACTGTCACCTTTTGTTTCTTGAGGAAACCCACCACCTTAAGAGTTTGTGGAGTGCTAATACCTGCAAGTGCATGAAAAGAGATTGTAGGTTGGGAATCTTCATGTACCTCCTCTATATCTTCCTCATCATCATTGGAGGCATCATATGCTTCTTCATCTTCATTTGGTCCTTCAATGTAGAATAACTTCTTCTCAGCACATCTATGTCCTTTACTCCACTTGCTATCACAACCAAAACATAATCCTTTTGCACGCTTTTCTTCAATTTGCTAAGGGGTCAATCTAGTAGGTGGAGGAAATGTTGATGATGATATGCTATGATCTTTGAAGTGAGTGAATGGCTGCTTCTTGTTGGCTATGAATTTTTTCTCAGCTCTATGTGTTAGGATAATAGATTCAAAAATATTAAGTGGATTAAACATGTGTACCTCATGTTGAATGTGGTCCTTGAGTCCACCCAAAAATAGGTCATTCAAGTTTGCATCAAAAATTGTCTCCACATGTAAGGATAGGTTCTAAAAATGATAAATATAATCTTTGATGGAGCTAGTTTGTCACAATTTTGCCAGTTGGCTAAATTAATTGTCTATCACACTATTGCCATAGTGTAATTGTAGCTGCTCTATAAAAATTGACCAGGTGACATTGAGACTCATCTTTTGCTTTTGAGCACACAACCATCGATACCAAATGAATTGATCAGGTTCAAGATACAAGGATGCCATGGTAACCTTCTGTCCACTTGGAATCTGATGTAGGTCAAAAAAACTCTCCATTTGGTTAAGCCAATTGAGTGGATCTTTTCCATCGAATTTGTGCATATCCACTTTTGGTAATAGGTTCTTCTGTGGCCATGGAGTTGGATTTTAAGTAGACTGGTTAGGAGAACCATCCTGGTGGGTTTGTGACATAGAGTTAGCTTGATGATTTGATTGATTAATATTCAAATCTGTCATGATATATCCCAAACTATCTTGTATGGATTGCATATTAGATTGTATGTCTTGCACCTCACTCTGAATGCCTTGCACACTATAGTCAAGCTGGCTCACTTTGTGATCTATATCAGAAAACCCTGGTACAAAGGGTCTATTACATCCCCCTTATAAATCCATCTCATCCTTGTTATGAGTTTTTACTGGAGTTTCAGCACCCTTTCTTTGGCCCCGAGTTTGTGGACTTGCCATAAAACGGTTTTACAATGTCGACCCTTATTAACACTTTTGACCCAACTTTGACCAAGCGATTTTGGAATTATTTAGACCTCAATTCAAAATATAAAAAGAATAAACCATATCCAAATTTTTCTAATATTTCCAAAAATGTAAACAACTCAGAAATATTCTTTGAATTGTGCACGATAGAGCAATTTTATGAAAAACCATGAAATAGAGATAACTTTTGAAAAACAAATTCAAACGATCTGAAATTTTAATGGAAGCTTAATGTGATAATTCCTCACCTCCAGTAAAAAAATTTCAGATAAATTCGCAACCATTTTTTATATATCACAAAATTAGTGTTTCACCCACAAGTTTGCCCAAATCACAGCTCTGATACCACTTGTAATGAAATTACTTCAAGAATTAAGTATAACAGCAGAATTATATCCAAATATGACTCAAATATATCCCAATATATGATAATATATAATACACTTTGAGGGGGCAACCTCCACAAGCTTCAATAAGAGCAGAATTCACAATATGATGATAAATGATTACCCCTACCTCCTATATATAGTCTAACTAGGCCATGGTTACTCCATAGGCCGACCTACTAATCTAAATAAAGCCAAAATTTGGCCACAAGTCAGCCAAAATATAATGTCAAAGAGGGATAAGTAAGCCACAAGTTAGCTAATACTATCCTCATACATGTGATAGGTTAGGGGCGTAACATATAGGTACATGCACATACCTAGAAATATTCCTATGTTTCCCAAATTTGGAAGAGACTTGAACACCCTCTTCTAGGATGCAAGATTTGGTGATAATAGGTATGAGATGTAATATGTAGACATTTTTTTTATCTTTAGCTAATACCTATTATAGAGATGTGTGATGTTAGGACCATATTGTCACTGCTAGATGTATTGGGTTCTATGTGACCTTTAATGATTATTGATTAAGAACCCTCTTGACATCTAAACCTAGTGTCTTCATCACTTATATGAGAGATTTTTCTATCAAGGAAGGTGATGTGACTTATGGATTGGGTTGGATCATGATGTTGACAGGGAGGTATGAGACTCTAATGGATGTTAGGACTTAATTGGGTTATGGGTTTATGATAGGAAGGTATGATGGGTGATTGAGAAGTGAGAGTAGTAGTTGCATACATCATTAGAGATATTGGGCATTCCTTATTTGATTGGTGCCATGTGATAAAATATTTCAAGAGATCCAAGATGCTTTGATGTGATTCGTATTTGATCTAATCATTGAAAAGATTATAAATCATATTGAGACTACTTTTGACATTATTTTGTGTTATGGATTAGATTTGACTTTAACTGCCCCTAGTGCCTAATTTTGGAATTCACCATGGGAGATTGATTTTTGACTTGATAGATGATTATTTTGATTTTGACATTACTCTAGTTCCTAATTTTGGGATTCACTAGGGAAAGATGCTTTTTGATTAGGCCAATGATTTGAATTCTCTTGATTTTGACTTATGGGATCAAATATGATTTGATCATTATGGATGAATTCTTGAATATGGTCTTAAAAATTTATATTTGTGGCACATACTATGTTGTTCAAGGAATATTCTAATGATGTATGTTTATGGAAGGAGGTGATTACATGATCATTGATAGTAATAAAAGGATTTATGATGGACAAAGGTGGTGGAGTTGATATGATGAGGTAAATGAGTGGTGATAGGGAAGCATGATCTTCATAAGGGTTTCTAAGAGTCCTAATTTTGACATCAAAGAATATCTCCTCAAGATCATTAAAAGGATCACTAAGACTAGTTGTAGTAGATGCCTCTAAAGTAGGATCAAATCCACTCAATATATTTAACATATAGAGCTTGTAAAAAATCAATTACAACTTCATCATCCTGATTGGGATCAAAAGATATGCTCGATGACTAATTATCATCCACATTGGAGTTATCTTCAAAAGGTCAAGAATATTCATCATCTATTGCAATATCAATGAGGTATGATGCTTGTGATGAGGAATATAATTCTAATACTAATGTTGAACATGCTCCAGATGTAGATAATACTTTTATTGACTTTGATGCTGACTCCGATGTATAAGATGTAATGTTGTTAGTAGAATATTCATTATCTTCAATTGACCTATCAACATGGGGTTTTTTATATGGTGAATTAGGAGGAGATGATGGAGGAACAATGGATTTTACAAGGATAGGTCCATGAAGGAAGGAATCATGAAGGAATGGAAGACTACGTTCATGGGGGACAAACTCATCTTTAATGGAAGATTTGTTAAAGATAGGGGGACCATAGAAGATGGATTTGGTATTTTGACCTTGGCTTAGAAATAGGAGGGATTGATCATGATTAGGAATGGAATGTTGGCATACATACATATTATTTTTCACCCATATATTTAGACTTATCTGATTCATTCTTGATTTCTATGTCACCACAATCGATGAGGTCTTGGACATAGTTTTGGAAATTATGACATTGATTAATGGTTTGCCCCCAATTTTGGTGATATACATAATATTGGTTTGATTTATACCAAGATGGATTAGGCTTATCAAGATTAGGATGTTGCATGGGTGGATAAACCATCATGTCATTGACAACAAGTTGGTGGAAGAGGGATTCTAAGGATATAAGGGCTCTCTTTAGCTTGTGACTTAGATGTAGAAAAATTGGACTTTAGATCACATGGTTTTTCATAAAATTGGGTGAATGGACTAGTAGTAGATGAGGTGGCCACGATAGGATTTTCTTTGCTATAGTAGGAAGGGATAGATGTCTGGGTATGAGTAGTAGAAGGAGGATTTAAATGGGACTCACATGAATGGGTTTGGACTAGAGTTAATGATGGGTGGATGAGGTTGAAGTCTATTGGATGTGGAGTGCTTATCTCAAGGAGGTGAGAAAGGATCATATCCCTATTGGTGATGAGGCATTATTTAATCAAGGTATTGACCAAATTTATTTTGGATGCCATGGATAAGGATGGGATAAAGTAAAAATGATGTGGATTTTCCATCCCCAATTGATAGGTGTGGGGGATTAAATGGAAATACTAAGGGGTGAATATGGGATCTATGGAACAAATTTGTAAAAAGGCTTGCTTTAGTCCCATCTCAAGTTTGACTCGATGTGTGATACGATGTGATATTAGATGAAGTAGACAACATTAAGGTGTGAGATAGACCTTGATGATTGATAATATATTTGAGTAAATGAGCTATGACAAGATTTAAGATTAGATGAGGGGATAGATTGGCTTGAGAGATTGATTACAATTGGATTCATTAGATTAAACTAGCTCAAGACTAAGATGATCAATTTAAATAGGATTAATGGGATTGATAGGATATGTGATGGTGACTCAAACTTGATTAGACACAAGTAAGCTAATGGTGAAGATCCTGATCAAAAGAGTTTCTTTCCAATGTGGATGAGGACTAATATATGACTACAGACTTGATGATAGGACTAGTATGGGCAATAGGGTAAATTGCATAAAGATAAGTTAGATTATGATTAGGAATAGGTTGAAAAAATGTGGATAGGGTGACTAAACAAGATCAAGATAAATTAATGGTTATGGATAGGGTGGTCTAAGTGAGAAATATGATGATATTAATATTAAGGCTAAGTGAAGAATATGAGGTTGGAATATGATAAGATGTGATAGATGGATGTCAAGACTTGATTAGGATAAGAAAATGATAGGGGGTGTGACCAATGATCAATGGATATGACTAGACTAAAATGAGATTAATATAAGAGAGTGATGAGAAACAAGATGAGACTAATAAAAGGATGCACAAAGATCATATGTACAAGAGGATGATAATAAGGATGTACAAAATGATATAATGATGAGTCAAGGATGTACAAGATGATGATATGTGAAGACAATAATAGGTGGATATATGTTTGGGTAAAGGATAAATTGGATTACAAGTAACATAGGTCTAGCATAACACACACCAAATTAGGAAAACCACAAACCTAAGACTAGTAAACTGATTTTGGGCATGTAACTTCATGATTATACCATCTAATAACTTTGTAGGTGAGGTTGTTGGCCATTGACCCATTAAAAAATCTCCCAAACCCTCTCAACCCTATCTACACATGATGATCACTTGGGAACAAATCTTAACTCTAGTAACAAGTCACCTATTATCATTGAAAGGTCTTAAGTTAGGCTATACATGCTCTTTAGGGGCATCCCCAATATACACTAGGTATAGTGGGGCCCAAGTTTGTGTTGGGTGTTGTATAATGCTTGGTTTAAAGAGTTAACTCTTCCCCTTCATGGATGATATGTATGGGGTCAACCACTTATCTGAATGAAAGTTTTCCCTGATATTTATACCATGTTAGAACATGGATTGTGGATTAGTACATGGTGGTGAAATCCATGATCGCTATCCCCCTAAGACTATGACAAATGTGTGGGTGTCAATTCCATATCATATTGACACTAGAAAATAAAATGGGATGGTTTATGGATAGTTTTTTATCCTCCAGGAATCACCATAAGGATGTAAGGAGGAGAGAATACACCACCATAGTCCTTAGATGACAACCAGGTAGGCCAAAAAGAGATTAATTAACTAATTAATTAGATGTGATATATATAAAAGTTGCAAGCATATACAACAAAACTTTAAAAAAATTGATGAAAATGATTAAAAGTTTGAAAATGATTTTCAAAATGCCAAAATGTCTTTGACAGGGGCATTCAAGAAAACAATTAGTAGTTTTAGTTGGCAATATTGGTGGGTATCCTTCAAGACAAGATGTTAGACCAAAATATTACTTGTCAAAGAAGATGTTATCTAGTCAAAATATTGACTATATTTACACATATAAAAAATAGAATATTAGTGCAATAAGCTTTAATAAAAACTATTGAAAAAATAGTGAATTGGATCTATAACTTATTTAGGTGAGTGGGCCATGATGTAGGGGTCTTGTGGTGGCATCCACCAATAGGGTCAAGTGGAAACTCCCCTTGTAGTGTTAAGGGGAAGTGACCCTTATGGTGTCAAGGGTAGATCCCCTTACGAGGTCCAAGGGAAGTGCCCTATGTGCACTCCCTGTCGTGGTATAGGGTAGGGTCAAGGGGTGGAGCCCTCGATGTGAAATACAATTTGGGCCTTGCAAGAGGATCAAAATGACTCAAAATTCACTAAAAATGACTCTAAAAATGCACTCAAAAAGGATAATTTCAAAGGCAAAAATGAACCAAATTACAATTCTAGATTACAAAACTACATATGCATAGTCATAACAATACAATATCATAACCAAAAAGTGCAATATCATAACCTTTTTAAAATATCATGACTACAAAGTTTTAATTTTTCAAAAAGTGCCTAAACACTAGTGGCTATTGCATGGTTTTCTACAAAATTATGAGTTTTAAGGCAATATCACAATTTTTAATATGATATCACAACTATGAGAATGGTGATATTGTAAAAAAGTATAAAACTTTAAAATTTATGATCTTTGACTAAAATTCTTATTAATCTAGATGTAAATGCCTAAGAATTAAGCACATATGAATTATGGCAAGTTAAAACCTTAAATATGTATCAAAATTTTATTAAAAGACACCAAGACTAGATTTTTATCAAAATGGGCAATCCACATATAATTTTTAGGATAGAAAAGGTATTAAAGTTATCCTTAATCTTGTGTTTGTTAGTTGAAGATAATAACCAGTGAACAAAACAATCCTAAAGATTATCAAATCACAATGTTGTTAGTATGAACACAATATCTCTAATTTATGGACAAAATTATAGATACGTGATTAGCAGTATTGCAGAAGACAACACAAAAGGTTAATGATTTGATATTTTGTTATCAAATGATCCTCTTTTTACATTTCCTATTAATCAACACACATTAGGTTGCATAGAAAAATCTCCTTTTAAAAATTTGGTTAGAAAAATATTATAAGATCTAAAATAGTTACATAAACTTCCAAAAGGGGTCTGTATGTTCAATGATATTATTTCAAGATAGAGAAAGATAAAATTAATACTATAGGTTAGATATAAACTGATAACTTTATCACATTTGACAAGAATTACAATGTCACGACTGTTGATGGCAATACCATGACTTGTAGGTCAATACCACAAGTCTCAAAGTAGTGATATTATAGCTTAGTATTCAAACACTAAAATCTTGACCACTTCTTTTTTCCCAAAGATCCTACAAAATCATAACTTAAATAGGCAATATCACTATTATCAGTGTAATACCATGATTTGTGAATCTGTGGTATTGCAAAGGGGTAACAACCTACCAAAAAAATATATTGTTAGTGATTAAGTAAAAAAATTAGCATAATACCACTTAAATAAGCACAATACCATGATTGAAAATCACTAATTATAGGTCAATGTCACAATTCACCTATGCATGATGATTTGGTTAATTTTGGCATTTGTTCATCATTGAGTTGCAATTGTAAGTCACTAAGTCACTTCTAAAAATCACAATAGGTTATATTTAATGGTTATCTCCCAATTTGGTCACTAAAATGTAGCTAAAATTTTAATCTACTGGAATTTGATTATGTTATGACATCAAAACGCCCAAAATTTCAGTCCACTAATTAATATCTAGAGCCGTTAGGATAAAATTTGAAGAGATGAATGAAAATTCAAAGCAACACTCTAATCCTAAATATAATTTATCTAAACTAATATTTAACAATAAAAATACAAAATGATTTAGATTTAGATTACCTTAGACTCAAATTTACAGTATTATAGTAGCTTGATTCATGGATTGTTTGATAGACATGGATTTATGGATTAACTCATGGATTTTCTAGATTGTCTCAATGGAGGAGTGGATTTTTTTATATATAATAGAGAGGTAAGATCAATGGCTAGATCTCAAAGATGGGTTGTGGATATCTATGGTGGAAACTTATCCAAGGAATTACAAATTCCTTAGAGGATTCTAGAGGAGAGAAGGTTCTAGAGGTATAAACCTATATAATCTCTTTTGGATGTTTAATCATGATTAGGGATGGATTAGATAGGTGATTTTAAATAATATATGGGGGGTAAGATTGTAAGAAAGCCTAGGAGTAGGCTTAGTAGGTGGGTAGGTGGGCCATGGGAATTTTAAATTCCCAAATAGTGGATAAGTGGGGTTATGATAAGATAATGGGGATTTAAGAGAATTAATAGATTGGTGGGGTAGGAATAATGTTACTGAGTGAATAAATATTGAGGGGGGGGTGGTATTATATAAATGACTAGGATTAGGCTAAAGGGGATAAATGAGTGAGATTAATTGGAATAATTAAGGCGAGCAGATTTAGGTACATACAAAAATAATGTAAGAAACCATCTACATAGGTGGTGAGATAGTCCCAAAAATAAAATGTTCTTCCTATAAATGTAACTTCCTCTTGATTTCTATGAGTAATATGTCCCAAAAACACATCACCTATATAAATATCATTTCCAATAAGAGATAAAATACCCTATAAACGTCTACCAAGACCTCTATGAGTGTAGCCCATAGAGTGAAGTATGCAAGATACAAATCTCATAGAATGTTTATCAAAGGAACCAAGAACATAATCATGTTTATCCAAAGTGGGAAAATAAACACAAGTATTCGAATGGCATAGAAGTTATCTTTAGACATTGAAGCAGTCGAGAAACACCAAATCTACCATGTGATATTGAAGCTGTCAAGTGACAAGGAAACTGACATATGAAACCAAAGCTATAATGTAACACTTGGACTGTCATGCACCACCAAATAGGTTGTGAAACACTAGAGTTGATAAGTGAAACTTAATCTATCATGAAACTCTATTATGTGACACCAGAGGTGTTGTGTGACATATAAACTATTATGTGATGATGTCATACAACATTACAGTTGGACTGTGACACTCAGGATATCATGCAATACAATATTTGGTTTGCAAAACTTTAACCTTAATGTGACACTAATGCTATTGGATGGCTTGGGTCTAGTGATGGTGAAGTAAATGATGTGAAAAATGTCAATTTATTCATGAAAAGCCATGAAAATGAAAAACACATGCAATAGTAGGTGCGATAACAAGCTCTAAATTAGATCGTGCAAAAATAAAAGTTTCCTAGTAGAAATAATTATTACTAACCACATATCCTCAAAAAAAAGAGGAGTAATCAATGAGGAACAACCATGTCACAAAAAAAATTATGCTTAGGAAGTCATGATGGTGTCTCATCTATGGTATCTAAAAGTGATGGTGAAGGTGCCACATCTCAAGAATCATGTCCTCTAGAATAATTAAATGAATAGGAGGAGTATAAACTATATGATTAGTAATAAGTTCATTAAGAAAATTATCATCAAAAAATAAGTCCTTACTAATACGAGAAATGATGTCTATGTCATCATCAAATCTTAACTTACAAGAGGAAGAGGAAGTAACAACAGTGACTCACCCATGTCAATGTCATCATCAAAAAATAATTCCTCATTAACAAGAGGATAAGTAAGTGGAATAGAAGGAGGTGGAGTAAAAAAGGGTAAAAACAACCCAAAAGACTCGGTATCCTTCTCAAATAGGGTGAGAATAACATCCCAAACTTCTTTTAGTGACATGTCACAAGTGACATAAAATTGTGAACTATTTGAAACATGGAAGCCAATCAAACAAAGAGCCTCATATTATATGGATGCAATCTAGGAAAGATTTTCCTCATCTATAAAGTGGGGAATGTCACCAAACACAACTCTTCACATGCCTTTCTGTTATAAGTGCATCTTCATTTTAATCTTACAAATAATATAGTTAGATTTGTTGAGGGGCTCAAAGAGGCATGAAGCCATTTCCAAAAAATAAGGATAAATTCAAGAATAAGAATAACCCTCTGAAAAATAAAAAACCCTTGTCATAATTTAACGTCTCTTGATGAAATTAATGAACACCCTCAAAATTAATGAAGTTGTTTGAAATAGATGTTATCAAGAGATGGTGGCATACAGCTTCAAATATGTTGAGAAATACCTCAACTATCATATGGCACCATTACTATTATGTGACATTATGGTTGTCATGTGACACTTGGTTGTCGATGGCTTAGATGTTGTCATGCAACACTTTGGATATCCTACGACACCATCATGTAACACATTAGTTGTTGATGGCTTAGATTTTTAAATGTGGCACCTTTGATGCCATAAAACACCATGGTTTTCATTAAAAACCATTATGTGACTCAAATGGGAGTTCTCCTATGATCTATGGAACAAAAAAGGTTATGAAAAAGAAAAACATGCACTACCAGTGCATAAAAAAATACACAAAATAGAAAAAATGGGTAGATATGTGTGAATAATATTAGATACAAAATTAAACTAGCTAAAAAAATGTATGGATATATCTCCATGATCTCCAAAATAATGTTTTTACAACAAAAAAACATAAAACCCTTCTAGAAACTAGAATTTCTTGCACACCTTTCTAATTCTCAAGACTACCCAAAGAGGATGAAAGAGAATAGCATACTTAGTATATCAAGAAGATCTATGAAAAGAATAAGATATATGGAATGATCACAAGTCCTTTCCAAAAACTCAAAATTAATTCCTATCACACCTATAGACTTGATACCATGAAATGAAGATCAACAAAATCGTTCTAAGCCAAAGATCTGAAGCATTAATAATAATATCATCACAAGAAGAGTTTTAAGAGCTGCAAAGATGATATGCAAAGAGAAATATAATATTATATAATATCCATAAAATCACTTCTATATTACAAAAAAGAGGCTTTGCATAAATATAAAAGGAAAGATAAGAAGCATGACAAACTAACCAATGTGGGATAAATCCACAAAAGGACAAACTAGGAAAAAGACAAAAACTATCTATAAAACCTAGAAAACATGAGAATTAATTCTAATAAATTCATTTAAACTATTGTATCATGTATCTTTCACCTATCACCAAGGAACATGTGGCATAATCTCTACGCTCTGAATAACTCTACACATCACCTTGCATCATGCACCTCCTACATAGGGAAAGGATATATACCACATCACATAGGAGAAAAAATTTGCACTTAAAATAATTTTTCCTATCTCCTAGAATCATGTGAATTTAATGTATTTTTAGGGTTTAAATAATAGACTATGTACTTTATTTGATAGGCATAGAGCATGTAAGTTTCAAAGGCTTAGTTGGTGTAGGGGTGAGGGGTAGCACCCCAATACCATGCATTGAAATGTGATAATAAATATCAATATTATCAATATAACTCTATATTGTTTTTTCATAACCTTCACACCCTCTACCACACCTACAAAAAACTATCCCTCTTAATTCCATATGTGCAACTTATACACAACACTGGTGAATTACACAACACCTTGAAACATAATGTGTAACCAGGCCTCTTCAAAAAACCTCTAGATCACACACTGGTGATGTGAACGCTATATTACATGTTGTTACATGCTAAGAGTCACTTTAAAGTCTCCCATTATGTTGTAACATCTCTCAACCCATAAACCTATCATTTAAGCCAAATAAGTAGTAGAATATGAAAAGTAACACATGGAAGCCCAAATAGTTCAACTTCATTAATGGCTTCTTAGCCTCCATAACCTTGTAATCTATGTATCAACATCTATAAAATTAGTTAACATGAAAATACTAGAAAAGTAAACATCCACACATCTTTCTCAAGAGTATATTGTGTAAATAACACATAAATTATTATAATTTTTTGTTCTAGCTCTATTACTTTCTCTTTTCTTCATATTATAATATTACTTCTTTATATGCATAAAACCCATCTAAAAACTTATTTAGATTTTTACTTTCCATACCTCTTGGGATTCAAATCATTAGTATCAGATAAGTTCATATTTTATGTCCCATCAATCAAGGTTAGTGTATCTAAAGCTCAGCTTCAAACCATGAGATCCCTCGCACTATATTCCATGTCATGTCAATAAAATTTTAGATGGAAATAGATAATGTAGAATAAGATGATGTAAATGCATTGATAAATAATGAGATTAAAAATTCTCTTCAAGAACAAAGTTCATTATTATTTAACTAATTTATTAAAGTATTCAAATAGATGGTTCCATCAACTCACATATTAGGTAAAGATTTTGGTGGCTGAGTACCCCAAATTTTAATTAAATTTAGATGTTCCAATGTTTGAGGGTAAATACATTTCTCTACTAGTTACATCACTTAAATTCATATTTTTCTATAAATTAATTTTATAATGAAGATAATATCAAGATTGTACTTTTGAAGTTTTATTCACTTGTCAAGATATGGTGTAAAGGACACACTCTATGGGAGAAAGACTAAAAAAATTAAGAGTCTAAGAAAACCTAGGTTAAATTAATAAAAGCCTAAAAAGATGAATATTATCCTAATAATGTCTAAAAATACCAATTTATTTAGTGGAAATAATTATGGGAAGGACATCACCTATTAGTCTAATACTATGTTGATGTCTTCCATGACCTATAACAAAATTAGGCTTCTTTATATCAAAGTAGATTATAATCCTCAAGTAATACATCAGCCTAAGACTATTAATTTAGTCTAAACTAAAGATGGATAAGGTCCAAACAATGAGAGAAGCCTATTTCTATGTGACAACATTGAGAAAGAGTCAAAGGTGAAGTGGAAAGATGAACATTTGTCATGTCATATAATACCTCTACTTGAAACAATTTTAAAACATTTAAGATGGGTAAATGGCATGACAAACAAAAAAATATTAGCCATTCCAATTCAAAGTGCCATGTGTAAAAAACATTATTGTGTGCATATAAGTAGAAGGTCAATAATTGCTTAAAGTAGAGGAAACATACTCCAAATTTGCTTTTATGAGAAAAACAACCACACAGATATTTAATTAGAGTGTTTATTCCATTTAAATATATGGGTGGAAATGGAGACACTAGATTTTTTTATTGATGGAAATAACATGAAGAACCTTATCTATTTATAAAATATTAAGTGGATGAATCTACCTACCGAGATTCATCCACATCCTTATAGTTTAGGACAGATCAATTCTTACCACACCAAGGTATACATATCACTCACCAATTCCACTCCTCATATGTTATCCATATTATTATAGAGTATCTAATTTTCAATGTAGCACCATTTGATGCTTATGATATAATCTTGGACATAATTACATGCACACACACACCATGATGTGTACAAACCTAATCTATAAAGTATCACCACATCAGTTGGTAACAAGATATATTGGATTCCTTAAGTGATTCCACATGCTAATAATTTTTTGTGAAATCTTTATAATATTATGACACGCTTATTTTGATAACTAACACAATTAGGATGACTGCTTCTTAAGAAAGGGTAAATGATCTGTGCATAGCCACACCACCTAGTGATTTCACCTTGAGTTCCTTGGTCACTTTATGCAACCCATTGCATCATTTTACTTCCATGAAATAGAAAGGAACATGTATCACAACCTCTGTACTTCAAGAAAATCTATAGAACACCTTACATTATGCACCTATTTTGTAGTGTAAGGATACATCCACCCAGTTCAAGGCATAAAATATGTGTTTTGATCACCTTAGAATAGCTCCTAGCATAATGAGTATTCTACATAGAACCATGATACATGCCACATGAATTTGAAGACTACATCATTAAATTTGCACGATAGGCATAGAACATATAATTTTTAAAGTCTTACTTGGTGAAAATTTGAGGTGCATCCTCATGTTTACTTATGACATAATGTCAATAATTAGTCTTGATTCAATTCATCACAAATACATAATATGTGGAATACATTTTTCACACACTTTATGCTACGTAAAAATTAGTACACTACTTCACACTATGTGCATAACCTCTGTACAAAAACAATATATGGTGTAACACCTTTGTACATACTACATAACTTAGCATCTACACACAAATTGAAAATTACACACCTACCATGGGGACACTCTATGTCATGCCATGCAACACTTCTAATACTCCTGTTATGCCACAACATCTATCAATATACCACACACTTGTTAGTTAATCCATAAAACCATTAGAATATGAAGAGTGGCACATGGAAACCCAAATGATTCAACTTCCATAAAAACTCCTTAGCCTTCACAAAATTATAGTATATATCTACATATTTTTAGCATTAGTAAGCAAGTAGAAAGTAGAAAATTAGACACTGCCTATCTTTCTCAAGGGTATGTCATGTATATAATGTACAAATTAATATAATTTTATTTTCTAATTCCATTAATTTATATATTCTCCATTTGATTCTACATATGCATATAACCCATAAAAACCCTTTTTTAGAGTGTTGTCCCACAGACCTCTTAGGATGCAAATCATAAATGCAACATATGTGAAATTTATCTCCATCAATGCAATATGTATAAAAATATAAAATATTTTTTAAATAATAGAAATTACAATTGAGATATGTCTTATCCTATCAATATCAGTAAATCTTTTGGACTACCACTAGAATTTTTCATGGTATGAAATGACAAACGAATGGTCTAGGTTTATTAAATTAAATGAAAAATGAATATTTTAAATTAATATGAGAAATATGGATCATATTTATGTAGTGGCCATAGTTTACCTATGGATGTATCTCCTCCATCTATGCCTCATTATAGCTATACAACTAACTAAATCAGTTTCATTTTAGAAAAACACACATCATCATAAATAAAAAACCTAGGCCCTTCCAAGTTATTCTCATATAGGGAGAAATTATAAATATAAATTTTTTGTTGTAAAATATTTGAAGACACATTCCATTTGATGTTTCATATTATCCATTTTGCATAGAGAATAGTCCCTTTTAAATAAATATCAAGAAAACTAGACTTGTGCCTTCTTGGGAAGAAATTGCATATGTAAACCAATTCAAAACTAGTATAGAAAGCATGGGAAGTCATTAAACATTAGATTTTGTGGAATGGGGATGGATTTAATGATGGTATCTTGATCAATAAACATTATTTATGGTGGTTTCTAATTATCAATTATCTTAACATCACTTTCATAGAGGTACCTTAGTTTCATGATCTTATTTTTTTAGAAGAGGCATGCACATTGTCCAAGATGTATAATACAAATCCTCTTGGGTTTGACTCTCTATCTTTGATGCTAAAGCTCCATTTATTATTCATGCCTTAATGGATGATTTTTTACCAAATATTGGACAATGGGGTAAATACTACTATACACAATGAGCTAAAACAAGGTGCATCAGAGATACTTGTAGACATCCAATTCCTAACACCATTGTGTTGAAATTGTCAATCTTACTTGAAATGCACTAAAATGCACAATTTGGACCAAAATCACTTAAATTCGCTAAATATTTTGAGCTTATCATATACAAGTGCCAATTTAGGCCAATATATCCCTAAATGGGGAAATGCATTTTATGTGATTATTAAATTTGATCAAATAATTTTGAATCAAAATGACGAAAATGTATTTTGGTGCTCTAGATCACTCTTTTCTTCTAATTTAGATACACACAATATGTGCATGTGTTATTTTATGTCGACAATGTCCTAAATGGAATATTGGTTTTTACGTAACTAACATCACCTTCTAATTCTTCTCCAGTCAAATTATGACCCAATAATATGACATTATGACTAGTTTGATTAATGAAGTGTAACCAATTTCCAAAACATTACACAAAAATTGAATAATATTACTTAGAAAAATTAAACCAAATTATGAGCTTAAGTAATATTTCTATGGAAGTTATTGAATATTTATTTATTGGAAATTGATTCCTATTAACTACATCATCAAATGGCATCATTTATGGGGTGGAATCCACAATCCATAAATGTAATAAATATCAAGATTATGGCCTCCCATAAATGTAATAAATATCAAGATTATGATCTTAAGTAATATTTCTATGGAAGTTATTGAATATTTCTTTATTGGAAATTGATTCCTATTAACTACATCATCAAATGACATCATTTATGGGGTGGCATCCACAAGCCATAAATGTAATAAATATCAATATTATGGCCTCCCATGATTATTTAATGCCCCTTCCTCCTAAATCCCTACAATAATATTTATGGATATTATTTACATAATTGGATTAATTCATGGCCATACATCTTGATCTCAAGATGGATGGTTATGGTTGATCCTAATCAATTTGGAAAATATATAAATAGGAGGGCCAATACCACTTTGATTAAGCTTCATTTGTGTAAAATTATTATGTATAATTCTCTCCACATGTCATTTGTGTGTGTTGTTTATTATGTTTAATTTATAATAGGATAGCTTCATTGATAGGCACAACATTGATTTCATATCATGGCCTAGTTTAGTTGGAATTTTTGAGATAATGGAGGAGCTTTGCCATTCATCATTTTTAAAGACTTGAGCACCAAATCTAGGGGGAAATCATGTTTTGAGTTACATTTATGTGATGGGAAGCTCTTCAGAAGGTAATATGTATGTTCTTTATTTAATTTTCTCTTAATTACCATTTGCACACCCCATTTGAATAGGTTGGCTTAGCTTGTTAGTTCTTTATGCATTTTCTTGGTTTTCTTGACTAATTATTGATGTAACCATCTCTTTAATCTATCTCTACACCTTGACACACTCAGTGGGACACCCAAAGCTCATTTAAACAAGAAAGACACTTTCAAAATCTTATATTTCCTTAAAATTATTTAAAAACCTATAATAATCAATTTTTAGATTTATTTTCTCATATTTTTGATGTTTTTTATTGATACATAGGTCACACAATGATATACATTAGTTCTTGTAACTGACATCGATCTAGGCTAATTGGCATCAATTAGGTTACAGGGAAAAACACAATTAAAAATTTATATTTTAGAGCTTTATTCAAAATTATAGTTTGTTATTTTGGTTTATAAGTCTCTGTCTGAACATTTATTCCATAATATAGAAGTTTAATTTGGAGATTTTATTATAACTTAGGCTAAAAAAAAGATTTGTTTCAAAATATTTTTTGCCTAA
Organism: Torreya grandis; assembly: GCA_037957365.1. Classification (NCBI taxonomy): domain Eukaryota; kingdom Viridiplantae; phylum Streptophyta; class Pinopsida; order Cupressales; family Taxaceae; genus Torreya; species Torreya grandis. The sequence goes on along the minus strand of JARHVA010006643.1, from coordinate 785,318 downwards.
GGGTTCACAGATGACTATTATCAATCATTTTTTATCAACATCAGTTATTTTATGATTGACATTAGTCTTGCTGCAATTGGCATTGGTCATTGTTAACTGATGTTAGTCTCTATGTATAAAAAACAAAGAACCTGAGAGCTATATTTAAAAATTGCCTATTTGATTATCAATTGTGCTTCAAATCAGGGGGAAACTCTCCATCCTTGTAGGACTCATGTCAAAAAGTGATCAAAATTTGAAAATGATTTAATTCTTGAACCTTCCTTTTGGTGTTTAAAATGAACTTAGATGGTTTGTTTAATTTTTTTTTTTAAGTTTATAAAAGTTTTTGCAAACTAAGGCCAAGGGGCCAAGAATTTCACTCAAAATTTCAATTTGGTGCTTAAGACTAACATTCACTTAAAATTTCAAGTTTTTAAAAGTGTGTTATTTTATGCAAATTCATCTATTTCTTGTTTATTCTTTGAAAAAAATGAAGAGTGTGTGTATGGTCACCCCCCATCCCCTTTAGGGAACTTGGGTGACTAAAAGTACCTTTTCATTATGATTATATCTTTGTCTAATGAGTGAAAAATAAGTTATATAGGCTCTCAGTAAAACCCGTATGGTTTGAGTGATATAAAAACCACCTCTAAAGCCTTTTCAATTAGATCATTTATTTTATGCAATTTGGTTTGTGGAGGGGAGTTCATAGCCTCTTCACAAGTTATTTAGGGAAGCTTTGACCTGGGGTTTCACCTCTCGACATTTTTAAAACCCTACTCCATGGCAAGGTATATAAATTAGGGTATGCATACTATGAGATCTAGGGGATTGAATGGATAACATCTCCTTTTGTAACAAAAACCTAAGTCAAGTTTGGTTAACCAGAGGATTCCACTAAGAAGTACATAGATAGAGTCAATATGCAAAGGAATAGACCCTTGCATAGTAAGTTAATCAATATGAACTCAATTTACATGAGGCATTTCTAGCATTATCCATGCTTGGGACCATCTAAATGATCATAAATTTATGTTTTAGACAAACCCCGCTTGTCGTGGACATATTATTGATACAAGTCAAGTAGATCGAAGGTCTATGTCACCATACAATCTCTTGGGAGAAGGGGGTGTAAAATACCTTACCACTTCATGTGATTTTATTTTTAGATTAATAATTAAAATCCTCCCAAGGTAATGTATATAGATAGATTTCAATACGATGCAACCTTGTTAGTTTAGGGATTAAGATGATTTACTTAGTTGTATTTGGTCTTTTTAGTCTTTACTTACTTGGTCATGACTTGAGTCTAGAACTTGTTTGTGAACAAAACATATCATAAGCAAACACATTTGTTTTCCACATTTTCCTGAACAATGAGGTGTTACATTTGTAAAATACAAATCATCATTTACATTGTTCAAATCCTCATCTTAAACATTGTGTTTTAATTGTCTAAATAACATAGTTATGCTACCCATTTGAGTCTAAACCATTTTCCAAAAATATTTTAAGTCCTTAATTGATAATTCAAATTTGGAATTATACCTTTTTAAGTTATAAATCAACATATTAATTGATTTTACCATTTGCACCTGGTTTGATTTAACTTGGGTTCAATTTCTCTTTTGGATTGGAGGTTGTTTATAGACTCATCATTGTTAGAAATATAGAACATAGAGCAATATTAATGAAATAAATATGGAATTGAAATGTAGAAAACACAACATAAAATAGCCATAGATTTTATGTTGTTCACCCAATATGGGCTACGTCCACACAAAATATCTAGTTCTTCTCTTTATTCAGTCTAACAAAATGAAGGGATAAAACTTGAAATACATCTACTGTAATCTCCTCTTCACCCACATATAATATACCATCATGATCACAATTCCCTCATATTAAAGTAGGGTTACATATTAGGGTAAAAATGCACAAACATAATTTCTACCATTATATCTATAACCTAATAGTGAATGGTCTAGATTTACTATGAAATTCTAATATTTTACAATGCATTTTTAATAAAATTTTGCTTGGGGGGTGGAAACTGGGGCACTTACATCCCACACCCCCTATCAAAAACCAGGGATTAATAAGATTAGGCTCCACCGTCCAAAAATCTTCCACTTAGAGACTGATTACTACAACTCCACCACTATAACTCTTTCTTAGACTTTTATTTGAACTTTGACCCTGACATGTTTCTTATCTTCCTTGTTATCCTTGAAGACATATTTAAGCTAAACAACTCTCCAACTTCTCTTTACTAACTATCTTTGTTAGAATATCTATAGGATTCTGACTCATATGGATATTTTCCAACTTTAGTTGACCATCCTTCAAAACTAAATGAATGAAGTGATACCTGAGTTGTATATGTTTGGTTCTTGAGTGGAATGTTGAGTTCTTTGATAAATGAATCACACTCTAGATATCAATATACAACCTACAATCTTCCTACTTTTGAATCAACTCTTCCATGAACCATTACATCCATATCATCTCCTACTTGCTTCTGTAGCTGCAACATATTCTACCTTTGTAGTTGACAAAGCAATTATCTTCTACAATTTTAAAATCTAACTAACCATTGTATCACCAATAGTGAATACATAACCTGTGGTGCTCCTCCTACCATTTAAATCTCCATCCATGTCTACATCAACATATCTTTATAAGGTAACATATGAACCTTCATAGCATAATTGTCTATCAATGGTCCTTCTCAAGTACTTGAGAATCCACTTGACTACATCCTAGTGATCTTTTTATATAATATTTATAAACCTATTGAAAACTCCCATTGCATGAGAAGTATCTAGTTTCGTGCACACCATAACATACATCAAACTTATAATTGATGAATCATATGAAACTTTAGACATGTAATTTATTTCTTCCTACATTTTAGGACACCATTCCTTACTTAATTTGAAGTGCCCTCCCAAAGGTGTACTTATAGGTTTTGCATCTTACATATTGAACTTGACTAACACCTTCTTGATGTACTCTTCTTGAGACAATGTCAATTTTCTATTTTTTCTATCGTTTTTTATTCTCATACCAAAGATTTTCTTTGCAACACCCAAATCCTTCATTATAAATGAATTTTTTAATTTTATTTTGAGATCATTTATAGCCTACATGTTAGACCTTGAAACAGGCATGCCATCTACATATAATAACAAGGTAATATAGTTGTCATTATCTAATCTCTTAAAATAAATGTAGTGGTCAAAATGACATCTACTATAACCTTGTTTTATCATAAAGATGTCAAATTTCAAATAACAATATCTCAGAGCTTGCTTTAAACCATAAAAACTCTTCTTCAACATGCACACTATTTTCTCCTTACCTTTTACTTCATATCTTTGTGACTACTCCATATATATTTCCTCCTCCAAATCAACTTGAAGGAAAGTAGTCTTCACATCTAACTGTTCAAGGTGAAAATATTCTACTACTACCAAAATTAAAATAATTCCTATGGAAGTCATTTTTACAACTGGAGAAGATATTTTGTCAAAATCAATACCTTTCTTTTATGCAAACCCTTTTACAACAAGTCTGGCCTTGTACCTCTTTTTGCCTCCATCTTCTTCCTTCAACCTATAAACCTATTTATTCTACAATGCTCTTTTACCTGCAGACAACTAAACCAAATCCCAAGTTTGGTTATGTACCAAGGAGTCCATCTGCTTTTCCATGCCTTGCTCCCACTTCTTTCTAGTTTCTACCTGAATTGCTTCTTCATAGCTTTCTAGCTCACCATCATCAGATAATAATAAATAATAGAGTGAAGGAGAGTATCATTTAGGGAGTCTACTTACTCTAGTAGATCTTCTAACTACACTTTTAGGAGTTTGAGGTACTTGTTATTATTGTAGTTGTTACACATTCTATTTTTTTGGCACTTTTAAAATTACATTTCTAATGATTTCATCAAGTACTGCATATTCACTATTTGTTTTTTCTTGTTTCTTTCCCTGTAATTGATCTATTTACATGACCTTCTCATTAAAGATCACATCTCTACTCCTAATTATTTTACGATTTTTAAAATTCCATAAATGGTAACCAAAATCATTAACTCCATATCCAATAAAAGTGCATTTCTTGGATTTTGCTTCAAGCTTGGTTCTATTTTCTTAATCGATATGGACAAATGTTTCACAACTAAAAGTTTTTAAAAATGAATAATCTACATTTTTAACTATCCATGCTTCTTTTAGAATGCCACCATTCAAAGGACTTAAAGTCCCTTGATTTATTAAGTAAATATCAGTATCCATAACATCTTCCAAAAATTGTAAGGGCAACCCTACATGTAATCTCATGCTCCTTGCATGCTCCATGATTATCTTATTCATCTTTTATGACACACCATTTTGTTGTGGTGTTCTTGGAACTATTTTCTCTTTATGAATCCCATGGTATAAATAGTAATTATCAAATTCCTTTCTATAGTATTCTCTTCCATTATTTGATCTGACACACTTTAACTTATCTCCTGTCTCATTTTGAAATAAAGCTTTTCATTTCTTAAAAGTATCAAAAACATCATATTTTTTTTGTATGCAATAAACCCAAGTTTTTCTAGTTGAATTATTAATAAAACTAATATAATAATAAGATCCATCAAGGGATGATACCTAAGTTGGTTCCCATACATCTGTGTACACAAGCTCTAACTTTTTATCCATCTTTATCTTTCCAAATTTGATAAATTTGAATCTCTTTTGTTTTCCATACACACAATGCTCGCATAAATCCAAATCCACCTTATTCAATTTTGGAAAAAAATTCTTTGAGTGGAGAACTTGCATCCCATTCTCACTCAAGTTCCCAAGTCTATGGTGACATAATTTTGTATCCACTTCTATAGTAGCTAAATCAATAGAAGACTAAAAATTAATATTAGATAAATATAATGTACCTAACTTCTCTCTTTTTGATATTACCAATGATCCTTTAGTGGCCTTCCATGAATTTTATGCAAATGTAACTATGAATCCCTCACTTCCCAATTGTCTTATTGAAATTAGATTTATTCTCAACTCAAGAACATGCCTCACCTCTTTTAGTAACTATTTATTTCCATTCTATAATTTTATCTATATTTTACCCTTTCCTATAATTTCACAAGGTACACCATCACCCAAATAAACCTATCCAAAATCATCTTGAATATAACTGTGAAAATATTTATTATGGGGTGTAGCATGAAATGAAGCCCTTGAATCTAACACCTGAGAATAATTAATGTGATCTAAATAAAGGATTAAAGCATCTTGTAACACATCACTTGCTACATCTACTTCTTAATTTTTATCTTATTGTCTATCTCCTTGTTTTACGTTTTGAAACCAACAATATTTATTCAAGTGTCCTTTATTCCCACAAATCCAACACACCAACATTCCTCTGGATATATATTTTCCCTTTTTAGACTTACTATGATTCCCTAGGCCCTTTCCTCTATCATTTTGTCTTCCCCTATTCTCCATAGTCAAAGAATTATCTGATGTCTCACTTATGCATTTTCATCACATTTCATCACTAAGAATAACACCAATAACATCATCAAAATTTAAAGTGTTTGAACCAGAGATAGAATTACTCATAGCCATGACCAAGCCATTCCAGATTTCTAGCAATGAGCATAGAATCAAAATATCCCTAACCTTATCATAATTTAATCCTATAGATCTTAACTTATTTGTTACCATGTTAAATTCATTTAAATGATCAGCAATAGACCCACCTTCTGACATTTCTAGATTAAATAAATGCTTCATAAGAAATACCTTGTTGGAGGCTGAAGGTTTTTCATACACTCTCTCTAATGTCTTTATCACATCCACTATTATCTTTTATTTTAAAATATCGAAGGCCATCGATGCTTCCAGGCAAAGTCATATTGTTCTTAGTGCCTTTTTGTCAAGAACCTCCCAAGCTTCATCCTTCATAGTTGTTGGCTTATTTGCTATTCCACCCAATGGTAGGAAAAGATCCTTATGATATAGATAATCCTCCATTTATATATTCTATAGCTTATAGTTTTAGCCATTGAACTTTTTGACCTTAAACTTGCTTTCTTCTACCATTACTCCCACTTAAATTAGGAACACTCTTTTTCTATGAGTTTATTTGGTAAATAAACCTTTGGATCTGATACCAGTTATTATAAATATAAAATAGAGAGAAATATTAATAAAATAAATATGGAATTAAAATGTAAAAAACATAACATAAGATAGACATAGATTTAACATGGTTCACTTAATGTGGGCTACATCCACACAAAAACAACCAGTTCTCTTTATTCAATCTAACAAAATGAAGGGATAAAATCTAAAATACATCCATTGGAATCTCCTCTTCAACCACATATGGTATACCAATGATTACAATGCCCTCATATAAAATTAGCGTTACATATTAAGACAAAAATTCACAAATATAATTTATCCCATTAGATCTGTAACTTAATAGTGAATGGTCTAGATTTACTACAAAATTATAATATTTTACAATGCATTTTAACAAAATTTTGCTTAGGGGTGATGACCATAGTGGGGGGTGTTTCCCCCCCACACCTCTATTTTGGAAATCAAGCATTAAATAAGATCATGTTCCACCATCCAACAATCTCACACTTAGATATTGATTGTTGCAACTCCACCACTATAACTCTTCCTTGGACTTTTCTTTGAATTTTGAACCTTACATGTTTCTCATCTTCCTTGTTATCCTTGAATACCTATTGAAACTGAATAGCTCTCCAAATTCTATTTACTAACTACCTTAATTAGAATATCTATAAGATTCTGACTCATATGAATATTTTCCAACTTCACTTGACCATCCCGTAAAACTAAATGAATGAAGTGATACCTAAGTGTTATATGTTTGGTTCTTGAGCTGAATGTTGAGTTCTTTACTAAATTAATTGCACTCTAGCTATCACTATACAACCTATAATCTTCTTGATTTTGCATCAACTCTTCCATGAACCATTGTATCTATGTCATCTCCTTGTTTAATTTTGTAGTTGCAACATATTCTGCCTCTATAGTTGACATAACAACTATCTTCTACAATTTTGAAATCCAACTAACTGTTATATCACCAACAATGAATACATAACCTATGGTGCTCCTCCTAATATCTAAATCTTTAGCCATGTCTACATCAACATATCCTTGTAAGGTAACATCTAAACCTTCATAACATTACTATCTATCAATGGTCTCTCTCAAGTTCCTAATAATCCACTTGACTGCATCCCAATGCTCTTCTCTTGGATTATTCATAAACCTAATGATAACTCCCAGTACATGAGCAATATCTGATATCATGCACACCATAACATACATTAAAATTCTAACTATTGAAGCATATGAAACTTTAGAAATGTAATTTATTTCTTCTTTCATTTTAGGATATTATTCCTTTCTTAATTTGAAGTGCCCTCCCAAAGGTGTACTTATAGGTTTTGCATCTTACATAGTGAACTTAACTAACGAATTCTTGATGTAATTTTCTTGGGACAATGGCAATTTTCTATTTTTCCTATCTCTTGTTATTCCCATACAAATAATTTACTTTGTAGCACTCAAATCCTTCATTGTAACTGAATTTGCTAATTTTATTTTGAGATCATTTAAATATTGAATTTTAGAAACTACAATAAGCATGTCATCTAAATACAATAAAAAGATAATATAGATACCATTATCTAATCTCTTAAAGTAAATATAGTGGTCAAAATTACATCTACTATAACTTTTTCTATCATAAACATGTCAAAATTCAAATACCACTATCTTGGAGCTTGATTTAGACCATACAAACTCTTCTTCAACCTGCACATCATTTTATCCTTACCTTTTACTTCATATCCCTATAGCTAATCCATATATACTTCCTCCTCCAAATCACCATGAATGAAAGTAGTCTTCACATCTAACTATTCAAGGTGAAAATCTTCTACTGTTACCAAACTTAAAACAATTCTTATGGAAGTCACTTTTAAAACTAGATAAAATATTTCCTCAAAATCAATACCTTTCTTTTGTGCAAACTCCTTTACAACAAATCTAGCCTTGTACTTTTTTTGGCTCCATTTTCTTCCTTCAACCTATAAACATATTTATTCTAAAATGCTCTTTTACCTATAGGCAACTGAACTAAATTCCAAGTTTGGTTTTGTACTAAGGAGTCTATCTCCTCTTTCATGCCTTACTCCCACTTCTTTTTAATTTCTACTTGATTTGCTTCTTCATAGCTTTCTATCTCACCACCATCAAACAATAGTAAATAATAAAGTTAAGGAGAGTATCATTCAAGGAGTCTACTTACTCTAGTAGATCTTCTAACTACACTTTTAGGAGTTCGAGGTACTTGTTATTGTAGTTGTGGCAAATTCTGATTTTTTACACTTTTGGAATTTCATTTCCAGTGATTTAATTAAGTACTGCATATTCAGTATTTGGTTTTTCTTATTTCTTTTCCTATAATTGATCTCTAAACATGAACTTATCATTAAATATCACATCTCTACTCCTAATGATTTTGCAATTTTCAAAATCCCATAAATGGTAACTAAAATCATTAACTCCATATCCAATAAGAGTACATTTCTTAGATGTTACTTCAAGCTTGTTTCTATTTTGTTTATCAACATGGACAAATGATTCACAACCAAAATTATTTAAAAATGAATAATCTACCTTTTTACCTATCCATGCTTCTTCTAGAATGCCACCATCCAAAGGACTTGAAGGCCCTTTGTTTATTAAGTAAATAATAGTATCCATAACATCTAGCCAAAATTGTAAGGGAAAATTTGCAAGTAATTTCATGCTCCTTTCACACTCCATGATTATCTTATTCATCATTTATTACACACCATTTTATTGTAGTGTTCTTGGAACTATCTTCTCTCTATGAAACCATGGGTTGAACAATAATCATCAAATTCCTTACTATAGTATTCTCCTTCATTGTCTGATCTAACACACTTTAAATTATTTCCTATCTCATTCTCAACCAAATATTTCCATTTCTTAAAAGTACCAAAAATAATTTTTTTTTATGTAATAAACTTAAGTTTTTCTAGTTACATCATCAATAAAAGTAATATAATAATAAGATCCACCAAGGGATGATACCTGAGCTGGTCCCTATACATCTATATGCACAAGCTCCAAATTTTAATCCTTGTTTGTCTTCCCAACTTTGAGAAATTTGACTCTCTTATTTCTCAATACACATAGTGCTCACAGAAATATAAATACACGTTCTTCAAATCTGGCAACAAATTATTTGAGTAGAGAACTTGCATCCCCTTCTCACTCATGTGCCCAAGTTTGTGGTTCCATAATTTTATATCTACTTCTGTAGAAGCTAAATCAATATAAGAGTCAAAATTACCATTATATAAATATAATGTACCTAAATCTATTCCTTTTGCTATTACCAATGATCCTTTAGTGACCTTCCACAAATTTTCTTTAAATGTACTTATGTAACCCTCACTTCCTAGCTGCCCTACTGAAATTAGATTTCTTCTCAACTCAAGAACATTCCTTACCTCTTTCAGCAACCATTTGTTTCCATTATGTAATTTTATATTTATCTTAACCCTTTATAGGGTTCACCATCACCCAAATAAACCTATCCAAAATCACCTTAAATATAGCCTTGAAAATATTTGTTATGGGGTGTAACATGAAATGAAGCCCCTGAACATTGAATACATTTTGAAAAACAATTTGGCTAGATCATCTTAACCAACATGTAGTTTTGTGAATAGACCATAGACTCCCCAAAATCAATAAAACACTTATAACTCAAGGTAGTAGATTCTTAGGAATCATCAATTCACCTAGTTGACTTAAGGATCAAACCAAAACAAAGTTATGCATCCCTAATAAAACCATGCATTAGGGCCTTATACCACCCCAAAAATAGGGTCACATACAACCCCAATATAATTATATTCCACCCATGAATGCACCAAACATGGAAGAGTGGAATTACATTAAATAAATTATATCACGATTGGAGATATGAAATAGAATCAAGAAGTACAAATTTGATGAGATATGTCCATATCCATTTGATTTGAGTATTCTCCAAGTCCCATTTTGACCTCATTTTGAGGCACCCAAATCGATAAATACAATGTAAAGGGTGACCCTCATGAAAACATTCAGGAATTTTTTGTATTATGCAAAGAGGTAGCTTACAGTAGCATTTTATTGCTTTGATTGTTTTTGTGAAGTTTAGTGGGACACCCTTAAGATTGGTTACTTAAGTTACATAAGGGATCGATTGTGGATTATAATGACTTATTTAAAAAGTTTTTCGACCACTTCTCATACAACATAGAACATGAATTGAACATTATTGACTTGTGAAAATCCAAACAACAAGATGGAGAAAGATTCACAACATATCTACAATGGTGGAGAGCATTAGCAAGTTTCTTTCAACATAATTTTCTAGACAAATAGTTGGTGGACATATTTGCATAGAAACTACACCCTAAGGTGGCACACAATTTATGCTTTGCTTACACAAATACATTTGAATAATTATAGATAAGTGTGTGTAGATTGAGAAGGTGATTATTACAAAAGGCCTTGTCAATATTTAATCATAGGGTAAAATGTCAAATCAGATCTAATATCCTAGTCGAATAGTTACAAAAAATAAACCCAAAGGTTTCAACAAGAACAAGAACAAGAACAAGAACAAGAACATGGTTAGAAATAGTGTGACTAAAACAAGACACATACAAATAATGCAAGCCCCATTAGATCTAAATGTGTAACTAGCTCTACCTAATCCACCAAAAAAAATTCAAAGAGTTCCTCCATGAAGGACATTCCACAATCAATTCAGAGTCTTCAACAAACTAGGAGAGCCTATTGAGGTAGTATTTCAAAAGCTCATGGTAACTAACTTGATTGTATGGCCTATACCAAGGCCATTTCCTACAGATCAACCCAAGCTAGATTGGTATAAGGAAAATGAATTTTTAAACTTTCATCATTGTGTTGGTCATGGTGCCTATTATTACATCTAATTGCGACACCTTATTTAAGATTTGATCAAGAGTGTTGAAGTTGAGATCAAGCTTTCTCAACAAGGCACTAATTAGGATATAAGAATCTAACAAGATCTATTTCCTCAACATAATCAACAACCAAAGAATAATCAGAACCAAGGACAAAATTAATGGTAGAATCAGAATCAATATCAAGGTCAAAATCATAATTAATATGATCATAATTAAGATCATAATACCCATGCTAATAACCTAGGATACAAAAACATGCCTTATGATTATAAAAATACCATGGGACTCATTTCTACCATCCACATTAACAATATTACTATTAAAACCCATAAATTATCCCATATTCCTCATAGTACTAGACCCATTATTATTAGGTCAAGACCCTCTCCCTCTAGTAATGCCATGTCAAGTTCACATAATTTGGTTGTGCCTCCATTTACATGGGTTATTATTTATGTATATCATCCTTCCTCTAATTATAATGGCTCCTTACCGACTCAAAATTGTTCTAACATAACTAGACACCCACGAGTCACTCTCCAAATCCTCTAATTATAATGGTTCCTTTCCACCTCTATATTACATAATGGTAGCTAGACGATCATGAGTTACTCTTAAAGACCCTTTTCCCTCTTACTCTACTAAACCTGATGTGAACATTATACCTTCATATCCAAATCCAAATATTATGCCAGCTAAGGCCAAGCCACCTTGTCCTACTATTTAAAACCCTTATAGTTTATTAGACAAACTAAGTAAAACCCTTACGCATATTTCCATTTTGGATATCTTGTATATGTTTAAAGTCTATAGAACTATTTTGAATAGAATTTTACAAGAGTCAACTATTCCCAAAGATATTAATCTTGAATAGTTTCAAACACTAGTTGGACACTTATCTTCATTTTGATAGCTCACGTTTGATCAAAACCATAAGATCAAGTAGGTTCTTATAGACAATGGTTCAGGGCTAAACATAGTGTCCCTCAAACTGGTACATATATTGAACTACACTATGAAGGACATTAAACCAAAGATGATCACCATAAAGTCTTATAACAATGTCAAAATGGAGTATTTTTGTACCATTTATTTTCCAATCATTGTTGGGTTTGTTTCCCATCACACATTGTTACATATTTTGGATATTGAGTTGCCTTATAACATACTTATTAGTTATCCTTAGATCTATGAAGTATAAGTCATTCCATCCACCTTACACTAGTGCTTTAAGTTTACCTACAATGGGATGGAGGTTATTATTCCTATTGATCTATAGCCTTATCAATATTACAAACATCTAGACACTAAATATCATAATTATAACTATTATCCTAGTTTTGAAATTTTTACAAAAAAGAACAAAATAATACTTTCACATCCACCAACATCAAATTAGATAAACCTTAGTGTCCTTTCATCTACTTTAGCTGATCCATTTCTCTCAACTCTTTCAAAATAAGTTTTTATAGAAGACGTGGACATTTCCACATACTCTCTTAAGGACACCTTCCATATTGCCAAGTTTCTAAAGTTTCCCAAAACATTTCTTAAACCCAAACCTTCCAAAATCCCTAATAGACCTAACTTGATTTGGAAATAGAAGAAATAACAATGAAAACCACCTAAGATATTTATACCTACTACTTCACCAAACAAGATCAAGAGGCTTTCACTAAAGGAGACTAGTTATATCTTGATGGCATTGTTGATTGTTTTTAGAAAAAAAAAATCCTATCCAGATAATGGATAATTTTGATTATAAAAGAAGTGGCCTTGTCCCATGAGTGCAAGGAATCCTAGAACCTTTATCAGCTAGAGTACCTACCCTAAATCATGGTCTTGGATTTATAACACCTAGGGGTGACTTCATGACTTTTGATAGCAATTATTATGAATCAACTAGTGATGAGACTCCACATAGTAATGTAGTGTCCCATTATAGACTTTTTGATGAGCTTGATAACTTTGATTTATTTGATTCAAATGTTATTATGACCCTAACAACTCATTGTTCCTTATGTCTTTGCCATCCTGAACTCATTGCTTGGGACAAAAAAATTTGGTCATATGCCTTGATGAATTTTAGAATGAAGAATCATTACATAATATAAGACCCTTAGATATGGATTGCCCATTAGTGATCATAAACAAGGCTTTGATTTTTAATTAGATACTTCTATCTACTTTGGAGAGAAATTAAACTTTCTTGGTCATAACAAAGATAAAACATCAATATCTTTGGGTGAAAACCTCTTTGAGATGTTCATTGATTAGGGGAAAAGTAAAGAAAAAGACAAGCCCTTGATTGAAAACCTGTTTCAGTCACTCTTGGATGGGAAAGTGGATATGAAGGCTAATAGGTTTGGTGAGGTTGCCTTTCATGAATTCTTAGCCTATCCTCTAAGGAAGAAACCAAGCCACTCACGTCTAGCATCTCACTTATGAGCATTTTCCAATTGACTCTCTCAATAGGTGGCCACTCTCATTCAACTAACTCTAATATATATCTCACCTTATGAATAACATGACTAGGAACCTATTGAACACATCCCCTTAGAGTTTCAAGATCTAAGATGTACCTCTCATAGCCAAAAAGAGTTTGTTTGAAAGTGGAAATGGATTGATTAGAGAAGTGACTATGTTGACTAGGATCAAGATATGGAGAAGGATTATTATAGGCCTAATACACTTCATGAATGGGCTGACAATGGTCATATTTGAGCTGGTAATAATCATAAAAAGTTTTATAGGAAATGCTATAGGCTTGATATATCTCACCAACTTATGTGAAACAAAACTCAACACTAACATCATCTATGGAACTTTATTAGGAAACAACACAAAGAATAGTTATTAACAATCTTCAAAAGGAATATGAGGGTTGCTTGACTAGCTGATGTAACTTTAGAGTCACCATTAATGCTTAGATATATGCCTCTAAAGGCTGATTATTGAAAGACAACACCAAAAATATTTCAAAATCTTGGACCAAGAGTCCCATCAGGTGTTCTAAGTGGCATAATTAAAACACCTCTAGGCTTGTGGGTAGCCTAAAGATGAGGTGAATCTCTAGATAGGGATAACTCCCTTGATGTACCACTTTAGATCATAACTACACCTAAAATTTGGGGGGGAAAGGGATAGAGATAATGGAAATTAAACTATATTAAGGGATGTGATCCACCAAATATATTGATGACTTCCAACTAGCTACATGTTACACACGAAACCAAGAGACTAACCAAACATACACTTCTCTAATTTGCATATTCTCACATCAATGTTACATTATGATGCTATATATGAATGTATGGGCTAGGAGGGCTATATAATAGGAATGTAATGTCACTATTGAATAGACTAACTCACTTAACCATGGCACTTTCTATAACACTTCACATGCCCTACAAGAAGAAGCTTTCCAACTACAAATAATATGAAAGAATGAGATAACATGCTAAGTAAATCATAATTATTACTAAGAAATATCAATAATACAAGTAAAAAAACACTATGAATAGTAATTAAGAGGTAAAAATTAGTAGTATTATTAATCAAATGGTATGAAAATGAGCAAGACTTCACCATACTCAAGTGGAACATAAGTTACGATGACTAAAATGGCTAGTTCTTATAGAACTTGAGAGAGAGAGGAGAAAATAGAAGTCTAAAGTTCACAAGGACACTTTTCAAGCTGAGATAATTAGTTAATTATTCATGCGAAGAGGATTTGGGATGAACCATTCAAGGTTATAAGGAACAAGTGGCTCTCTAGGTCATGAGACTCTTGCAAAGTGGCATGAAAATTCTCATTCTAGCTCAAAAAACTACCTTCATGATTCAAACCTATTTGAACATCCAAAAATATATTAGGGATATTTATAATTATTGGAATTAATTGGAAGGATTTCAAGAATTCCTCTCCATGCATTGGTTATTGGATTGGTCATTTGAAACCTTCCTAAAATGAGTTATCAACATCTGTAGTCCAAAAACCTCCTTCATGTACCCTACACACATGACCTATAAAAATGAATTATTTTTCCATGAAAATCCAATGGAGGGAGTGGATTACACCTATAAATACCCTATATGGACTTAGAGGTACTAGGTACACCTTAAAATTAGCTAACTTTAAGTTTTCCACCCTTCTCACTAGCTTAGTCACTATGCCAATTTTGACTGGCTAAGATGAAGTAGTTAATATTGACACTTAAGAGTTATTTAAAGGAAAAAAATTTACATGGGTATTTATATTAATTCCTAAGTTTCCCTCCCATGTGATTTAAATCTCTTGAAACCTCCCATAACATATACAATAAACAAAATTATCAAGAAAAGCCTATTTTGCACTCCATCTGTATAGTTTCGTATAACTAATATTTATGGGGAGTATCCTATTAGAGTATTATACAACATCCAATCATCATTATAGGCAAAATATCCCATTATATTATCTTACCATCCTCATCTTCCCAATTGGGTCCTTATAAGGGTTTAGCAAGGGTTTTAGCCTATTTTACCCTCTTAAGCATTATTCATAAAAATGGGACATTGAATTTTCAAACTAATTTCAAAAATGAATATTTCAAGGCCTCTAATAACCTCCAAAGACTACTTTGGTTCTCCATGAAAATTCTCATCAAATATGTGATCACTTCAAATTGGCCTATCAAATTCCTTTTTCCAATTTGCACATGCTTGATGTTATTTTTGGGCCAAAAATGGTTTCCCTTTGGTTTATATACCTTACAAAATCCTTATAACCTCTATTTTATGCCCATATGAATGATTTAATAAGTTATAATGTATATATCATGATAAAGTGTGAATGACCCCCCATTTGGATGCTAAGCCTAAACCATGTCCAATAGGCCTTCCTACAACCTTTGTGTCCTAGGATATCAAATTAGAATTATTTTCATTAAATAAGATTTATCACATCTATAATTATCCCATAAACATTCTTCCATAAGTTATAATACCCTTATACATCTATAAATTAAAGTGACCTTTCATTTGGGCACTAGGCCAAAACCCTACCTAACAGGCTAACTATAACCTTAAAGTTATAGGACACTTATCTAAGATTATTTATTATGTGTTTGATTATAAATTATTTTATATATTTTTTTCAAATACTTACACCCTCATAAGAGGTATTTGTAGCTTATAGTTCATACTTTTCAACCATCCTCTCCAAAATGTAAGTTTATGCACAAAGGGAGTGCCCTCTATCTGAGACAAAATAGAGGGCACTCCCCTATTTCATAAAACATTTGTAATTAATTTATGAGGTTATAGAATTCAAAAAGGTTATTTTTACAAATTTTTATCTATTTATTAGTTCACTATACCTCTTAACTCATCCAAAACCTAAAATAGACCCCTGGTGAGATGGATTGTGTGCAGTATTCTTCCAATGGACTATGTGTGCTTGATTGGAGCCCTTTCCTCCCCTATTTATATGATATTAGAGTGTTAAATATTTATCACTAAAATTTTATATGTTTTCATCATGCCTTCAAACCCTTATCATTCATGCTAGTACCTTGAATTTGGATGTTCTTAAGACCACTAAAGTTAGTTGACTGTATTTTGCTTTGGACTAGAATTGTAGGTATAAATGCATGGTTTGACCTCAAGGACAATGTAAAAAAACTCATATGCCTCCCTTAGGTTCATTTTTTGTTTTTTGGACTTGAATTCATGCTTCAACTAAACCCAAATCATACCTTAGACATCCTTTCTCACCTCACTATCTATAACAATCACTTATATTTAACTGTACGAAGGCTTGTAGGTGGATTCCTTCATGTCTCCTATGTCATAAGTCTCGTGGGAATCATATAGGGTTTTATAACTTTTTTTGAGATAATGAGTATATCAATGTTCATAGGTTTTTATATCTAAGCTTATGGTGTGGATTTGTAGCAACTTTGTAACTAGCTGTAAGGTCACCTTCCTGGGCAAGAAAAGCCTGAAGGTGTCCATGGGAAGCAAAACACAAAATTTCATCCCTTGAAATGACATTTAGGTCATGAAAAATATAAATAATCCATGTAATACTTATTAAAATATGAGACAAAGTTTGTATTACAACTTTGATTTTGAAAGTTTCTTTGGAGCTCCAACTGTAGATGTCATTGCCTAGTTTTAGTGCATAAAAGCACAACTTTGGGATTCCTAAAAACCACTCTCTATTGATAATATTAATTTAATTATTTTAAATGATATTTTAATATGATATGGATACAATAAAAATCCATATATATGCCTTAAAATTCCTGACAACCTTGTAATATGACCTTGGCAAAAAGGTTTAGGTGCTCTATTTTCACTGTTTAGGGATTTGATCCCAGAATTCAGTCACTTGATCTTAGAGATAATATCCCACTTCTATTTTGTCAAAATAATAATTATAAAGGGTATTATATTATCCAAATAAAATTCCATGACTCCAAATAATGTTCCAACTTGTTTAAATCCTTCATCAAATATCCTCAATTCTTTGCCAACAAATCTTGTAGGTGGATATTATCAAGTCTGCAGACAGTAAATACAAAGATGGACAATGTGCATTGATTTGAATATATATTGAGTTTTAAACCTATATAAACAATTATAAATTTACTCTTCATGCCTAAAATATTTTTAAACCACTACTAATTATCTCATCATATCATGGCATCATTATGGAAACCCCTGCAGGTGCACCTTGAAAGGTATGCAAGCTATATATGCAAGTGTGTACAATGAGTATTATTTATCCTTAAATGAGTTTTAATCCTATTAAAATACCTAAAAATTGATTTTAAAAACCTCTAAATGGATTCAAAAATTTCTGTTCCTAGTTTCCACATGTTTTTCTTCTTCCAAGCACCTACAAATGAACATTTCAATGGCAAACTATGTGTATAGGCAATATATAGTGATATAGGTATTATATAAGATATATATGCTTGAGGTTTATTATAAATATTCACAAATAGTTAAAATAAACTCTTTCAAATACAAAATTTTTGGAACACCTATCATAACTCCCCTTCTATCATGGCATCCTTTTGAGAACTTGTATATTCAAAGAGTTGCCTGCATATGCATAGTGTATTGACTACACCCATGGAACATTGCTTGGAGAATAGGATTGAAAGGTGAAGTTATTTAGAGGACATTATAAACATAAAAAAGGACCTATTAAAACCCTTTGAAACCATGATCAAGCATGAATTTCTTGAAAATGGTGAAAAACTACCTGTAACACAAACTGGTGTATCCTCTTGTAAAATGAAATGATTAGCATATAAGAATACCTTAAAATAATAAAATAAACATGGAGATAATTATATAAGGAATTTAAAATCATATGTAATCAAATTCAATAAATTTTTTTATGGACTTGCCCAAAATGGAGTAAAACCTATAGGGTGCATGAAACAACAAGTAGAAAAACATAGTCAACTTTATGAGGATGGTACATAAATCAAATGCCACCATTATTAAAAATATTTTTATGTAAATTAATATATATGAGTTTATTTTCAACTCCCCAAGGTGTTTTATATGGAACCTCCCTTGCTATCCATACCAAGTACAAACCTGAAGACTAGTTTTATACGTCTAGAAGGATGAAAAAGGAGTAGAATGGTTTTGGGCCTTTTTTAGCACTTTCAAATAATTTAAAGCAATAAGAGAGATATAAGGAAGTTTAATAGTAATTATATGACCTTATCCCATGTGGCACACTTCCTCATGGGATGTACAAGTGCCAAACTCTTCTCTTTTCCTAAGAAAACTACCCTTTCTTTTAAAAAACCTACCACTTTTAGTTACCAATAGTTGATTAATAAAAATTAGGACACATGGGGAATAAAATCACTTTTTTTAACCTTGAAATTTACCTATGATGTCATAAAACTCATTTAATACCAATTTATGACCACTAAAATGACTCAAAATGATAAATGCACTAAAAAACTAATTTATCGAGGATAATATGATATGGAATAACATCAAAATACATATACTGTATCCTATGACATAATATTATACCCCCAAAAACACCTAAAATTAAATTTTTTACCTATAGGTGCCCTAATTTGACTTGTAAGGTTAAATTTGGTCAACAACACCTACATTGTGCTTTTTACATTCCCTCCATTTATAATCATCCTAATGTTTCCCCTTGAGAAATATTTTTTTGTTTACTAATCACTCCCCCATAGAGATTCTATTTTTGAGTTATAGTGTAAGACCATGGATAAAACTAAGCTTTCCTCATAAATTACCAAATTACCATTCCAAACATTCTTTTTAACATATTTAACTAGTCATTTACACCTCATTGGTAATCCCTTCGTGAGTTGCAGTGTAAGACCATGGATAGGACCAGGCCTTCCTCAAAAAAAATTCCAATACCCAAGTCATAATGTAATTAAACATGTCAAATTTTTGATAAGTAGTAATTGATCATGAGTTACACATCATTGACATTCTTTCCATCTTGATATAGAATGTTTTATGCTTACTTCATTGATCTTTCACTTTTATCTTCTTATTGTTTGATTTCATGTAAGAATACAACCATTTTTCTTAAGTTTTTCATACTTCCTATCTTGAATTAATATGATCAATTTAAGTTCATTTTTATAATTTTATTTCTCTTTTATACTTCTCAACATGATTTAGTATGATTGATTGACTTTATTATTATTATTATTATTATTATTATTATTATTATTATTATTATTATTATTATTATTATTATTATTATTATTATTATTATTATTATTATTATTATTATTATTATTATTATTATTATTATTATTTGGTGTTTATTATGCCTTCCATTTTAAACATTATTTGCATACTTCCCAATGTGATATAGTGTGATTTTACTTGTTTTAATTTGGTGTAAATAATTTTTTAAAACATTTTGTTATTCTTTTTACCATTTTGGTTTATTATATTTATTTATATTTTTTTATTACACATTGACCATCAGGATATAGTGTGTAGTACATTTGTTTTTAATTACTTATACTTTTCCAAGTCTTTTTTGTCTTTTTGTTTTTCACCATGCATGTGTATGATATAAATCTATAAAATAAAATGTTGCACATATATTTCCCATACCATATACAACAATAGCTAAATCATGTGCTATAAAGAAATATATCCATGCATAAACATATACAACCAAATATAACTCATGAGATTAAATCCAATTGTCAAAATCAATATCTATATATATCATGTGTTTCATAAAATAAAAGGTACAAAATACAAAATACATAGCTCTAGATCTATGGTTGGGATCCATCATGCCTATCATGTGTCATAGCCATACTACCCATAAATGCCTAGGATTATCCCTTCTGAATGGTACACTATAATGAGGTACTCTAGGATCTCAAACCTAATACCTATCATTGTAAGTTGGCCTCTTAGGATTGCACCTATCCAAGATGAATTCTAATAGTCATATGCGATACTCTCTCCTAATCTAAGGCTTTTCAGGGTTATGCCTCTCCCTTTCCCACCCTTATCGATGGATATAATCTATCCCCACATGTCTAAAACTACCTCATGACCTCCCTTACCAGTCTAAACTAGCTTGCCTAGGCTGTGGTAGATGGTACCATAAGAACACCCAGAGTGGTGGGGTCATATGGTGCCATCACCCTATCCAAATTGTCATAATGTGTAGCCACAATCAAGGCTCCCCATCTGGCCTCCTCCATTACCAAATTTACAAAACCAAAAATAGATACATATTAGATCACATATATCTCAAAATATATCTATCTACTATAACTATATGTAAATAGTATTCTATATCAAAAATATAAATAAAAATTATAACATTTCTCACTAGTCTTGGTATCACCAACCATCATCTCTCCATATTCTCTCCCACCAAGCATAATATATTTGTATGCTCATCCTTTGATTGCCTCTACACCACTATAAATCCTAGAGTCACCACTCATGCATGCTGAGACTCTCTCTTAAGAGGTGTATTTATAAACCAACTATGTGTTGGAATAGATGTTCATGTTGGGTCATCTTTCACTATCACCCTCACCTATTCCCACTCTCATTGGTGGTTCTTACACCTATAGTGTGGTTAAGGTGTTTTATTTTGATGTGGTGTTTATTATGGTGATTTTTATGTCCCTGCATCCATATTCATGTCATCCTTTCCCTTATTTACCTAATTTTATGTTTTATTAGTCCATGGTCTAACATGCCATGATCTAATCACAAGTATATCCATTAGTACTCCTCCTCCTCTCCCTCTCAACTCTCTAACATGCCAATCCCAATAAAAAGACACTATTAGAAGGGCTACTAGGTGTTGGAATCTGACATGCCATGGTAAGTGTGCCGTTGGTTAAAAATCTATACATGAGGTATAGTGGCACATGATCTACATCCATTTAATCCATATTACACTGGTCAAATAACTATGTGATATAATAACAATGTGCATGTAGGGCTATCAAACAATCTCCCTTTATGTGAAAGTATATAATGTTGATACATAGGGAACAACCCAAATATATGGTCTTATCTCCATCTCATCACCCAAGGTAACCTATCATCAACCACATGGGGTAACCCAATTGGTTGATACATATGAAACCTCTCATATATCCAAGAACTCAATAAAATAACAAGCCCCATGGTCTTCTACGATATAGATAACATCCCATATATATCATGTATGAGTTGGACCTAGATGATAGTCCCAAAATCATATAATTCTCTCTAATCTAAAATGGACTAACTTAAGGATATCATGTATAGTGGTACCTTATCATCTAACTTATGATACAACACTCATATTATCACAAGTCCAATCACAACCTTATGGATGTCTAGAATATTAGTGATATATACATCAAACAAACTGACCCTCAATCCTAGGTATATCTTATCTAAGATTATCACCCACTGAGCTAGTGATTTCCTCTCCTGTATATCATCCAATGTCCCTATGATCACTGGTGTATCTCCTATTGATAGTCAAAATAATGCATGGACATCCTCTAGTGTGATACCCACCTCTATGGTATCCCCATCCATCACCCATTAAAAAGTGTTGGTAAATCATTCCCATGCTCTAATAAACATGACAAGAAGATCAATTCTAAGTGGGATGCACCTTATCTCCATGAAACCTCCAAAGCCTAGTGTGACTAGTCATGCTATGTCCACATTAGTCAATCATTCAAGTAGATATGATAGTCACGACACATTATCTTTTGTCAATACCTTTGGTGTCTCTATAAAATATTAAACAAAAAAAGATGTATCAGACCTTAATGTCATAAATAATCGAAATACATTTTTAAAATTTTGAAAATTAGCCACTTTTGATTTAGTTTCTCAATTTTATACAAAATCAATCTATTTCAATAGTAAATCAGCCCTATATTTTATTTGTGATACTAGATTAGTCCTATATTTTACTTATGATATTAGATCAACCTTTTCAATTTCCTACTAGATTAGCCACATCGATACTACATCGGCCCCATTTTACCATCCTAAATCAACCCACTAATATGAGTTGGCCTTATCATTCTCCCTTGCCTTATAGACTAAGTTGACCAGGTTGACTCTATTCATCCATGATGGTGACATTTTTCACATTTACCATAAATGTCTTAGGTATTTATTGGTCTAATTTCTTCCTATCTAATATCTTGTTTTACCCCTAGTTTACCTAAAAATTTCCTAGGGTTTATTTTGGTGCCTAAATTTTGTCTACTAGTCAATTTTCTATTTTTTTAACTCAAATTTAAATAAAAATATCCTTTTTAAAAAAAAAATTCCCATTGCTTACTTGTGGTGCACTCACTATGGCTATTGTACATCCTCTTTATCTCAATTACTATCTCCTCAACATGATGGCTCTATAGTCTTCAACTAAGTCTCTTAGAGGTTTGTTTTCTCATAATAGTAAAAATAAAAAATGAATTATTTTGTTAGGGTGTGGAGCTAAAAGCTTCACCAAGGAGCATACATTATCAGTTTTGGGTCTACACAGACACCAGCGTCGGTCAGGAGCGACCGACATCGATCAGGAGCAGTTGCAGAGATGCCGACGTCGGTAGAGGATCAGTCGACGGCAGTCACAGACAAGCAGCAAGAACTGACGTCGGTTACCTGCGTGTCCAGAGAGCTATTTCCATGGACAGAAGCGAGTGTTTACATGATGAGTTTGAGTTGTAGTCTCAAGCTCGCGTCTCTATTATTAGCAATACTATTTTTAGAGCCCTTGTTCAAGTGGCTTAACTGTTTGTTGGAAGTGCATGCTCAAGTCTCCTAATTCTATATGTAGAATTAGATCTTCCTAGCTTATTGTAGTTATTGTAGTAGTTGTAGTGAATTATTGTAGTAATTCATTGTATGTGAAGAACAATACAGAATTGAATCAATCCAAGCTTGTTGGAGTTGATTGTTCTTGAGAGAGAGAGCTCTTGAGAAATAGAGATCTAGTGAGAGATCTATACATCTAAGAGAGGTGTGGAAAAAAGAAGTTTTCTTCAATTGTATTCTTTTTGTAAAGAGTTTGTTAATACAAGTTTTCAGGGTGTTTTCTTTTATCTCTTGTTCTTGCTATTATCTCATTCTAGTTACTTGTCTATCTGATTTATTTCCGCATTTATTGCTTTCACAAGTGTAATCTATTGTTGGTTGATCCCCAACAAGTGGTATCAGAGCCTTGGTTGCAGGTTCAGAGCTTGATATCCAACAATTGGTATCAGAGCTCAGGTTCACTAACAAGTGGTTCAGATATGTGTAGTGTGTATTGATTACAGGTTCTCATAGGGATTTCTGTAGGGATTTCTGTTTGAGTGGGAGAAGCAATGGCAGATGAAAGTAAACTTAGAATGGAAAATTTCAATGGAAAAAATTACCAACACTGGAGAATGTAGATAGAGAATTATCTGTATCAGAAAGATCTCTACTTACCATTAGGTGGGGTTGCAAAGAAGCCCAAAGACATGGAGGATGAAGAATGGGAAGTTCTTGACAGAAAGGCTCTGGGGTCTATAAGACTGAGTCTAGCATCCACTGTGATATCTAATTTATCACAGGCAAAGTCTACGATAGAGTTGATGACTACGTTAGCAAAATTGTATGAAAAACCCTCAGCTTCTAATAAGGTATATCTTATGAAGCAGTTATTTAATTTGCATATGAATGAAGGTGGATCTGTTTCTACTCATCTGAATGATTTTAATGGAATTTTGAATCAATTAAGTTTAGTGAATATAGTGTTTGATGATGAAATAAAAGCTCTTTTGATATTATGTTCTTTGCCTGAAAGCTGGCATGGCTTAGTAATGGCAGTAAGTAATACTGCATCTGCATCAAATATTTTGAAAGTAGAGGATGTTGTTAGTGTTATCTTGAATGAGGAAATTTGCAGGAAAAGCACAAAAGAGGCATCTGGGAATGCTTTAAGTTTTGAGAGCAGGGGAAGGCAAAAAGAGAAGAGCAAGAAAGGCAGATCAAGATCCAAGTCTAAGGGGAAAGGCAGATCTAAATCCAGAAATGGCAAAAGGCCACAATGCTGGAATTGTGGAAAGATGGGGCACATAAGTAGAGATTGTTGGTTAAAGCCTAAGGAGGACAATCAACACGAAGGAAAGGAAGAAGCCAAGGTTGCAGGTATTGCACAAGATGCTTTAATTTTCTCTCTACATAATAATATAGAATCTTAGGTATTAGATTCTGGTGCATCTTTTCATGCTACCCCTAACAGGGAATATTTTAGTGACTATATCCATGGAGATTTTGGAATAGTGTATCTAGGGGATGATGAGCCCTGTAAAATAATTGGCAAAGGTAAAGTGCAGCTGAAGATGCAGAATAGCAACACCTGGGTATTGAGAGATGTGATGCATGTTCCTAGCTTGAAGAGAAATTTGATTTCTGTAGGAAAGTTAGGGGATGAGGGTTGTACAATAACTCTCATAGCAAAATCTTGGAAGGTGACCAAGGGTGCACTTGTTATGGCTAGAGGTAAGAGAGAAGGTACTCTCTATTTGTGTAATTGTGTTACTAACAAATCTCCTTTTGTATTATCTACTTCAGATGTGGATGCTAAATTGTGGCACTCAAGGCTTGGCCACATGAGTGAGAAGGGGATGTCAATTCTTAAGTCCAAAGGTATGCTTTCAGATTTAAAAGGCATAGATCTAGAGTTTTGTGAGCACTGTGTATTTGTAAAATAGAAAAGGGTTAGTTTTCTCAAGACTGGGTCTACTAAGAAGAGGCATAAGTTGCATCTTGTTCACACAGACGTGTGGGGACTAGCTCAGGTTGCTTCCATTGGAGGATCACAGTACTATGTATCTTTCATAGATGATGCTACAAAGAAGGTATGGATCTATTGTATTAGAAGAAAATCTGATGTATTTGAGACTTTTAAAGTTTGGAAAGCTATGGTTGAGAATGAAACAGGTAAAAGATTGAAGTGCCTGAGATCAGACAATGGCGGTGAGTTCTGCAGTCATAAGTTCAGAGATTATTGTTACATGCATGGAATCCATAGGCAAAGGATGGTTCCAAGGACACCTCAGTAGAATGGAATTGCTGAAAGGATGAACATGATAATAATGGAGCGTGCAAGATGTATGAGATTGCATGCCACTTTGCCCTTACAGTTTTGGGCACAAGTTGTTGACACTGTAGTATACCTGATTAACAGAGGACCCTCTACAGCTTTGGATGGTGGTATTCCAGAAGAGGCATGGATAGGTAAAAAGGTTGATCTCTCATATCTCAAAGTTTTTGGTTGTGAAGCCTTTGTGCACATAGATAAAGAAAATAGAAAGAAGCTTGATGCTAAGTCTATGAGATGCACGTTTATTGGCTATGGCTCAGATGATTTTGGTTATAAATTGTGGAATCTAGAAACTAACAAGGTAATCAGGAGCCATGATGTTGTTTTCAACGAAAGAGTGATGTAGATCAGCTAAGGAAGCTGAATCAATCTGAGCATAGCAATGGTGAATTGGATGAGGTGAAAGTCCAAGATGAGCTCACGGGAAAAAGAAATAATCACTTGCAGGAAAACATAGAGACTAACATTGACAGGTTAGGAACCGGCATCGATAGTACAGAAACTGGCGTCGGCCATACAGAGACTGACGTCGGTAGGACAGGCACCGAGGTCGGTCAGGCAGAACTGACGTCAGCCAGTAACAGGTCTGGAGGTGATGGAGGTCGGTCACTGTCAAGAATTTGGGTGGACAGCGTGTCAGAAATGAGTCTCAAACACCCATCAGGAGGTCAAAAAAGGTGAGTAAGCCTCCAATTAGATATTCTCCTTCTTTATTTTATTTATTGCTAACTGATGGTGGAAAACCAGAGAGTTTTGAAGAAGCAATACAGGTGGAGTCCAAGAGTGAGTGGGAGTGTGGCATGGTTGAGGAGTTGGAGTCCTTAAGAGAGAACCAAACATGGGATTTGGTTGAATTGCCAGCTGGTAAGAGAACACTCAAGAATAGATGGACCTACAGGTTGAAAGAAGGTGAGAATGGACAGATGAGATATAAGGCCAGATTGGTGGTGAAAGGATTTACACAAAAGCCAGGTATTGACTTTGGTGAGATTTTTTCTCCTGTTGTTAAAATGACTTCTATAAGGGTTGTATTGTCTTTGGTTGATTTTGAGGATTTGCATCTTGAGCAGCTAGATGTTAAGACAGTGTTTCTTCATGGAGACTTGGATGAGGAAATTTATATGGAACATCTAGAAGGATTTGAGGTCAAGGGTAAGGAGAAGTTTGTGTACAGATTAAATAAAAGCTTGTATGGCCTCAAGCAAGCTCCTAGGCAATGGTACTTAAAATTTGATAGGTTTATGACTGAGCATGGCTACAGTAGGTGTCAATCTAACCATTGCATGTATTTCAAGAGATTTGATAATGGTAAATATATTATTCTATTGTTGTATGTAGATGATATGCTAGTTATAAGATCTCACATGCAGGATATCTCTGAGCTTAAGGTGAAATTAGCTCAAACATTTGCTATGAAGGATTTGGGAGCAGCAAAGAAAATCCTTGGCATGAGCATTAAGAGAGAAGAAAAATCACAGGTTGATATTGTCTCAAGAAGATTATGTGGACAAGGTGTTGAAACGGTTCAATATGTAAGATGCTAAACTAGTAAGCACACCTTTGGCTAGACATTTTAAGTTGAGTAAAGAACAATATCCTAATTCATATGATGAGGTAGAGTACATGAGTAAGGTTTCATATTCTTCCACAGTAGGGAGTTTGATGTATGCAATGGTGTGTACTAGACCGGATATTGCCCAAGCAGTGGGAGTGGTAAGTAAGTATATGGCCAATCCAGGTAAGGAACATTGGAAAGCAGTTCAGTGGATCCTTAGATATCTGAGAGGAACCAGCAGTAGGCACTTGTGCTATGGAGGTTCAGATACTTCTCTACATGGTTATGTAGATTCAGATATGGCAGGTGATTTGGATGGTAGGAGGAGCACTATAGGTTATGTTTTCACTGTAGGCAGAATGGCGGTTAGCTAGATATCTAAGTTGCAGAAGGTTGTTGCCTTGTCAACTACAGAAGCAGAGTATATTGCAGCCACAGAGGCTAGCAAAGAGATGATATGGATGACAAAGTTCATGGATGAGCTTGGTAGGGAGCATGAGAGTTGCAGATTGTATAGTGACAGTCAGAGTGCAATCCATTTAGCTAATAATTCAGCCTTTCATTCAAGAACAAAGCACATACAGCTAAGGTATCACTTCATACGACAGGTATTGGAAGATGGTGAATTGAAGTTGGAAAAGATCCATACATATAGGAATCCTGCTGATATGTTAACCAAGCTGATTACAAAGGAGAAGTTGAATCATCATTCAACTTCTGTTGGTCTTCATGATTGAGTTAAAGATGGAGGAGCTAGAAGATGTTGCTGTACAAGTACTGGTGCAGCTGTTTATCTCCAAGTGGGAGATTGTTAGGGTGTGGAGCTAAAAGCTTCACCAAGGAGCATACATTATCAGTTTTGGGTCTACACAGACACCGGCATTGGTCAAGAGCGATCGACGTCGGTCAGGAGCAGTTGTAGAGATGCCAACGTCAGCAGAGGATCGACCGATGGCAGTCACAGATAAGCAGCAGGAACTGACGTCGGTTACCTACGTGTCTAGAGAGCTATTTCCATGGACAGAAGCGAGTGTTTACATGATGAGTTTGAGTTGTAGTCTCAAGCTCGCGTCTCTATTATTAGCAATACTATTTTTAGAGCCCTTGTTCAAGTGGCTTAACTGTTTGTTGGAAGTGCATGCTCAAGTCTCCTAATTCTATATGTAGAATTAGATCTTCCTAGCTTATTGTAGTTATTGTAGTAGTTGTAGTGAATTATTGTAGTAATTCATTGTATGTGAAGAACAGTACAGAATTGAATCAATCCAAGCTTGTTGGAGTTGATTGTTCTTGAGAGAGAGAGCTCTTGAGGAATAGAGATCTAGTGAGAGATCTATACATCTAGGAGAGGTGTGGAAGAAAGAAGTTTTCTTCAATTGTATTCTTTTTGTAAAGAGTTTGTTAATACAAGTTTCAGGGTGTTTTCTTGTATCTCTTGTTCTTGCTATTATCTCATTCTAGTTACTTGTCTATCTGATTTATTTCCACATTTATTGCTTTCACAAGTGTAATTTATTGTTGGTTGATCCCCAACATATTTTTCACCCTGTTTATATTTACTATTCAAAGTTATTTACCTTTCAAATATTTATTGTCTGATTCCATATTTTGATCATATCTTTTTTTCTACTAGATCTTTTTCCAAATCATAAAATGTGCTAGAATATTGAAATCATAGAAAATATTTTCACCTATTATATGTCTATCTTGTAAAAATTCAAATTTTCACTATTTTTTTTGTTAACTTCTATAGGTTTGCCTAGTGTTCCCTACATTAGACACCTTCACATTTCTTTCTTCTCCTTATTTATCTACAACACTAAGGTAAGTAAGGGTATGTGTTTTTCAATTATGAACTTTCATTTATTTTATTTGATCCTTACTGCAATTTATTTAGCTTTAGCATTGTGTGTTGCTATGTTCTTTTCCTGAAGCACCATCTCATGTTGCACCTATGTGACACATGATGAGGTTCAAGTGGGGCATATGTATACACATAATATTTTCTAGATTTATCAATTATTGATTCCTTCTATCTTGTAGGAAGCATTGATTATTAATATCTTTGAGTGTATGCCTTAAAGGGTGCACTAGGAAAGGGGTGGGAAGACCATTGTGGATTGTTGTCCCTACACTACCACTTTTTATCTACACACCCATCTCCTAAAAATATTCCTCTAAGCTTTGCCTCCTATTTTGTACCCTCCTCTAGTCATTTTCCACCTTCATTAGCCCTTTTATAGCCTAAAATATATTTTTATAGCTTATGATAAACTGTCAAACCCAACAACTTTGTACTCTAATTGATAAAACATATTTAGTGTCTAGGTTGGCCATTGGCCAACTTAGACCAAGACCTAATTTGTTTTTATCAATAATGATATATATTTGATTGGGCCAACCATGTTATCTAAACTTTTGAAAAGGACTAGGGTTATTTCAACTATATAAACATATCCATTTCATCATTTCTAAGAGGAGGGAAGAGAATAAAAAGATATATATAGTGCACATATACTTATCCACCATTATACTTGAGGAGAATAACTTAAGTTTTCATACTTTTTTTGGAGATATGGATCTTATTTTATGGATAATTATTTTTGATGCATTTATAGGTTGTGTATCCATAATATGATTTATCCTTGTCATCATTACATACCATAACAACCTCTTGTGAAGCACCTTAGCCAACAGAGAGATTAAGGCTTGATGGGTTCACCTTCAAAGTTAAGTATTCCTAACTTTATTCTTCTTTTATAAGAGTAGATAGATTTGAATTTACACTTAATTGACATGTATTAGAATTATATATACAATGGTTTGAGTATATGTATTATATTCATGTTTATTAGCACCACTTTATGCCACAAGCTTTAGTGAGCACTATATTAGACATGACTTTACTTGTTACTAGTTAGTGAATATGAGAACATAGGATCTAGTTAGGTTTATTTCATAGTTTTTATTGATTTGAGGCTTTGGAACCCTCCTTAGTGATATTATTGTGGTAAGATATCCCTTGGCTAGGTTTAGCGGATTCATATTGATCATGACCTCGAATATCTAATGTATCAACAATCATAAGTATAAGTAAGATTTTTATTATCTAAGCTAGGATTAATTTATAGATCAATTCCATTTCCCTTTGCATATAAAAGGAACATGTCTAGGTAGATATAAAATTGAAGCACATAGAACCAATGTGATCACATGAAGGCCTAAAATGCATGATAAGGATCATGGCAATGTCTAGAGAGTAATAATACAAGCTCCACAAGTAAATCAATCACACACATATGAGCACTCAAAATTAAGTCAAATGGTAATGGTCCAAGGTTTAGAGTAATATTACAAAGTAATTTAATCCATGCATTAGTAGAGAAAAACCTATAATAAGCATAAAGGACACAAAGTGCTAAGCCTACTCCCTCAAGGGGTATTGCTAAGGAATTCAAAGAGTTATTTAAGAAAATAACATACCACCAAACCTTCCAATTAACATCCCTCCTTCCTAGAGAAAAAAATAATGTAAATTTTCTTGGATTTTTTGTTATAAGTCTACATCAATGAATAATAACATGCTCTTCCATCATTTCCTAGTGCACTAATGGCTTAGGATCACAAGATTTGTTTGTTTTATGAAAATAGGTGAGGCTTTTCTATTGTCATTTCTACATAATAAATTTGTGTAATTACAGCTTAAAATTAGTGGTCTTAGCTCACTTATTTTTATCTTTATGAAATTTTTTAGGATCAACCATGACCGTCCAGCTTGAGATTAAGATGTGTGGTCATGAATGGATTCAATTTTGAAGGGACAAGCCATAAATATGCCCATTAATATTTAGAATAATGGGGCATTGATGAGGTATGGGATGTCTTAATTTTAATATTTATCTCATTAATGGTTTTTAGATACCACCCCATTAATGATGTCATGGGATGTTGCAAAATTGAATAATGAATTTCTAGTAAATAGATATTTAACATCTTTTATGGAATTTGAACTTAAGCTCTTGAATTGGTTTAATTTTCTTAAGTGACTTTGATTAATTTTTTGTAATTATTTATAAATCTATTACACACTTAATCAACTTGGTCAAAAATGTCATTTTACTAAGTCTTAATTTGATTAGAGTATAATCAGAAGAAGGTATTAGTTGCGTACAAGACAATTCCCTAGTTAGAGTATTATGGGTATAAAATAACATATGCACATGACATGTGTTATGGAATTATAAAAATTTAGTGGTATAGGGTGTCATTTTTCATGGTCACTAATTTGACTCAAAGTGATTTAAGAAAAGATAATAATCACATTAAATGCATTTCTCTATTCAAGGATACATTATCCTAAATTGGCACCTATACATGACATGTTCGAATGATTTAGTTAATTTTAGTGATTTTGGCCTATATTGTGTGTTGTCAAAAGATATTGCTTAGATTGATAATTATAACACAATTTTGATAGGAATTGGATGTCAACATTTTTCCCTATTTGAAAAGGTGTGGTGAGACATTCAGTCAAAGCAATATCTTTTCAAAGAATGAAAAGGTTAATATAATTAGAAGAAATAAAACTTGTTCCCATTTTATGTTAAATTTTGCATTATATATGGTAAAATAGGGTTATGAACATGCCCTATACTTTTTTTGGGTGGCTCATGATGCCATTTGATAGAAAAACAATTTTTTTTAGAATATTTGATGGGTTGGGCCCTCGATCAGATGAAATAATAATCATGTTAATTTAGTAAAAGAGGTTGAAAAATAGAGAAAGTAGAAGAAAGTGGGAGGAAAAATAGATAAGAGGGGATAAAATAATAGCTGAAGAGAGATAAAATGGAGAAACTATAAGCTTAGGGGGTGAAAATTTTGAAAAAAATTACTATATTTTGACCTCAAGGGG
The DNA here is from genome assembly GCA_037957365.1 of Torreya grandis. Taxonomy (NCBI): domain Eukaryota; kingdom Viridiplantae; phylum Streptophyta; class Pinopsida; order Cupressales; family Taxaceae; genus Torreya; species Torreya grandis. The sequence continues at coordinate 753,115 of JARHVA010006643.1, read as the reverse complement.
TAAAAATAGTTCATTTACATCCCTAGCTATAGTAAATTTAAAGCTCTAAGATTTTCACATGAGAGAGCTAAGAAAAATGGCCAAAATCCCACACTACCATCACCTTTGAGAGAACATGAGAGAGTACCAGTGGCCACCAGGAAGTAGACCATCAGTAGGTACCTTTTTTGTATTTAATTTTGGAAAATATAGAATTTAATATGCATAAGAAGTAAGAATTTGGGTGATCCTGCCATTTTCCCAATTTTAAAATTGGTGAGTTCACCCATGAAAATAATGAAATTACCATAAGATTGGAATATTATCTGATCTTTTGGTGAGATCATAGATCATATTGGTGAGCTCAAAAATATATTGATAGATTCACATATTCGGGTAAAAATCATCATATCAAAAAGTGAATTTGCAAAATTTAGTAGGATCAACCTATCAAGTGGTAGGAATGACCTATCAAATAGCAATAATGACCTATAAAATGGTAGGTTATTTGATGTTAGTAGGATCATCCTAAAAATTAGTTGGAATGACCTATGAAATAGTGGTATCACCAAAATAATGGTGAGAATGCTAGAAGAAGATATAGTCAGGCCTTAAGATATTAATCCAGACCCAAAATTAGAAGAAGAGGGAGTGAGGACCATAAATGATTAGTTTAGGGCTCAAAATTAGAAGAATTATGTGAATGAATGGAAACATAATTGACCCAATTCTTTGAATTTGATTCACAAGAGTGAGTTGGAGTCATTACATCATAGGGTAGTGTTTTGAGGTTTCACTATGATAGGGGATCATGATTGATGAGCTTGTAGGCATCTTGGTGGTAGTATACTTATATCACCTAGCTTGATTACCAGTGATTTATATAAATAAAGATTATTTATTAACACTCATAGAGAGGTGGCACTTGGAGACCTTTACATTTAATCTACCAACTATGGAAGCTATGGTGACATTGGAGGATGTACACCATATATTATGGGTAATAATGTGACAATATAAGACCACTTGGATGTTAGTTAGATGATAAGTTGTGTTATATTACTTTTTTATATTAGTTGACCTAGAGATTATGGATGGATTCATAGATGTAGATGCACTATAGGATCTAGCTTGGCCACTAAGGGATGAAGTAGGAGTAGGATAGGGGATAGTTCCCATAAAGTGGTGGTTTTGATTCTTCTTGTCATTTGCCTTATATTATCAAATAAGAGTAGATGGTTCTTCCCATTGGGTTTTATCGATGTGGTTTAGGATATGTTTGATCAACTGACACAATTTGCCTAGGGTCCAATTATCTTAACCTAGTTATACAGAGACTTACACATGGTAGATTATTAAGGAGGGCACAACATAGGCCATAACCCACTATTAAAGGTATGGGAATGGGAGCACATATCCATTACACATACAATGGGCCCTAGATACCATAGAGGAGTAAAGGATCCATTGGCTTGGGGATGGTATCTGATAGGGATAGGTATGTAGGGATATTTGAGAGACTTGCCTTATTATCAATGAGCCATAAATGAGATGGAGGATGGGGACTTCATATAGTGACCTTATATAAGGATCCAATGGTTTTGGTTTGAGGACTTTTTCATGATCATCAATATGATCAAGCCATGTTATATCATAAGTCACCATGATTATGTGATGGAAAGGTATAGGCTAAATCGATTCTAATAATAGTTTGGTCTGTAACAAGATATCCCAAAGTATCCACACTACTTTTCTTATGTGATGAGGGAGATCATGGAGTGGAGGCCATTACTGAGCAAGGTTGAGGTAGTTGTGGACAATGGCAGGGTGTTTCACATTCTATGGGATTACGTTGAATGGATTTGATATGTAGGGGTTACCAATGCTTATGTCATATGGTGGATTAGGGTTAGATCCATTTGATTGATGAGGTTATTACCTTAGTAACCAATTATAATTTATATATGGATTGAGATGAGGAGAGAATGGGTACATGTTAAAACATAGTGATTGGGTTAAGTGCTAGTACATCTAACAATCTTATATGTTATGCCATTATAGGTAGTCTAACTTCAAACACAATAGGGTTTGGGAGATGATATAGAGATATATGAGTTATGTGAGTAGGACATGGATATGGGGATACCATAGGTGTAAATGGGAGCCATATGACAAGTACAAGAGAGGTAGGGCCTTTTAACATAGGTGCAAGTATAAGTTTAGGAGAGGTAGGGCCCTCTAGCACAGGGAAGTCCATGGAGGACCAAGATTTGATAGACATACTCTAGAGGGAGATTAATACACACCTATCAAAGATTAATAGATTAAAAATCATGGTATTTGGGTTATAAGCATAGTTGGTGATAACTAAGGGAGAGACCATGAGGCTGTACAAGCCTGCAGGGTCTCATTATAGCCATAGATGTAGAGATTGCTATTATGAGAGGATAGGTGGCATAATTAAATGGGGTTCAAGCCTAGTTAGCCACATGAGATATGGAGATATTGATAATGGTTAGGAAATGAGACTTTTCTTGGGTGGATAGGAAGAGACTAGTGTCATAGGTGGAGATGCTCATGGAGGAGTGAGATGAGGCTCAACAAGCTAGGATATACAAAATTTCAAGAAAAACCAAAGCTTTGGATAACATGATTACATCTAATGAGGATGCCTTTCATATGAAGGATGATGTGCTCCACATGAAAAATGAGATAGCCCACTAGAGGTAGTCATATGATGTAGCAATTTCTATGAAGAGGAGAGTGACATCGTATAAGGAGTACATGAGATCACAATAGACTATTTGGACCTTTAGGTCTAGACATGATACTAAGTTAGAGTGTTCAATTATAAATCCAACATCACAATAGGTAGTCATGGGGCCTTCACCAACATTTCTACCATCAGGGATGGGTTAAAGCTTATAATGGAGTCCCCTAATTAGAGTTAATTTTGTATCTCTTCCTTTTATATTATGAGATGTATACATATTTTTATGATGTATAAATCATGATTTTGATAGATATATATGACATTAATTTTTGGATTATTCCTACTTGGACATGGAATCTTAGTATTCTTTTATTGTCACATGATGTTTGCATTTATATTGCTCTTGTTATGATATGTTTGGATATGCTAGTTTTAGGAGATGCACGTCCTTAGTTAGGATATGAATGTTGAAGTATTTGTATTGTTATACTTCATGTATGACTACATGCTAGAGGATAATTAAGGAAATGCACATCAAAAACTAATCATAAAAATACTCAATTATACTCATAGTGTATGCCAAGAAATGCACATCTTACATAGAGTCTTGTTTGTTTCTATTGTTTGTTTCTAAAGTTGGCCTAGGATATATCTTGTGTTAAGTATTGGGTATGGTATGTTAAAGAAAGATCTTCAATACCATATTGACTTTTAGACTTAGAGCATTTGGCATTTACTATAGCAAATAGAAATTATTCATCATAAGTATAAGTAACTTATAATAACATTGTATCTCTATTTGCACTTGATCGATTCAAATGTGAATATTTATAACTAAAGAGAATGATAAAAATTACCAAAACTAAAGTTACAACTATTTACATTTAAACCAAAAAAAAGATAAAAATAACAAAAAAAATGTAACCTAACTTAAAATTAATATATGAACAATAAAGATTCAAGTAGGGACAATAAAACAAAAAAATAACAAATGTTTAAACAACCGAAAATTAAGATATGAATAATGAAGATCCACATGTATTAATAATGTACACTTGAAAAACAAACAAACAATAAAACAAGTTAAATACAAATGTAAACAAATCAAGTCCAAGTGAAAGTCAAACTTAAAATTTTATGGATTGTATTTAAACACAAAAGAATAATAAAATATAATAAATAAGACAAAATAGTAAAACAAAAGACAAGCACAATAAAACACCAAGAATAATATATGGAAACACTAATAAAAATAAAGGAAGAACAACACAATCAATAAATAAAACAACACAATAAAAAACACAACAAAACATAAAAATACACTAATGAACAAACAACACAACATAAATTAAGAGAGAACAAAGCATAACAAAAAATAATAAAAATCAAATAAACACACACAAATAATGGTTAATCACAATGTTAGTGAAAACAAAAAATAAATAATTCATGCATGTGTAATAGAGGCATTATGCTCTGTGATAGGGTGACCCCTAAGCTAATAAATAATGATACTGGTAAAATGAGACAATAAAAATGGATACAAAGTTTCCCCCAGATGATAGGTAAACAAAAACATAAAACAAAATGGGGGAAATAGAAGAAAAGGAAGGGGTGGCCAAGCTGACTCCAGATGCACTAGACAGGTGGATGCTTCCTACATAGTTCCATGGATGCAATATACAACATAAAATTTACTCCAAATGTAATTCTCCCAAGAGATGGGATAGAATAAAATGATGATAAGTGAACATGAGTGTATTGTAGAGGAATAAGGGAATGGGCTCTCAAAATGGTAAGTGCGTGAGAAAAAGAGGGTAAGGTTTTGGGTTTAAACCACACTAAAAGATAATAGATGAGTAGGCATAATGAAATTGGATTGGGAATTTAGAGGGCCTACTACATCTAAGGTTGAGGAAGAGAAAAGGATCAAAAAATGGTGAGAGCATAAGAAAATCTAAGGGTGCAATAATGTATTGTGTTTAAATAAACAATGCACATAAGGGTCTTTCAAAATGGAGAGATCATGGGAAAAGGTTATTCACAAAATGATGAGAGCATAAGAAAATCCAAGGAGGAATTAGTGTATCTAAGTCAAATAAACAATGTGCATAATATAAACTCATAAAATGGTGAGAGTTTAAGGCTTAAGTCCAAGAAGGATGGGGAAACTAAATGACAATTGGTATATCATGAAATAGACAGGGTTCCCAAGATCCTTAAGGCAAAAAAATGGTCCAAAAAGAAAATAATATAAAGTGTGAATGTGGTTGAGCTAACCTGAGATATCCCATGTATCAAATTACAACCTACATAGTCTGTGCAGACCTCAAGTCAATGTATTTTTCCTAGAAAGGGGAGGAAAAATACCAAGGTGGTCTAGAAATAAACTAAATAAACAAGAGAACCCCACAAGAAAACTTTGATAACTTATATCTCTCATGGAAATCCTAAGCTAGTTTTCATGATTTTATGTTTTTAGGGTTTTTCAAGAGAATTTACAAATGTTTAGGGGTTTTCTAAGTGTCTTAACTCAAATGAGAATTATGAGAGACTAATTGGTCTAACTCACAAAATGGTAAGAGCATGGTTCAAGTTGCTCACAAAATAGTGAGAGTACTTAGGATCAGAATAAAAATTAATTCAAAGCAATACTTTTTTCTTTTTCCATATCTGTTTCTAATATTTTTTTTGTTTTTGGGATAAGCAATATAAATAAAATATTAATAAAAGGCATAAGGAACTACCTAATTGAGGAGATGCACTTCTACAAATAAGAATTCAAACAAAAGATAAATTAGATGCAATAAGGATCATGAATATAAACAATGGTACTGGGAACCATCTAACCAAGGAGATTCACATTCAAGGGTAGTAGTTATAATAATAACTTAAAATTGGTTGCAATTACCTAATCAATGAAAGTGAGATATAAAAAATGGCACAAAAACCACTTAGCTAAGAAGTTGTATGTCCACATGTATGTAGTTATAATAATAGCTTAAAACTGACTGCAATGACCTAATCAATTAAAGTGAGATATAAAAAATGGCATAAAAAACCACTTAGCTAAGGAGTTGTATGTTCATAAACAAGTAACAACTAAACTAGTTGCAATGGTACTTGTGATCCTATCAAGGCAACAATGCCTACCAAAAAAAAAACAAAATAATAATATAATGGTATTTAATGTTGAATAAATATAAGGAACCATTCAATAAGAAAAAATCATGTGCTAACATATCATTATACACTCATCTACAATAAGAATCTAAGAGATACCATTTAGGTCAAACTAGTTTGAAGAATGGGTGCTAAGTGTGTCTAAAATGCTTAATAATCATAATCAGGATCATAATTGGTTATGGGATATAATGGTCTAGAGTGGAAGGAAAATGAGTTCATTAGATTATAAATGATCCAAGTGATAATGTTCCATGAGTAAAAAGGTCCATAATCAAATGGTATAGGGTAATATGATTACAATAGTCTATAGTAGTGTGGTTACAATGGTATAGAATGGAATAAAACAAAGTAGAATGGTCAATAAGTGCAATGGTCTAGGGTTACAACATTTTAGGATTAGTAAAAAAAATATTATTCAAGGTAGAATGGTCTAGGTTAAGACAACAGTCTAAGATACAATGATATAGAATTAAAATGGTCCAAAATAAGATGGTCTAGAATATAATGGTGGAATAAATGACTTTGACACAAACTACACCCAAGTAAGGGATCTTGTAGACATGGTTAAAAAAGGTTGTCAATCATAGAACCACTTGAGATGTATAATAATCATGGGTTATAAGAGCTCTTCACCATCTGGAGTAGCCAATCGATATGCCCTCGATCCATAATTTTTTGTGACTACATATGGGCCCAACAAATTGGGTTAAAACTTACCCTTCTTCTTGCATTCAACATTAGTGTTATTTTGATTCTCTTTTAAGACCAAGTCACTAAATTTAAAATCCTAAGGGAGAATGCACTTGTTATAGCTTCTATGCAATATATTTTGATATGCTTTCAAGTTGTCTAGGGCAATTAAACACTTGCCATCAAGGAGTTTGATCTCTGGCAACCTAGAAACTCTATAATATTCATCATCCATAATGTTCTCCAAGGATACCTATAATGAAGGTATTTGGATATTGATCAATATAATATCCTCTATGCCATAAACAAGGGATATGGAGTGGATCTTATGGGGGTTCGATGACTAGTGTGATAAGCCCATAGGGTAGGAAAAATTTAAATGTGCCAATTACAACAAGCATCATTGAGAATCTTCTTGAGGATTATGATAGTGGTTTTGTTAGATGTGTTAAGGAGTTTTGTTATTGATGTCAATTTTAATGTCATTGATGTCAAGGTTGATGTCATTGATGTCAAGGTACATATAGTGAAGATGCATGGTGAGTGGTCTTTGAGGTATGATCCTATGTGCTTGATGTGATAAAGAAGCCATGTGACAAGAGAGACTTTAAAGGGAACCTAATGTCTCTTCTATTAAGAAATAATTTTAAGGCAACCTATTATCTCTTCTATTGATTGATGTCAAGGTCAATATCATGGTTCAAGTTAGCTTAATGATTGTCAGTGTTGTCACAAAGAGGTTTGATGGTTAAGTAAGCATTGGATCATGGTTATAAGGCTTTGAGTCTATATGAGGTCATGAGATCACATTGATTAGAAAGATATTGTTGCTGTGGTGTGAGAATGCTATTTGAAAAGTGTTCTTGTTTGATATTATTAAGGTAATCATGCTTGAGTACTAGTTTTTGAGTACAAGGTGTCTTGAGAAGTGTAGTCATTACAAGCATAGTCATATAATGAGAATGTGCATGGTGAGCATGAAGTTATATATACATAGGTGTATGAAAGAGGTATGTCATTATTTTAGGAAGTATGTAAGGTCTGTGAGCAAGGTTTAGATACATTAAGGAGAGTTTCAAGGTGTGCCTATAGGGGTAAGACCTTTAATCTAAGTTTGTAACTAGAGCAGTCCTAGGCCGTACCTGACCTAATGAGGTATCATGATCTATTATCAAGGTCTATGAATGATGCATATAATTATTTAAGCATGAGAGAGGTTGATTATGTAAGTAGTGTAGAGAGCACATGGAAAGAGGCATAAAGGTTAGATTTAAGGCCTAATGTGATTTAAAGAGTGCATAGAAATTGTGATGAAGATTTGATAAAGGTTCTGCATATGAAAATAAAGATCATATGACCTAATAAATCTTGAAGAGACCTAATTAAGAGAAGAGACTTGGAAGGTAATTTAAGAGGAATAAGAGTGTGAAGAGATAAAGAGGTGGTCATCATCAATTGGTTGAAAAACAAGGTATTCTAAAGGTAATCAAAGTAATTAGGTGGCTGAGTTGGTGATGAGTCATCTAGGGGTTAGTGCCTCCTTGCAAGTTGGTGATTGGTAAAGCCTAGCTGAGTTGGTGCTGAGCTAGTTGGAGTCTGTGCTCTATGTGAAGTTGGCACTTCACTAAAATCATGATATTTTGACTTATAGGACTGTAGTCCATTTTTATGGATTAGTTGGTTTTCTTCCCCTTGAGGGTTTGCCATATATATGATGTGTTATCTTGTGTAATCTTATTGTATGCTTGTATGGTTAATTGCTTATGCATTGCTTGATCTATATGTTGATGTGATGGTTCATGATTTCTTAAGTGTATTTGATAATAAAGGTTTTAAGGACTAATTCACCCCCCCCCCTCAATCATTTTGATTCCAATGTTTTGTATCAAAATAGGTCCTTTGAAGTAGGCCTAATATCCTAAAGGTGATCCTAGAAGAAAGGATGGCTAGTTATCAAGCTCAAGGTGGTTTCTCTACTAGTAAGGGTTTATGCTTTAATGGGACTAATTATGATTTTTGGATCATTATAATGAGGATGTATCTAATGTTAATGGGCCTTGAAATATGGAAGTCAATTGTGGATGGATACACCCTACCTCTTACACCACCAACTGATACAACATGCAATAAGTAAAGTGAGAGAAATTCCAAGGCAATGAATTCCATTCTATGTGGCTTATTAGAGGTAGAGTTTATGAAGGTAATTAATTTTTAGTTAGCCAAGGTAATATGGGATAAATTGAAGAATATTTATGAAGGAGAAATTGAGGTAAATATCACTAAGTTTTAGATGCATATGAGATAGTTTGAAAGTCTAAAGATGAAACCCTTCCATCTTACCTATTGAAGGTTGATGAAGTTGCTAATGTCATTAGAGGATTAAGAGAAGAAGTGAAAGAGTCTATAGTTATTCAAAAGGTACTGAGATATCTAACTCTTAAGTTTTATTCTAATATGCCTGTAGTAGAAGAGATGTGAGATTTTGACAAGCTAGAAATAGATGGGCTTCATGGCTTATTGATTGCCTATGAGATGAAAAAAAATGAAGGAAGGCCTCACAAGAAGGAAGAAGCATTCAAAGCTAATAAGAATTCAAAATCCAAGAAGGTCAAGGATGAATAATGTTTAGATGTTGATGATGATCAACTTATAGGTATGTTTGCAAGGAAATTGAGGTTTGGCTCTGGTAAGTACAAGGGTAAGTTTCCCTTCAAATGTTTCAACTATGGTAAGATTGGTCACTTTGCATCTAAGTGTCATAACAAGGATAAGACTAAGTAGCATCTATAATATGATGAACATCATAGTGATGATAAGAAAGTCTATAAGCTTGATAAAAATAAGAAAGATTTTTAGGAAGTATAAAGGTAGGAAAGGGTCATTCAAGAACAAGAGAAGTTTCTATACCAAAGAAGATAATAAATAATTTGATGTAAGTGATACACACACATCTGCTAGTGATGATGATAGTGATAAACATGAACATGATAATAAAACCTTATTCATGGATATAGAAACAAACAATGAGTGTTTCTCACAAGGGAAAGACCTTAAGGATGGTGAAGAATCAGATGAAGAAGCAACTAAAGTGAACCTTGAGGCATAATTAGTGAGTTTTCTAGAGGAGTTAAAGTTCCAAACAAGAATGAAAAAATAAGATCATTAGTTAAAGACTATGAAGAGAATATTGGTTTGTTTAAGGAGATACTGAGTAACAAATCTAAGGAGTATGATGAGATCATCAATCAAATTGAAGCACAGATGGAAATAGTCACTTCTAGCTTAAAAGTTAAAGAGGAAGAATACACCATATATGGAACTAAAATGGAATCCTTGAAATCTAAGTTGGATTAAACATCTAGCAAGTTTAAAACCTTTATGAAGTTTGAAAAAAGTATTGAGGATCTAGATGATATCTTGATTAGTCATAACTATGCAAGTGATAAGATAGGTCTTAGTTTCAAAGAAGACAAAAAAGAGGTAGTTTAAGTCAAGGAGAAAGATAATGAAGATAAGAAGATCAACATGAAAATACCAATCAGACAACCTAATATGATGAGCTATGTTAATTCATTTAATGATTACTGCTATACATGCAATCAATTGGGTCATAGAACAAGAGATTGTAAAAGACCCTTTAAAAATGAATATACATGAGATCATGGAAGGAATCATTAGTCAAGAGTTATATATAATGTTTTTTTTTACATATGTCATAATATAGGACACATTGCAAGATTATGTCCTAATAGATTTAGAAGGCCATCAAGTCAAAACAAAAGGTTTGAAGCCCTTAGGGTGCATGAGAGAATTAAAATAAATGGGTGGAGACCAAAGACAATAAAGGTGAGTCATGATTAGTCTATAATCCCAAGTGGAATATTTTATATGATAGAACATACTTTAGATGTGAAATCAAGCCAAGAATGTTCATTATTAGCTCATATTGTTGACCACATAGATGATGAAGAGGTCGAGCCAAAGAAATTAATCATGCCTAAAAGGATCTTGAAGGATATTTAGTCTTGTGAAAGCATGGAGATATAGGAATATCCGGGGGTTTGTGTTTTTTTAGTTTCTTATGGATAGGGTTGACTCCATTAGGCTTCATGAAGACATGATTTAGTTAGTAGAAGCATGATGTATTCTTGGTTGAGGGGGAACTATTCAGGTTGTTCATATGCTCCAAGTGTAGTTGTTGACAAGTATAGATGATTTTTTGAGTGTATTTTCCAAACAAAGAGAATGAGTGGTTTTAGAATTTGTAGTATGTATGACCCTTTATCATTAATGTCAAAGGGTGAGAAAGTTCAAATAAGGAAGATTGACCAAATTGGGAGAGATGAGAGTGATCATATTAAATAATGTTTTGCCATCAATGAAAATGGGGAGTTTGTAGAGGAGTGTTGTCATTTATGTCAAGTTTAATGCCATTTATATCAATGTTTATGTCATTGATGTCAAGGTGCATCTAGTAAAGATGCATGGTGAGTGGTCTTTGAGGTACGAGCCTATGTGCTTGATGTGATAAGGAAGTCATGTGACAAGAGAGAATTTTAAAGAAACCTAATGTTTCTTCTATTGAGAGAGAATTTGAAGGAAAACTATTATCTATTATGTTGGTTGGTGTCAAAGTCAATATCATGGTTCAATTCAACTTGATGATTGTCAGTGTTGCCATAAAGAGGTTTGATGGTCAAGTAAGTATTGAATCATGGTTATAAGTCTCTAGGTTTGCATGAGGTCATGAGAGCATGTTGATCAGAAAGAGATTATTGAAGTAGTGTGAGAATGTTGTATAAATATTTTTCTTGTTTTATATCATTAAGGTAAGCATGTTTGAGTACTAGTTCTTGATTACAATGTGTCTTGAGAAGCCTAATCATTGCAAGCACAGTCATATCATGAGCATGTGTATGGTGAGAATGAATTTATATGTGTAGAGGTATGTGTAAGAGGTATGCCATTATTTAAGGAAGTATGTAAGGCATGTGATCAAGGTGTAAAGACATCAAGGAGAGTTTCAAGGTGTGCCTTTAAGGGTAATACCTTCAGTCCAAGTTTATAACTAGACCAATCCTAGACCACGCTTGGCCTAATGAGGCATCATGATCTATTATCAAGGTATATAAAGGATGAATAGAAATATTTAATCATGATATAGGTTGATTATGTAAGTGAGGTGGAGAACACATATAAAGAGGCATGAAGGTAGATTTAAGGCCTAATGTGATTTGTAGGTTAAGGTCAAGGTTGAGAGAGAGAGAGAGAGAGAGAGAGAGAGAGAGAGAGAGAGAGAGAGAGAGAGAGAGAGAGAGAGAGAGAGAGAGAGAGAGAGAGAGAGAGAGAGAGAGAGAGAGAGAGAGAGAGAGAGAGAGAGAGAGAGAGAGAGAGGCCTAATGAGGGGTCATGATCAAATTTTAATATGTTTTAGGTAATTTGAGAATGGATATAAGTATTATATGTTGTTTCAATCATGTTCAAAAAATTTGAGTTCATGGTTTGCAATAAAAGGCATGAAAAGTGGTTTGGAGGTATCTTGAGTACACATAATGAAGGCATGCAAATATGAGAAGGAATTTTAGGTGTTCATTAGCATGAGTAACCTATGCATGTTAACTTGAGTTGTTAAGGATATATCAGGAAGGGTCATAGATAAGAACTATAGGCATTGGTTTTTTATTGAAGGGGAAATCCTTTATGAATAATCGTTAACACCAAAACCTATGTTAAACCTCTCTAAAACCCTAACAAGGACCCAATGTGAAAGATGATATTAAAAATAGACATGAATGGATTAAAATTTATATATAAATTATTGGATCATGTATTAAACTCTACCAGGAATCTATCGGTGTGATTGAGTTGCCAAGTGTGTGAGTAAACCTTACAAGAAAGTGCACATTTCTTGAAAATTTGTTGTAAGAGTCAGAGTTGATCAAGTCAAAGTATGAAATGGAAGGTGGATGAATATTGAGACTAATTTTTCATGTTTATTAAGGTTTTTGGATAAGTTATATTCCTAAATTATGATAAACCATTCATCCAAGTTAGCTAGTCGCTAACATGCCTAATGGTAGAAATAGTGAGAAATTTATGCAATAGTAAGAAGATGAGTAAGGATATGTTATCATGAAATAGTGATAAAACCAAGTGACTTAATATTTTTTTGAATAATTTTAAGACATTTTAATGTTGGATATAAGTTTTGGATGTCAGTTAATATAGTGAAAAATTTGCTCATAAGTTGGCTTGTCTAACACAGTGAGGTCTATGTGTGATAAGGTCAACAAATTGGTCTGTAAGACCAATAGTTACCACTAGAAAATATGATGATTATAATTGAGGATGGTTTATAGATGTAATATGATAATTTAATTACATAATAAGTCTCTATAAGTGGTTATATAGACACATTTTCACCATGATTGTGCTTTAAGGTAAACTAGCAATTTTGGGTAAACAAGTTACAGTGATGAGTTTGAGGATTTATGCCATGAGTTGATGTATCTAAATAATATGGTGTTGTTTTGTTTTAATTGAAAGTTATTATAGTGATTTTTTAAATATTTAAATTTATTATAAGAGAGAGAAATGTTGAAGCCAAAATGGCTTCACTAGTTTTGGTTTGACTATGTGTATTGAGGTCAAAAGATTGGTTTGCAAGACTAATATTTGACATTAGACCTTATGATTTTTGTATTTGAGAGTGGTATAGAGATTTTAAATGACATTTTTAAAATATAATTTGTTTTGGGGAATGTTATTTTATATTTTTTAAGATCAATTTGTTCATGATTGGGTTTTGGAGTGTTCTAGCATTTTTGAGTGGGTTATTTGCAAAGAAGTATTTGAGTCATTTTGCCTTAAGTTGTGAAGTATAAATTAGGTTGTGCTGTTGTTAAGGTCATTGATTCTATATTAATATTATTTATTTCCATTATTTTTTATCTAATTTGAGTTTAATCTTTAGTAGATCAAGATAGATTTTCTATGTATAAGAAGGCCTAATTGTGAACAGTACAAATGATATGCTTCAAGTGGTGGTTTTATATAAAAAGTGTTATGGAGCCTAAATGAGATTAGTATAGGTATATTTTATTGTTATATTATATTTTCATACCATGTTTGGATTTTAAAATTATTCCAAGGTAAATTGTATTGTGTCCTAAAGTAGACCTAATGGGATTAGGTCTCCATGAGACCTAAAGATGAAATGAGGTCTAATAGAGTTATGATAGACCTAAAGGGACTCAATATTTATTTGAATAATATTTATGATATTTAATAATATATGTTACATGTCTGACCTAAGAGGTTAATATTGATTATCTGAAAAAGAGGTATATGAAAAAAGAATGGTATTTATACAAGGTAGTTTTAGGCTTATTTGTGGATGTATGAGTGTATGCAAATGAATTAGTACATTTTGATAAAAAGGAGGTCTTATAGATCATAATAGGAGTGTATAGGATATGTAATTAATATCTGAAAGTGTGTCTATATATTAGAATCAAGGTCATATGACCTAATCAATCTTTATGAAACTTAATTAAGTGAAGAGCCGTAGAAAGTAGTTTGAGAGAAATAAGAGTGTGAAGAGATGAAGAGGTAGTCATCATCAGTTGGTTGAGAAACAAGGTGTTATAAAGGTGATAAAATAAATTAGGTGGCTAGGTTAGTGTTAATTCATCTATGGGGTTGGTGCCACCTTGTAAGTTGGTGCTTGCTAAAGCCTAGCTGAATTGGTGCTTAGCTAGTTAGGGTTGGTGCTCCATGTGAAGTTAGTGATTCACTAAAATTTTGATATTTTGAATTATAATATTGTATTATATTTGTATGTATCAATGGGTTTTATTCAATTTTAGGTTTCCCCACATATATGATGTGTTGTCTTGTGTAATCTTATTTCATGCTTGTATGGTTGATTGTTTATGAATTGCTTGATCTATATGTTTATGTGTGGTTAATGATTGATTAAGTGAATTTAATAAGAAAGGTTTTTAAGATTTATTCACCCCCCTCTTAATAATTTTATTTTAAATAAGATCCCTCATCTTGACCATTGCCTTTTGGGTTATATGGATTGGATCTCTTATGTTTGATTTTGAACATGGCACAAAAAGCTTTAACATCTCAGTTTACAAATGATCTTCCATTATCAGATATAATACAAGCTGGGATACCATATCGATAGATGATATGGTAATAGATAAATTTGGAAATTTACTTCTTGATAATGTAAGTGAGAGGAATGGTCTTGATCCACTTAGTAATATACTTGATAGCAGTGAGAATGTGCTTATGGCCATTAGAAGAGGTTGGGTTGATTTTCTCAATGAGATCAAGACCCCATATAGAACATGGACATAGTGTAGTCATTGGATGGAGTGGAAAGGAAGGTGCATGTATCAAATTACCATGCTATTTTTAAGAAATACACTTCCTAACATTATTAAAATCATTTATTTTCATATTGGGCCAATAGTGTTCTATTATGAAGATTTTCTTGGCTAAGATTGCACCATTGGTGTGGGCCCCACACATTCCTTCATGAACCTCCCTAAGTGATAACTTGGATTATCCTAAATAAAAAAAATTAATAATCATTCTATCATAGCCCTTATAATAAAGTGCACTTCCATGGAGGGTATAATAGTATAGGCGATGAAAGAATATTTTTTGGTTATTATGTGAAAGGCTAGGATGAAAGACTTGGTCATGAACATAGTTATAAATGTCTTTGAACCAAGGTAGTTCATGTGGGGGATTGGGAACAAAAATGGTGCATACCCTCTTTGAATCTAGAAATATATGAGTAGGCTATATAAGGTTTTCAATGAGGAACTAATACTCTTTAACACTACTAGAAACCATGGACCCAATTATTGCCATTGTATTGGTTGACCTATTATTAGCTCGTGGCACTTTTTAAAATTGTAGGTATATGAAGTGAGACTTGAGATTATCCATAATGTGATTTTAGGTTACAAGCTTGTCATCTTGAGTCTGATATTGATTTTTAGTTTGATTAATAATCAATTGATATTCCCCATAAACCATTAATCACTAGATATACCACTATATATCAAGATGAAGTCCTATAATAAGAGCTTCTTACTCAACCATATTGTTTATAAAACTAAAGTTAATATGAAAAGCTTTGGGGATTAGATCCCCTTACAATGTGTTCAATAAAATGCTAACTTTAAATCTAAGGGATTTAAAGGATCCATCAAAGTATAATTTCCATTGTTCAAGTTCATACAACACTTCTTCTAATTACATAATAGAATTATATAGAAAATAAAATGTGAGTGGTTAAGTATCTATAATAGGATCATTTTCAAGTTTATCTATAATGACCTACCCTTTGATAGCCTTTTCATTCAGGTACTAAACATCAAATTCACTTAAGATTATGACCCATTTAGCCATGCATCTTATAAGAGTTTCTTTGGAAAATAAATATTTGAGAGGGTCCATTTTCATAATAACAATAGTTTTATTATTTAACATGTAATGTCGTAACTTTTGGGAAGTGAACACCATTACTAAGCAAGCCTTCTCAATAGGTGTATAATTATGTTTATATGCTACAAGTGTTTGGATCAAATAGTAGACTATGTGTTCCTTTCCCTATTCATCATGTTGGGAAAAGAGTGCCCCTAGTGCACGATCTCTTACTGAAATATAAAGAATTAATGGTTGTCTAGGTGTTGGCAGTCTTAAAATTGACTAGTTGGCCAAGTATGCTATGAGCTTCAAAAATGCTAGTTAAAATTCAACATCCCATTGAAAAGTGACCCCTTTCTTCAAGAGGTGTGTGAAAGGATGGAACTTATTTTCCAATTATGAAATGAACCTATGAATAGATTAAATCTTTACCTACATGTTGTGGAGCTACTTTAGATTAAAAGGTGGATACATTTACATGATGGCCTTGACCTTAGTATGATCTAATTCAATCCCTCTTTGTGACACAATAAATCCTAGTAATTTTACCAAAGTGGTGCCAAAGACACATTTCTTAAGATTCAAATGATCCTTGTATTCATGAAATCTTTCAAAGATTATCTATAGAACATTAGAATGCCTATCGCATGTTCTTGATTTTGTTATAATATCATTAACATAGTCCTCAAAAATATCATGCATCATGTCATGGAATATTATAGTCATAAAATGTTGATGGGTGGCACTAGTGTTATTCAAGCCAAAAGGCATGACTTGGTAATAAAATTTTACCCACAATGTGGTGAATGAAATTTTATGCTAGTCTTCTTGAGCTATCTTGATCTGATTATATCCTAAAAATGTGTCCATGAGGTACAACATCTCATACCTAGTAGTAGAGTGGACAATCATGTAGATGTTGGGTAGACGGAAATCATATTTAGGACATAATTTATTGATATCTCTAAAATCAGTACAAATGTGTATGCCCTATGGATTTTTACTTATTGGGGCTATATTTGATATCCATTCAAAATAGTCTAATGGTTTGATGAAGCCAACTCCTAATATTTTCTCCAATTCCATATTTACTAAAAGAACAATGCATGAATGCATTTTTATCAATTTATGATTAGCTGGCTTGGCATCTAGATGTAAAACAAAGTGATGCACAAATAAGTTAGAGTTTAGGTCTAACATGTCAAAATAAGCCCATGTAAATGTATCAATAAAATTCCTAAGAATGGTTACAATGTAGTCATGATCTTCATTAGTGAGGCATGCTCCAAGGTAAACAATTTTACGATCTTCATATGTTCCTAGGTTCACTTTAGTGGTGTTTTCTATGAGGAACATAGAACCATCCTCTAAAATAATGGGTAGTGTTTGATCCTAATCCTCTTCTTCCACTTCAACTCCTAGTTATTACTCCCAAAACTCCAAATAATGAGAAAAATCTAAGTCATCAGTTCAGGTAGTGGCCAAATAGAAAATATCTTTAGAAAGTATAGAGCAAGATACTCAAACACTTTATGTTGTTAAGATGTGATACTAGCACTAGATATAGAGCTAGCACTTGGTGGACATTGCACTTCTTTAGAGATGAAAAAACTTTCCCATCCAAGAGCACCTAAAACATGTTATCACTCAAGGGATTTTCTTTTTCTTTACTTTTTCCCTAATCAACGAGTGCCTCAAAGAGGTTTTCACCCAAAGATATTGATGTTTTATCTTTTTTATAACCAAGAAAATTTTCTTGCTCTCCAAATTAGGTGGTAGAGTCCAAAGAGAAGTCAAATCCTTGATTTTGATCACCAATTAGCAATCCATCTCTAAGGCCCATGTAGTCAATAATAGATTCCTTATTCTAAAATTCATCAAAGGGTATAACAAATTTTTTTTAGTCCCAATCAATGAGGAAGAGTTTTTTGATCATAGAGATATGTCTTCTCTTGGTCTTAGCCATAATCACAACAATATTTTAAAGTCCCATGTACTCGATAATAGATTCCTTATTCTAAAATTCATTAAAGGGTATAACAAAATTATTTGAGTCTCATATCATATTTTATTTGTCTTTAAAAAGCATTATTGTTGATCAAAGTTGTATCCAAAGAATTTATTAGGTCTACGATAAGATGATATGCATATCATTAACTAATTTTCTTGATCTTGGTAGAAATATCTTGATCATTGGGAGTAGAATCTACAAGTGTTTCTTTTCTCTTGCTATAATAAGCAATGTTAGACCTTATAATATGGGTGAGAGGTTGTTATTTTTTTTGCTTCTCTACCCTAACAAGTGTGTGTGATTGTTCCATTGTGAAATCTGCTAGTAATCTAGCACCTAATTTTATCAACCTTAATCTTTCTATACGATTTTCACTTTCTACATTCAAAGAGAGAATAAGAAACTAAGAAGAATGGTCTAAGGCTTGTATGTACCTGGATGTAGTTGTGTGCACCGTTATCCAGACGTCGTGAGAACTCCTCTTTGGTTGTGGAAGATGACACCTGCAAAAGAAAGAGACTAAAATGAAGAAGACATTAGATGAGGAGATGGTGGGTTGCCAAGCAAAAGCTTGATCCCAGAAGCAAAAGCTTGAGGGATGTCAACCCACTGAATGATAAAAGTAATGTCTGATAAAAGGCAAAATGATAAAAGACTGAAATGATTAAAGATTGAAAAGGAAATGGAAGCAAATGCTTACCTGAATGCTATTGTCAGCCTGGTCATAGTCACCAGCGTCGGTGGTACTACCGACGTCATTTTTCAAGGTGCTGATGTCAGTTAGTCTACTGACATTGGTGGGGGCAGTGGTCTCTTCAATCGGTGTCAGTTGGGGCAATAGTCTGTGGATGAGGTCTGGATGAGTTTTTGGTCTGTGGATGGGTCTGAGAAAGGCTATGGGTCTGGTTGAATGGTCTGGGGGTCTGGGTCTGAGAGTCTGGTTGAATGCTCTGTACAGGGTCTTTACAGGCAGAAAGAATGGTTTGAAAGAGGGACCAAATAGAAGACAGAGGCAACAGGGAGATAGGGAGATAAGGATTTGGGTCTGGTCTATAGTGCGGTTCAAAAGTAATAAATAGAAAGCTGATTATAGAGACATTCTAAGCTATTGAAAATGACATAATAGAAGAGTACTTACCTCTTTCTTGCTGAAGAAGAAATGTAGGAGTCCAAGTTCCTGATGTACTTGTTGTTGATGCAAAAGATTGTTGCAAGGTGAGGCCCCTGATACTTGTTGTGCTTGTTGGTGTAAGACCCTACTGTGTGTACCTAAGAGAGAGGGTGAGAGGTCTGGTGAAAAGATTGGCCGATTGATTGATTAGATTGTAAGATTCTAGGGTCAAATGAAGAGCAGGGGTGAAGGGGGGATAATGGATGAAGAAAACCGTTATGAAGGAAACCAATGCTGGCAATACCACCGACGTCGATCAACAGTTGATCGATGTCAGTGGATGGAAGGTAGGAAAAAGGCTAAAAATAGCTTTTCATCCATTTTCCCAACTGTTGGGTCAGCGAGTCCGAGGAAGAAATGGTCGAAGGTGGCTAAATGGACGTGAGAGGATGAAATGGGGGTCTAGGCATTAATATTGGCCATGTGGGAAAATGAAGGGAATCCAAGGAAGGGCATCCTAGGGTGGTGAGGTGGCAAGGGGAGAGAGAAAAGGAGTTTTATTAATTTAAAATAGCTAATTATTTTAAACTAATAAGTGTGTAGGGGGTTAGGAGTGGTTAAGTGAAATGGGATGAAGGAGACCAAGGGGGGAGAGGACAAGGAGGATGACTAGGGGAGTAGACACGATTTCAGTGTCTACATTTGCCCCTTTTTGTCTTGTTAGTTGTTTTAGATGAACTGCAAGACAAAAATAGGATTTGATTGCCCTAGGTTTGGGATAGGGTCAATTTTGTCCTGTTGGTTATTCAAGTGAGCTGCAAGACAAAAACAAGAAGGTTGGTTGCCTCGATTATGGATGCAACCAAAGTATTCCCCCTCAAAGTAGGAGTCAAGGGAAGGGAACTTGGAATCAGGTGCTAATTTGATAGAGAGATGGATGAAAATGGTGAAGATGGAGTGAGAACACTGCAATAGTCGTGATTGCACGTATACCACTTCAAGAGATGGTCAGGTCAAATTATCATAGGTCGAGGGTCGAAGAGTGCCAAAATTGAAATAATCAAGCCCCAACATTTGGTTATAGCTGATCAAGTTATTCAATCTAAGCTAAAGCTCCAATGGTCATCATGTTCCAAGTATCTCAGGCTCAGGAAGTGCTCCTACAAACATGAAAATGTCACAAGTAGTGGGGATCAATAGGCTTGCGATCCTATACTTGTGAAGGTCAAAATGTGGTCTGTGGACAATTCTACTAACCATTTGTGAGGTAGCATACATGCAAAAACAACCAAGGCAACGTTTGTCTTGGAAGTGGTCAGAGTCGAAGGAGATAGTCACGATTTCCAAAGGTCAATGGTCGAGGTGGATGGACGAAAGGAATGTGGCCGAGCTAACCTTAGAAGACTGAGTGCTACCTACATAGCCCAATGTAGTTCTCCCTAAAAGGGAGGAATGGTCAAAGGTATGGATTGGTCTTGGTCGAGGTCAAGTCATGGTCAAAGGGAGGAATGGTTTGTCCATCAGATAGATGAACAAATGAGGGTGGTCGAGCTAACCCCAAAAGACGTCGTGTCATCTGAGTGCTACCTACATAGCCCCAATCTTAGGGCCTCAAACCAATGTAGTTCAGAAAAAGGTGTCAAAGAGGTCAATAAGTTGGTTTGGTCATGTGTCAGAATGATGAAGAGAAAAAAGATGTTACAACCTTTTCTAAATGGTGTATTCTGTAACATTGGTCGAGGGTCTTTCATCCCTAGCAATTGTCCATATTCATGATGGATGTATGCTAAAAATTAATTGAGGTCTATTTATGCTTCAGCAAGTATTGGTTTATGCTTAACATAAATTGTGTCAGATCGATAGTTTCCATGTGTATTGGTGTCCATAGAAACTATGTGAAAAGGACTAGGATGATGTGCAATGTCATGTTGTTGGTCTGAAAATGTTTTAGGGTTGGGATGGTTGGGTAGAAAAAGGTTTGGTTGAATGTGACCAAAGTGTGAAAGATAAGTGAAAGGTGAGTCACTCTTTCATTGACACAAACCAAAATGATAGCATCGATAGGGGTTGTTAAAATAAAAGCCCCGTTTGTGCATTACGTCGTTGACCAGTGGTTGTGCTAGAGAAGTAGTCAAATCACTTAACGTTAAGTGAGCTCGAAGTCCCTTGAGTAGGTGTTATGATAGGGGAGGATAGGGTAACCCTTTTTAGAGTAGAGATAACCTTGCCCCTTTTATAGGTGACCCGAGAATGACTATAGGCAGGCATGTCCATGACTTAAGAGTTTGTCAGTCATTTTTTTTTGGTGGACTGATCGATGCGGGAAGTCCACATAGGGATGTTGCTTTGCTTGGTGGTCATAAATGTGAAGCTGATCAATGCGGGAAGCTTCAAAAAGAGTACTATCTGTAGCAATATTTAGTCATAACCATCCTTCGAGGGAGTGGTCTATATTTTGCTTTGTATGCTTTTGATATGTCTTTGACCTAGCTGTCCTTCAAGGGAGCAGTCTAGTAATACAACAATTATGTAGTTGTCCTTCAAGGGAGTAGTCCACATTTAGAGTTTATGACCTTTGATATGATAGGTATCCCATTTTTGATGTGTTGGGTTGACTGAAGTTTTTAGCCATGGAGGAGCCTCTAGAGGTTTAAGGTTTCCCTTTTATTAGGACAAAGCATTCATGCTTGACAAAAGGGTTGATGAATGTTGGGAATCAGGGTTGAAAGGAATAAGAATGATGAGGATGGGGATTTCTCAAGGGATGAGCTCAAGTAAAACATCAAGTGATTGAGTACTTGACTAACAGTAGAATGGTCGCATATGCAAGGCATAAAAGGGCTCATATTCTAATAAGTCCCTAGGCCATGCTTGTGCATTATGATAAGGTCTGAGTCAATTAGGAGCAGACTTACCCCATTTGCCTCTTTGAGATTGGTCACGTATTGATGTTGGATGTGAAGTTGGTTGATATGGTCGTTGATTGGTCAAGACTAGTTGAATGCTTGGTTGAGGGTCAGGTCGATGGTCTGGTCAATGTCATGGTCAATGTCTGGTCATGGTTTGGGCAAGGTCTGGATTGATGATTGGTTGAGATTGGTCAAGACTTGTTGATACATGGTTGAGGTCATGATTAAATGGTTGGTCAAGGTTTGGTCGAGATTGGTATTTGGTCAATGATTGGTCAATGGTTGGGTTGGATGTTTGGTCGAGACATGGTCGAGGCTTGGTTGAGGCCTAGCTGAGGTTTAGGATTAAAAGAGTGATTGATATTTAGTCGAGACTGGGTTGAAGGGTTGGTCGAGGCTTGGATGAACGTTGAATTCCCCCAGTAGCTAGGGAGAATGTTTGACAAATTGGTCAAGGTCGGTTGAGGCTTGGTGGTCAAATTGACTGTGTTGATGTCAAATAAGGGGGTCAAAGGCAGTAAAGGGACCAAAGTCTGGCGTGGAGATCCCAATTTTGGTGATGAGGTTTGAGAAGCATGGGTTGGTGTTGAAGATTTGTTGAAGAGGAGGTCAAGAAGATCCTTGATGAGAAGGGTATCCTTTGTTTGGTGTTGACGAGTGACAGCTTTAAGAGTGCAACAACGCTCAGTGTCATGTCTTGAAGTGTGGTGATAATGATAGAATTTAGAGTTATCGAACCAAGATGGTCTTAATCTGAGAGTTGATGAGTGGGGTGGTGTTGAAGGTTTGTTGCTAATGTCGTTAAGAAGAAGGGTGTCTTTCTCCAAGCATTGGTGAATGACAACCTTGAGGGCACAACAACGCTTAGTGTCGTGCCCAAGCGTGCGATGATACACACAAATCTGAGTGTTGTCAAACCAAGGTGGTTTTGGTTCAAGAGATTGATATGGTCTAAGAGTGGGAGATTGATGCGAGATGACTACAACAATTGCTATAATAGCAAGGCATAAGAACCTGCTAACGGGTCTGGATGTTTTGTTATAGTGGGGGTTGATGACTTTGGTTGGAGAGGCATTGGTCGATGGATTGGAGGAGATATATGTCTGATGGGTTGAGAGAGTAATGGAGGCAAGTTGCCTCTATGAAGCATGGGAGTATGAAGTACTCCTATTAAAGTGGACGGGTGCAGGCCCAAAATTGAAGGTAATGATGAAGGTGGGGGAGGAGTCCTCTAGTGAGGTTTAGTGGCCTTCTTTGGTTTGGGTTGAGAGCCACCATTGTGTGAGGTGAGGTTAGATGCAGGTTTGGGTTCAAATGTGGACGGAGGTGATTGAGATGTAGCAATCTCAGGCAAAAGGCAAGAGGAAACTGTGACTGGGTCTTCCTTGATCGAAGTGGGTGGAGAGACTAGTTCTTCTCTTGGTGGAGAATAAATAGGAGAGTGTGGCTCTTCAAGAGGGTAGAGGTTAGGGATGATGGTGCCTTCTACTTGTGCTTGAGGAGTAGGCAGGATAGAGTCCTCCATTAGTGGGAGGAAGGATGGAGGTGGGCTTAATGGCATCGGTATGGTCAAGGCATCCTCCAATATAAGAGAGGTCGATGGAGGACTAATAGGGGAAGAAGATTCTTCTGTCTGTGGAGAAGAAAGAGGGGAAGAAGGGTCTTCTACTTGCGAAGGAGATTGGTCAGGGACAATAGGCGAGATCATGTTGACTGTGTGTATATCATGCTCGTGGGAGCTATTGGTCATGGTCTGCACATGGCTTTGATTAAGGGGATGGTATGGGAATGGTTTTTTGAAGATATTGATGTTTTGATTGGGTGGCATGTTTGGGTTATCCAAAACAAGATCCCCCTTGTCAATCATGTCTTGGACTATGTTTTTAAGGTTCAACAATTGTCGATGTCATGGCTGTGGATGTGATGAAATTGACAGAAGTTGGCCTCCCTATACCATGTAGGGAGGGCTTTTGAAGGGTTGAATTAAGGTGGTCAGATTGGAGGGAGATTGAGGACCCCCTGCTTGACAAGTTTTTCCAAAATGGAAGCGTATGATTCTCCAAGTGGAGTGTAGGAACGCTGGATGTACTGTTGTTGGAATTGTTTGGTGATGCTTAGAGATGTAGAAGGTTGAGAGTGATTAGTTGTTGTTGAGGACAGTGATCTAATGACCATAGTGTTGGCCACTCCTTTGGACTTAGAGTTGGTAGAAGAAGGTCTAGATGAAGAAGGCTCATTGGCTTTTGCGTTGGTATTACACAATTTGACCTTATCTTCTTCAATGGTGCAGAGTTCAAGCTTTTGGGCCATGGTGAAAGCTTCGTCGAAAGTGCAGAATGTTTAAATCTACAAGGCAAAAGAGATGTGCCTGGCACATGCTCAAGAAAAGAGCTTGATGAGCTCAGATTGAGGCAAGGAGAAGGAAAGCTAGTTAACCAAGCCTCTCCAACGGGCGACAAAATTGAGTATTGATTCGTCGTCAAATTGCCTGATGGAGTAGAGGTCTGTGATTGAGACTTATTTAGTGATATTAATAGAAAAATGGTTGAGAAATAATTGGGCAAGTTGAGTGAATGAAAAGATAGAATGTCTGGTAAGAGAGCTATACCAGTCAAGGGCAGGGCCAGAAAGTGAAATGGGGAACGTGCATAGAAGTAATGCATCGTCATGGGCTATGAGATAGCAGGCATGTCTGAATGCCCATAGGTGCTGTTGTGGGTCTTCCTTACTCTAGAAGCGAGTAAATGTAGGAAGCTCCCATTGGTTGGGGTATGGTCAGATCTGGATAGAGGGATGAATGGGTTCATTGCAAATTTGCTCACATGAGAGGGCATTGCGTGAACCAGAAATGGAGGCCTCGAGACTAGACATTTTATCCATCAGCATTTTGATGAGATCTACTGATAGATTGGTGGATGGGGCACCCTTGAGGTTGTAGGGCACTTGAAAGGTGCTAGAGGAGGCATACGACGTAGTCGGTTGTGCTTGTAGGGGCGCAACGTATTGATAACTAGTCATTAGGACAGAAGTGGAGGCCAAGGGTGGTTGGGTTATGGAAGTAGAAGGCATAAGTTGACTAGATACTGCCAAAGGTGGTTGCATGGTGGCATTGGCAAAAGGAGAGGTAGACACTCTTGCATTTATGGGTGCAAGAGTGTGAGGGGTCGAGATAATCAAGTTCTGGTATGATGTAGAACTTGGTTGAATTGCATGTGGCTGAGGGGGTAATGGAACCCCGATGGAGGTCGGTCTAAAAATAGATGGAGAGGCCAAACTTTGCATATTGGCCATGGTTGGGTTAATGGTTGAGGCAATAGGCTGGGTAACAGATGGTGTTAGTTTCATCATCGTGTCACCTGAAAGGTCTCACGTTGGGTTTCTTGCGAGATAGTTTTGGAGGGTTGTGACATTGAGGTCCAAGAATCTTTCAAAATCTTGGTACCCTTCAGGGAAAATGGGGGTCTGAGTTGGGGTTGGTCGAGTAGGAGTTCATTTGGTCTCCAAGTGGAACTCCATTATAGGACTGGTTATGGACGGGGAAGGCGGAAGTGGTTGATGCCTCACATGGTCAAGAAGAGTCGTGGTTTGACTGTGTGTCAAAACCATTCAAGGCAAGAAGGGTCAGGTTTCAAAAACTATGTTTTTCCAATTTCAGAAACTCAGAATGGGGTTTTGGAAAAAAAAGGGGTTGGGTTTTAAGGCTGCTATTTTGAAAAAAAAGGACTGTGACAGTGACCGACGTCGATTGAAAAACTGATGTCGGTGAGAAAATATGGCTGATGTCAGTCAGATAATCGATGTCGGTGGGACGATGGCCGATGTCGATGGTAAAGCCGATGCCAGTAACTGTGGTTTCCAAAAACCCAAAAGATTTGAGATTTTTTGGAAAAAAAGGGAGAAAAACATCCTCACTAGCTCAAAAAACCAGTTAGGAATAGAAAAATAGAGATGGAGATAGGCAGACCCTAAGCGTTAAATCCTAAGAATCAGCTTTTAGAATCTTATGGCTTATGCCTTAAAGTGATGTTTGGGAGGTTGGCTGTTAGAATAGGTCCTAGAAGAGGTAGTCTATGGATGGTTTTAGGTTTGTTTAGGTGCTCAAGAGTCTAGGTTAGGTTCCATACATGGCTTGGTGCTAAGGAGCAAGCTCTCCTCACTTCACAAGCCCAGTGATAAGCTGGGCTCGCTTAGCCAAAATATACTTTCCCTAGAGATTAGACTCTACCAGAGAATAGAGTGGGCTTTCCCCTTGGTGGTGAAATCCAAGTGGGATTGCCAAGACGGTTAGGGTATCCACTGGGGGATGAAATCCTAGTCAAGCCTTGTCTCAGGTAAGTTTTGATGTTTGATTTGGTGCAAGTGGTTTGGTTGTGTAACATAAAGTGGACTATGATTAATTCATGATGTGGTTATTAATTACTAGGTGTGGACTAAGAAATGCAAGTAAGCAAAAATGACATGTAATGTGTTTTAAGCCCAAGTCGAAATGTGAGTTCGAATGAAAACAAGTTGAGAAAGGGTTGAAGAATATGAATTTTGACTAGTTTGAAATGCAAGAAAGAAAAGAAAGTTCTTTTTAATCCTGCTAATGGTGTCATTTAGAAGAGAAGAAAGAGGTGAAAAGGGAGAAACCTAATGCACCTATATGAATAGAAAGAAAAGGAACCCAAGGAAGACCCTTAGGTCTCACCGGGCGTGCCAGAATGTTTCTATACGATTTTCACTTTCTACATTCAAAGAGAGAATAAGAAACTAAGAAGAATGGTCTAAGGCTTATATGTACCTAGATGTAGTCATGTGCACCATTATCCAGATGTCGTGAGAACTCCTCTTTGGTTGTGGAGGATGACACCTGTAAAAGAAAGAGACTAAAATGAAGAAGACGTTAGATGAGGAGATGGTGGGTTGCCAAGCAAAAGCTTGATCTCAGAAGCAAAAGCTTGAGGGATGTCAACCCACTGATTGATAAAAGTAATGTCTGATAAAAGGTAGAATGATAAAAGACTGAAATGATTAAAGATTGAAAAGGAAATGGAAGCAAATGCTTACCTGAATGCTGCTGTCGGCTTGGTCACAATCACCAACGTCAATGGTACTATCAGCGTCAGTTTTCAAGGTTTGCCGACGTCGGTTAGTCTTCCAATGTCAGTGGGGGGTACTAGTCTCTTCAGCCAGCGTTGGTCAGGGTAGTAGTCTATGGAGGAGGTCTGGATGAGTTTTTGGTCTATGGATGGGTCTGAGAAAGGCTATGGGTCTGGTTGAATGGTTTGGGGGTTTGGGTCTAAGAGTCTAGTTGAATGCTCTGGACAGGGTCTTTGTAGGCAAAAAGAATGGTCTGAAAAGAGGGACCAAATAGAAGACAGAGGCAACAGTGAGATAGGGAGATAAGGATTTGGGTCTGGTCTGTAGTGTGGCTCAAAATCAATAAATAGAAAGCTGATTATAGAGACATTCTAAGCTATTGAAAATGACATAACAGAAGAGTACTTACCTCTTTCTTGTTGAAAAAGAAATGTAGGAGTCCAAGTTGTTGATGTACCTGTTGTTGATGCAAAATATTGTTGCAAGGTGAGGCCCCTGATACCTGTTGTGCTTGCTGGTGTAGAAGCCTACTATGTGTACCTGAGAGAGAGTGAGAGGTTTGGCAGAAAGATTGGCCGATTGATTGATCAGATTGTAAGATTCTAGGGTCGAATGAAGAGCAGGGGCGAAGGGGGGATAATAGATGCAGAAAACTGTTATGAAGGAAATCGATGTTCGGTAATACTGTCGACGTCGGTCGACAGTTGATCGATGTCAGCGAATGGAAGGCAAGAAAAAGGCTAAAAATAGCCTTTCATCTATTTTCCCAACTGCCAGAAATGGTCGAAGGTGGCTAAATGGATGCGAGAGGATGAAATGGGGGTCTAGGCATTAATATTGGCCATGTGGGAGGATGAAGGGAATCCAAGGAAGGGCATCCTAGGGTGGTGAGGTGGTAAGGGGAGAGAGAAAAGGAGTTTTATTAATTTAAAATAGCTAATTATTTTAAATTAATAAGTGTGTAGGGGGTTAGGAGTGGTTAAGTGAAATGGGAAAAAGGAGACCAAGGGGGGAGAGGACGAGGAGGATGACTAGGCGAGTAGACACGATTTCGGTGTCTACACTTAAAAGGGATTCATCTTTATCTTATAATGGTTGATGCTCATAATAATCTTGTTTAGATCCTATAGTTTTTGGGACATCTTTAATCATCATATAGTTTTCATGTCCATCATAATAATATTCTTCCTCATAATTAGGGTCATAAATGACCCCACTACAAGTATACCTTTATGCCATGCTTAATGATAGTTTTTCTTTGTTTGATGAGATGTGAAATGTGGTTTACAAACATTTAAAAAGTGTGATTGGATTTATTCAACCAAAAGATAAGGTAAGATGAGACTATAATAAAAGGAAGTGGCTTAGTATCACATAATTAAAAGAAATTGGTTTCAAATTTACTCAACTTTGGTTGGCTGAAATCATCAAATTAGAAGAGGGTAAGATAATTTTGGAACCTAAAGCATAGGCTTGCATAATAAATTTAGGTATATGCCAATATTATAAAAAGATAGATACAACTTTGGTGAGTCATGATTAGAGAATGTATAAGAGGGTATTTTTGATCAAGAAGATAAAAATGTGAACTAAGAAGCACAAAATGTGAATTAACACAAGAAATCCTAAGTATAAAGCCAAAACTAAATGAGTATCACAATAGTGCCACATGACAAAAGGATGCAGAATGGTCTAGAAATTTAGAGTGTGAGAGAGCACAAGATAATCTAAGTCCATAATGAGAATTAATCTAGGTAATGGCCTTCAGTCTAAATGGGAAGTCATACCCAAGTTACTGAAACCAATTGTGAAAGGTGAATCGATAGCACCTTGGATCAGAACTTAGAAAGGAAATTTTTTGAATTTAGACAAAAATGAAGGAATTGAGATTTTACAAAGTGGATGATTGGTTTAGACTCAAATAAACAACATAACAACATTGTTCAAAAAATACAAACATAATGTTTTGATTAAAGATTTGAATAAGGTAATAAGAAAATTTGAATTTGGTCAGTTTAATGCCTCTTTGATCAAATGATATGGTGTATAAAGAGAGTTTGGTTTTTTGACATGTTTTGATTTTACACAAATAGTTTTAGACTTAAAAATACCATGCAAGTAAAAAGGAAAAATAAAATAAACACCTAAGTGTAATGTCTTAATCTTAAACTAACAAGGTAGCTTTATACTATCAAATTCCATCTATATACATGCTCTTGAGAGCATTTTAAATTTTTAATTGAAAAAGTAAAAGTGGATGAAAATTAGGGTTTTTACGTACCTTCTTCTTTTAATAATTTTTATGATGATACAAAACTTTAGGCTACTCACGTTGTATCAACATTATGTTTGCAACAAATAAGGTTTATCTTAAACTAAATTTTCATGTATCTAGATGGTATCAAGTGTGGCTAATACTAGAGATGAAATCATTTCATTTAGATCCACATCAACTAGTTTATTATGAAAAGATCTTATCCTTTTCATAAACACTACATCTATCAATTTATTAATGTAGTGTGATGTTTGAGTTATTCCTACATTTTGAGGTTGAGTACCACTAACAAAGCTTATTTTAACCACTTAAAACAAACATCCTAATAGGTTACCATCAATTTATACACCCCACTATTGAGTGGGATTGAAATGATGTTGAGAGATGAATTCCTAGGTCAACACTTCCTTAGAGAACTCATGAGGAGGTGATGAACTCCCATTCACAAGCCAAAATGCATGAAATAAAGATAAGTGGAAGAAATTTAGGGCTGATTTTGGGTCACCCAAATCATATGAATTTAGGGAAGGACTTAGTAACTTTCCTTCCACATTTTTGGACCAAAGAAACAAAATGCAAATAGTGATTATTTTTGATCACCCAAGTTCCCTAAAGGGGACAAGGGGAGAGCATACATGCATCACTCATCTTGTTAAAACAAACACTTCAACAAAAAAATGTAAAAATATAACTCTTATGAGTATTTAACTAAGGTTTGCATTTATTTTAGAGCACCAAAAAGAGATGTGAAATGAAGTTTACTTGTTGATTATTTTTAAAATGAAGACTAAGTGACTTTAAATCCTACAAACAATGTGTTAAAAGACTAAAATCAGGGTATGAGATTGTTAAATAAACTTGTAGCCTATTGTTTTAGGTCTTTATTTTTATGTGCATGTTGATATTACCATTCAATAGTGTGATCTCTCTATTATACAATTTGATTATGCTAAAAGATGCAGACAAATAAGACATTATTTTATGATTCCACCGATTATAGGGAAATATTGTTGATTAGCAGGGCATTTCTATCGATATGTAGGGTGTTTTTTCCAAAGTGATAAAAATGATAAAAATAAAAGAAAAATAATTACCTACTAGTTTCTAGTCCAGGATGATTTCACTATTTTGGTTGGTGATCCTGTCATTCGACTATTCAATCATGGTGATTGATAGAGCAATTCCATTGATTGATAGAGTGATTCTAAAAATTGACATAACAATCCTACCATTTGTGCTAGACACATAGATGTATAGAGAATAGATAGAATAATTTCTCCATTCATAGATGTGATTTTAATATTCCTCAAGGCATTCTTGTCAATGTTTAGGTTGATTCTACTAACTTCTAGATTGATTCTACCATTTTATAGGTCGAATCTACCACTTTTCTCAGAGGTCACATAAATGTAAAATGAGAGAAAATGAAGTGGAAAACAACCTCCAAAGAGGGCCTGAATGAAAAAATAGAAGGTATAAATACTTGTGTGAGGTGATAGTCCCACTTGGCATTCCAAAATGTAAATTAAGATTAAAAAACAAGTTAGTCCATACATTAGTAGATAAAAACCTAGAATAAGCATAGAGGACGCAACATGCTAAGCCTACTCCCTCAAGGGGTGTTGCTAAAGATCTCAAAGATCTATTTAGGAAAGGAATATACCATCAAACCTTTCAAGTAGCATCCCTCCTTTCAAGAGTATCCACGAAGCATGATTTTCCCAAGATTTGGTGTTTCAAGTTTGCATCAATGAAGATTAGCATGCTCCTCCATTATTTCTTAGTGAACCAATGGCTTAGGCTCACAAGATTTTTTTATTTTGTGCAAATAGGTGAAGCTTTTCTATTTCAATTTTTACATAGTAAGTTCATGTAATTTAAGATTAAAAATGGTGGTCTTGGCTCACTTATTTATAACTTTCTAAAAATGTTCAAGATCAGTCATGACCATCTATATTAAGATCAATATATGTGGTCATTAATTGATTCAATTTTGGAGGGACAAGCCATAAATATGCCCATTAATATTTGGAAGAATGAGGCATTGATGGGGCCTGGGAGGGATTAATTTTGATATTTATTACATTAATGGCTTATGGATGCCACCCCATTGATGATGTTATGGGATGATTCATAATTGAACAATGAATTTCCATTAAATTAATATTGAAAAACTTTCATGGAATTTTCACTTAGGATCTTGATTTGGTTTAAATATGCTTATGTGACTTTGATTAATTTTCTACAATTATTTAGAAATATATTGCATGCTTAATCAATCTAATCAAAAATGTCATTCTAATGAGTCATAATTTGATTGGAGTATAATCATAAGAAGGTGTCAGTTATGTATGGTACAATACCTTAATTAGGATATTATGAATAAAAAATAAGACATACATGTATTGTGTGTTGCCAAATTAGCGAAGTTCAGTGGTCCAGAGTGTCATTTTGTGTGGTCACAATTTGACTCAAAGTGATTTAAGAAAATATAGTAATCACATAAAATACATTATCCCATTTAGGGATACATTATCATAAATCAACATATGTATGTGATAAGTTTGAATGATTTAGCATGTTTTAGTTATTTTTGTCCATATTGTGTTTTGTCATAAGATATTGCTTAGATTGATAATTATAACATAATAATGATAGGAATTGGATGTCTACACAATGAGATTGAAAACAACATGTTCAAATGCCACACAATCAAAGGGACATGACTTAGTAAAATGTCATAAAAGTAAGAATGACATATTCAAATGTCCATACAACAAACAATGACATATGAAAGTGTTAATGAAAGCATAGATAGGCATATCGACTACAAGAAAAAGAACATATTCCAATTCTTGAACAAGGACTAAATTATCAAGGGGAGACACTTAAGGATGTGCACAAAGGAAATCATAAGCAACTAGCATAAACATGTCATAGTAGCCTATGGATCAAATGTCTTAGGAAAAAAATCTCTAGTGTATAGCATATCAAGTACCTTGTGTAAGATATAAAAATGGATAAAGGCATGTGTAACTACATATGTAAGATCAAACATGATAATTAAATGTGATCATCAAACCATGTAACTTGTGTGTATCAATATCAATGAAGTGTATGCTCATAACATATTCATGACATAAGTATATAAAAATCTCAACATCTAAAATAGGACTAAATCATGTATTTGTGTATGCATGTATCACACTCCAATAAAGGTGTGACACATGTGTGTATGTAGGAGTAAATGAATATTCCATATATCAACATGGAACTAACACATAGATGACAATGAGATAATATGTCATGTAGTTGTTGAATATATTTTTGGATTTTTGGTTTTTTTTTTTAAAATTTTTTGGTATTTTTTGAATACATGAGACCAAGAAAAGTGCCACTAGAATCCTAGGATCTCATCAATGGGATTCCTTTATGGAGGCCTTACATCAGATGTGCCATATTTATACATATGTTTACATATCATCATTTTTTATCCATATTTAGGGTAGAAAATGATGATATCCATTTCATTTTCAAGGTGTTGATCACCTTTTCATTGAATTTCAGTTTAAACATATGTTTCTTTAAGCTGCTTATACTACAATCTCAGTTCTCTATTTAAGGCAACTTTCATTATTTGCATTTGTCTTCTCTCTACTATCAACTAGATTGGTCATCTTACTTTTCTCTTCATCTCCCATCCATACCATGGATTCTTCATATTCTCTACCATGAGCCTTATAATAGTTATCTTTTGTTTCAACTCATCTATTTCCCTTTGGAAATCTTCTTGTTGTTTTTTCTTCTTTCACTTTCTCTCTTTTCTCTTATCTGATTCTTACCTCTAGGTAGTCCTTCTATCACTTTTATCACTTTATTTATTCTTTTAATCAATAATTTTTCACCTTACTCCATATTTTGTCTCATCTAAGTCTATTGCACTTTGGTCTTTTGACAACTTTATCCAAGCTCTCTCACCTTGGATATTCCTCTAGACCAATCAAAGTGATCTTAACCTTAGAGATTTATTATCTCTTTATATTATTTTCAAGCCTCACTTGGATTTAACTCCATAAATCTCCTTTTTTTAGTAACTTGTCACTTGATCACTGAAATATTAGCACTTGAAAAAATTTATCAATCTCTTAAGATCTTATCCTAAGCTATGATACCAAAAAATGATGACAATGGTCTAATTATTACTACCGACCTAGGGTATGTTGAGAGTGTTTTCATTGATGTCAAGGTTAATGTCATTGATATCAAGGTGCATCTGGGGAAGAAGCATAATGAATAGTATTTGAAGTATGAGGTTGTGTGCTTGATGTGACGAGGAAGCCATGTGAGAAGAGAGAATTTGAAGGAAAGAGAGAATTTGGAGGAAACCTAATGTCTCTTCTATTAGTTGATGTCAAGGTCTAGGTCATCTTAAATTTTTTATTGTTGTCACAAAGAGGTATGATGGTCAAGTGATCATTGAATCATGTTTGAGTACTAGTTCTTGAGTACAAGGTGTCTTGAGAAGCCTAGTCTAGATCTTATGAGAAGGTGTGCATAGTGAATTTTAGTGAAGTGAGTAAGAAAAATATTTTGAAAGTTTTTTTGGAATTTTTTTAATACTTTCATAAGTGTTTCAATGTTATTTTTCAAGTTTCAAGTGCTTGAGAAGACTAGACATAGGCACTATTCATGACATGTAGAGACCATGTGAGAAGGTATGAGCATACTATCCTAGTTAAATGAGTGCACATAGGCATGAGTCATTGTATGAGATTTATTGAGAATGTATATGAGTCATTTGAGCACTCATGAGAGTCTCAAGGTGAGCCTACAGTGGTAGGACCTTCAGATCAAATCTGCACCTAGACCACTTCTAGATCTTGCATGACCTAATGAGGTATCATGATCTATTATAAAGGCATGTGAAGGATGTATGACATTATTTAAGCATGAAGAGGTTTTTTGAGTATGTGAGTGATGTGGAAAGTGCATTAAAAGAGGCATGAAGATTAGTTTTAAGGCCTAATGTAGTTTTTGGGTCAAGGTCTAAGAGAGCAAAGAGAGAGAGAGTATGACCTAATAAGGGGTCATGATTAGATTTCAAGGTGTTTGAGATCACGTAAAAAAAATTTAGAGGTAAATCAATTTTTTTGAAGTTTTTTTAATGCATTTTAAGGTCAAGGTTTTCAAGAAAAGGCATGAAAAGTGGTTTTTAGGTCTCTTGAGTGCACATAATGAAGGGTTCTCAACTTGAGAAGGATTTTATTGTGTTTATTAACTCATAAAACCTTTACATGGGAACTAAGATATTCATGGTATAAGGTGAATGTTCCCATATCAAAATTTTAGGCATTAATTTTTGTATTGAGGGACTATGCTTTATGAATAATTGTTAATAGTGAAAGTGTGTTTAGACCCTCTTAGAACCCTAATAGTGACATGATGTTGAAGATATGATTCAAAGTGATCAAGATTGTATTTAATTACCTCTTTATGTGTTTGGATATTGTATTTAAATATCATAAGTACCTCCAAGAGGTGGTGGTTAGAGAGATGAGAGAGAAAATGTGAAGATACAAGTTTTTTCTGAAGAAGTTATTGTAGTTGTAAAACATTGTATTGGAAAAAGTTTAAAAATTGATGAATGTTGAAGATTGAGACTAATATTTGATGTCCTTGGTGGTATATATATAGGTTATATCCCTAAAGTGTGCTAAACTGATCATCCA
Source organism: Torreya grandis (assembly GCA_037957365.1). Lineage (NCBI taxonomy): Eukaryota > Viridiplantae > Streptophyta > Pinopsida > Cupressales > Taxaceae > Torreya > Torreya grandis. Next base: position 717,974 of record JARHVA010006643.1, on the reverse strand, counting down.
AGTTAGCTAGTCGTTAACATGCCTAATGGTGTAAATAGTGAGAAAGCCAAGAAAGAGTGAGAAGATGAATAAGAATTTGTTATAATTTTAGAATTATAAAACCAAGTTTATATATATGTTTTTAAATATTTTTAATACATGTTAATATTGGATATAAGTTTTGGATTTTAGTGAATATGGTGAAAAAATTGCTCACAAGTTGACCTGCCAGGTTCAGAAAGATAGTGAGATATAAGATCATGAGATTGGTCTAAAAAACCAATATTTTCCATTTGGAATAATTATATTTATATATAATAATGTTATAAATTTATCATATTATCATATACATGCATCATAAGTCATTGAATATCTCTATAGAGGTGTTGGAGGTTAGAGTCACCATGACTGGGCTTTGAGGAACACTTGCGGTTCTAAGTGAGTAACTTGCAGAGTTGTTTTGAGGTTTTGTGCCCTGAATGGAAGTATATAATGAAGATGGTTTTTTTTTTTTTTGTGAATTTAAAAACAAATCTTGTAATTCATTATAATAGGTTGGAATGTTGAAGCCAAAATGGTTTGTCTAGTTCTGGTTTGGCTATGTGTAATGAGGTCAATAAATTGGTTTTCAAGACCAATATTTGGCATTATACCTTATGATTTTTGTATTTGATAGTGGTATATAGATGTAAAAATATATTTTTAAAGTTTAATTGGTCATGGAAAGTGTTATTTCAGGTGCTGAATATCAAGTTGTTCATGACTTGGTTTTGGAATGTTCTGACAGTTTTGAGTGGGTTATTTACAGAGAAATGTTTGAGTCTTTTTTACTTGAGTTGAGAAGTATAAATAACATGGTTTTTTTTTTTAATTTAATTTATTTTAATATCATGATATTTATTTTAATGTTTATTTAACTCAATTTTTTACATATTTTAGTTTTGTTTGGCAAACTCTTGTAGGTTCACATGCCTAATTATGAACAGTGCTATAAGAGTGTTCATGAAGGGGTTGGTGATAAAAAGTGTTATGGACCTTATAATATGTTTATTTGGGTATATAATATGAATTTATGAAATTAGATTATTTTTAAATTAATATAAAGTGTTCCAATAAAGGAAAAATGTAATGAGTCCTAAAGTAGACGTAATAGAATTAGGTCTCCATGAGACCTAAAGGTGAAATGAGGTCTAATAGGGTTATGATAAACCAATAGGAACTCAATATCCATTTTAATAATGTTTATTATATGTATTATGACCTATTCCATGACCTACCTAAGAGGTTAAGGGTGAATATCTGACTAAGTGGCATTTGAATAAGGAATGGTATACACAAGGTAGTTTCAGGCCTATTTGTGGAAGAAGAGAATATGTGAATAAGATAACACATTTTTTAATAGAAGGAGGTATTTTAAACCATATGAATAGTGTATATAAACTATGATGAATATTTGATATATTTTATATGTATAATTAAGGTCATATGGCATGACCAAGTCAATAAGAGATCTAGTTGAGTGAGGAAGCCTATAAGACAATTTGAGAGGGGTAAAAGAGAGAGAAGAGATGAATAAGGTGATCATCATATACTATATGAGAAACAAGGTATTATAAATGTGACAAAATATTTTAGGTGGTTGATTTGGTATTGAGTCATTTAGGGGGTTGGTTCCTCCTTGTAAGTTGGTACTTGTTAAAGCCTAACCTAGTTGGTGCTTAGCTATTTGGGGTTGGTACTCCATGTGTTGTTAATACATCACTAAATTGTGATATTTTAACTTATAGTAATATATTACATTTTCAAGTATCAATGGTTTTTCTTTCCCTTGAGGGTTTCCCACATATATGATGTGTTGTCTTGTATAATCTTGTTTCAAGCTTGTATAATTGATTGCTTATGTATTGCTTGATCTATATGTTGATGTGATGGTTTATGTATAAGGAGGAATTGAAATAATTTTTTTAAGAAATTGATTCACCCCCCTAGTGATTGTAATTACAATAGTTGGTATTAGATCTTAGTCCTTTGAAGTAGGCCTAATGGCCCAAAAGAGATCCTAGAAGCAAGGATGCCTAGTAGTCAAGTTCAAGAATGTTTCTCTACCTGCAAGGATCCATTATTAAATGGGACTAATTATGCATTTTATAGAATAAAAATGAGGGCATTTATAATGTAAATGGGCCATGAAATATGGTAGTTAGTTTTAAATGGATACACTCCACCTATTATGCCACTAAATGATGCAATAGTTAAGAAGGAAAGTGAGAGCAATTCTAATGCAATGAATGTCATTCTATATGGCCTATCAGAGGTAGAGTTTGTGAAGGTTATGCAATATGAGTTAGCCAAAATGATATGGGACAATTTGAAGACTATCTATGAAGGATATTTCAATGTTAGTATGGCTAAATTATAGACTAGTTTGAAAGTATGAGTATGAAGGAAGATGAGAGCATTGCATCCTACATGTTAAGGTTCGATGAAGTGGTCAATATCATTAGAGGATTATGGGAAGAATTGAAAGAGTATATAGTTGTTCAAAAAGTGTTGAGATCACTAACTCCTAAGTTTGATTCTAAGGTGTTTACAGTAGAAGAGATGCAATATTTGGACAAGCTAGAGATGGATGGGATTCATGGCATATTTATTGCATATGAGATGAGAACAAATGAAGACCTCCCAAGAAGGAAGAAACATTCAAATATTAGAAGAAGTCAAAAGACAAGAAGTTCAAGGATGAGGGATGTTGATATGTTGATGATAATGAACTAATAACCATGTTTACTAGGAAATTGAGGTTTGGATCTAGTAAGTACAAGGGTAAGTTGCCTTTCAAATGATTCAACTGCGGTCATATTGGTCAATTTGCATATAAGTGTCCTAATAAGGATAATATTAATTATGTTGAAGAACATCATTAACATTATGGTGATAATAACAAGGTCTATAATCTTGACAAAAGCAAGAAAGATTTTAAGAAGTATGAAGGTAGGAAAAGTTTATTCAATAACAAGAGAAGTTTATATACCAAAGAAGATAATAAATCATCTCATGTAAGTGACTCAAGTACATTTGATAGTGATGATGATATTAATGAGCATGAAATGATAATAATGAAACCTTATTCATGGTTATATAAATAGATAATGAAGGTCTATCAAAATGGAAAGGCCTTACAGATGATGAAGAAGAGGTTAAAGTGAACCTTGAGGCAGAATTGGTGATTGATTTAGAGGAGATGAATTTCAAAGAAGGAAGAATCATAAATTGAGATCATTAGTTGAGGATTATGAAGAAGAGATTGGTTTGTTTAAGGAGAGATTGAGTAACACATCCAATAAGTATGATGAGATCATAAATTAAATTGAAGAATGGATAGAGATAGTCACTACTAAGTTAAAAGATAAAGAGGAAGAATGCACCAGGTATGAAACTAAAATAGAATCCTTGAGAACTAAGTTGCATCAAGATTCTATCAAGTTTAAGATCTTTATGAAGTTTTAAAAGTGTATTGATTCTCTAGATAACATCTTGAGTAGTCAAAAGTTTGAAAGTGATAAGACAATTCTTGGTTTCAAAGAAGATCAAAAGGAGGCATCTCAAGTCAAGGAAAAGGCTAATGAAGACAACAATATCAACATGAAAAGACAAATTAGATAGCCTAATTTTATGAGGTGTGCTAATTCATTCAATGGTTACTATTTTTCATGTAATCATTTTGGTCATAGAGCCATATAATGTAGAAGACCCTATAAAAATGAATATATGTGGAATTAAGAAAGGAATAATTAATCAAGAGGTATGAATGGGGTTGTTTGTTATAATTATCATAATGTGGGACATATTTCAAGATTATTTCCTAATAGAGTTTTAAGGCCATCAAGTCAAAACAAGAGGTTTGAAGCTCTTAGAGTGTAATAGATAAGGTAAATGAATGTGTGGAAACCAAAGATAGTAAAGGTGATTCATAATTAGTCGACAAGCTCAAATGGACTATTTGCTATGATAGAGCATAATTCAGATGTGAAATCAAGTTAGGTATATTCATTAGTAGCTCATATTTTTGACCACATAGATGATTAAGAGGTCAAGTCAAAGAAACTAATCAAGTCTAAAAGGATCCTAAAGGATATTTAGTCTTGTGAGAGAATGGATATCTAGAAAACTCTTGATTTTGTGTTGTTTTAGTGTGCTATGGAAAGGGTTGAATCCATTAGGCCATATGGAGACTCTCTTTAGTTAGAAGAAACACATTGGATTCTTGTTTTGAGGGGAATCTATTCAGGTTGTTCATAATATCCAAGTGTAGTTGCTAACAAACATAGAAGAGTTTCTGAGAGTAGTTTCCAAAGAGTGAGAATGAGTGGTTTTAAAAGTTGCAGTGTGTATGACCCTTTGTCATTAATTTTAAAGGGGGAAAATTTTATAGAAGGGAGAAAGAATAGAATGAGGGATATGAGAATGATCAGGTTGAATAATGTTTTGCCATTAATGACAAATGGGGAGTTTGTTTTGTCATTGATGTCAAGATACATCTAGTGAAGATGCATAATGACTAGTATTTGAAGTATGAGCTTATGTGCTTGATGTGACAAGTAATCCATGTGACAAGAGAGAATTTTAAGGAAACCTAATGTCTCTTTTATTGGTTTATGTCAAGGTCTAGGTTAGCTTGAAGTTGTCAATGTTTTCACAAAGAGGTATGATGGTCAGGTGAGCATTGAAGCATGTTTGAGTATTAGTTCTTGAATACAAGGTGTCTTGAGAAGCCTAGTATAGACCCTATGAGAAGGTGTGTATAGTGAATTGAGTAAGCACAATATTGTGAAAGGTAGTTTGGAATTTTGTGATACTTTTAGAAGTGTTTAAGGTCAGTTGTCAAGTTTTAAGTGATTGAGAAGCCTAGACATGGCACTAGTCATGGCATGTAGAGACCTTATGAAAAGGTATGAGCATAGTGGCTTCACAAAATGAGAGAAAAAAATAATGAGTAATTTTATGAGGTTTCCTAAGCATGTATAAGAGGGTTAGATCACTCGTGAGAGTCTCAAGGTGAGCATATAGTGGTAGGACCTTTAGATCAAATTTATAACTAGACCACTTCTAGACCTTACTTGACCTAATGAGGTATCATGATTTATTTTCAAGGCATGTGAAGGATTTATGGTAGTGTTACATCATGAGAGAGATTTATTTACTATTTTAGTGAGGTGGAGAGTACATTTAAAGAGGCATAATGTTCAATTTTAAGGCCTAATGTGGTTTATAGGTCAAGGTCTAAGAGAGCAAAGAAAGAGAGTGTGGTGTAATGAGGGGTCATGATCATATTTCTAGGTGTTTAAACTCATATAATAATTTTGAGAGGTGAGGAATGTGATTTCAAGTTTGTTCATGCATTTTAAGGTCAATTTTTACAAGAAAAGGCATGACAAGTGGTTTTTAGGTCTCTCAAGTGCATAGAATGAAGGGTTCTCAGCTTGAGAAGGATTTTATTGTGCTCATTAGATCATCAAAAATTTGAATTGTAACCTAAGATATTCACGGTATATTTGGATGGGTCCTATCTCAAAATTCTAGGCATTATTTTTTTGATTGAGGGATTATGCTTTATGAATAATCATTAACAGTGGAAGTGTGTTTAAACCCTCTTAGAATGCTAAAAATGACCTGATGTTGAATATATGATTCAAAAGTACTCAAGATGGTTTTTAATTATTAGGTAAGTGTTTTTAACTTTTATTTAACTCTCTTAGGTACTTATAGGAGGTGGTGGTTAGAGAGAGGAGAGATAAAATGTGAAGATATAGGCTTATTTTTGAAGAAGTTAGTATAGTTGTAAAAAGTTGTATTGGACAAAGTTTGAAAACTAATGAAGGTTGAATCTTGAGAATAATATTTTATTTCATTTTTTGTTTTTGGATAGGTTATATCCCTCAATTTTTCCAAACTTTTCATCTAAGTTAGCCGGTCACTAATAGGCCTAATGGTGTAAATAATGAGAAACCTAGGTAGTAGCGAGAAGATGAATAGGAATGTGTTATCATTATAGAGTGATAAAAAAAGTGAATATATATTTTTTAAAATAATTTTAATATATATTCATTTTGAATATAATTTTTGGAGGTTAGTAATATAGTGAAAAATTTGCTCACAAGTTGACCTGTCTGGTTCAAATAAGACAATGAGATATAAGGTCATGAGATTGGTCTACAAGACCAATATTTAAGATTTAAACACATTATATTTATATATTATTATGGTATAAATATCTCATAGGATCATCTACATGAATCAAAAGTCATTAAATATGTCTATACAGGTGTTAGAGGTCTGAGTCACCATGACTAGTGTTTGAGGAACACTAGCAGTTTTGAGTAAGTTATAGAGGCATTTCTGAGGCTCTGTGCCTTGTGTGAAAGTAGTCAATGAATATGGTGTTTTTTTTTTGTGACTTGGAAATAATTTTAATGCTTTTATAAATCTTGGAAGTCAATATAATAGGTTGGAATATTGAAGCCAAAATGGTTTATCTGGTTTTGATTTGATTGTGTGTAATGAGGTCAAAAAATTGGTCTGCAAGACCAATATTTGACATTATAACTCATGATTTTTATATTTTATAGTGATATATATATATATATATATATATATATATATATATATATGTTAAAATATATTTTTAAAGTCTCATTTGTCATTTTAAGTGTTCTTTCAGCTCTTAAAGATCAAGTTGTTCATGGCTGGGTTTTAGAGTGTTCTGATAGTTCTAAGTGGGTTATTTACAAAGATGTGTTTGAGTCCTTTTCCCATAATTTGATAAGTATAAATAACATGGTCATATTTTTAATGTCATTAATTTTATTTTCATGTTATTTATTTTCATTTTTATGAAACTATATTGTGTACATGATTTTGTTTTATTTGGCAGACTTTTTGTAGGTTCACAAGCCTAATTGTGAACATTGTTACAAGGAGTGTTAATGAAGGGGTTAGTGATAAATTTTTTTATGGACATTAGAATATGTTTATTTGGGTATATTTTATCAATGTATAAATATAAAGTGTTTAATTAAAGGCAAAATGTAATGTGTCCTAAAGTAGATGTAATGGAATTAGGTCTCCATGAAGATAAAGTGGACCTTAGAATATGTTTATTTGGGTCTATTGGGTCTATTTCATCAATGTATGAGGATTTTTTTTTTTTCAATGAAGATAAAGTGTTCTAGTAAAGGCAAAATTTAACATGTCCTAAAGTAGATGTAATGGAATTAGGTCTCCATGAGACCTAAAGGTGAAATGAGGTATAATAGGGTTATGATAGACCAAAAGGAACTAAAAATCCATTTTAATAATGTTTATGATATGTCCTAATACCTATTACATGGTCAACATAAGAGGTTAAGGGTGAGTAGCTGAATAAGTGGTATTTAAACAAGGAATGGTATATATACAAGGCAATTTTAGTCCTATTTGTGGAAGAAGAAAATATGTGAATAAGATAGCACATTGTTGACAAGTAGGTATTATAGACCATATGAAGAGTTTATATAAAGTGTGATTAATATTTGATAAAGGTTTTGTGTATAATCAAGGTCATATGTCCTAATCAACTCAAGAAGAGGGCTAGTTGAGCAAAGAAGCCTAGAAGATAGTTTGAGAGGGGTAATAGAGAGAGAAAAGTTGAATAAGGTGATCATCATTTGTTATATGAGAAACAAGGTGTTCTAAAGGTAATTAAAGGTTTCAAGTGGATGAGTTGGTGTTGAGTCATCTAGGGGGTTAGTTCTTCCTTACAAGTTGGTGCTTGTTAAATCCTAGATGAATTGGTGCTTAGCTAGTTGGGGTTGGTACTCCATATGGAGTTATTACTTTACTGAATTATGATATTTTGACTTATAGGACTGTATTCCATTTATAGTTACCAGTGGGTTTTATCCCCCTTGAGGGTTTCTCACATATATGATGTGTTGTCTTGTATAATCTTGTTCATGCTTGTATAATTGATTGATTATGCATTAGTTGATCTATATGTGTTTGTGATGGTTCATGTATAAGGAGGAATTGAAATAATGTTTTTAAGATACTAATTCACCCCCCCCCCCTCTTAGTGATTTTACTTCCAACAAAATATCCACTAGTTTATATGTTTGTTAAGTGTTCCATGTACACTTATACACTTTTCAAGTATCAATAAGATGTAATATATCTCTTCACACTAAGTTTAAATGACAAAAATGAGCTTTCAAATACACTGACTTAAACTAATACAAGTCATCAACATGTCCCTCTTAACTATAACCAATTCTAGTTTATTTTATTCCTCTTCTATGTTCTAAAAAAGGTCTCATATAATCACTATCAGTAATAGATTTCAATTCTCTTTCATAGTTTTGTACATTCACTAATTATCCTTATAATATTTATCTATCTTTCACTATTGGTCTTGATAGACCAATGAGTCTATCCTTTGATCCCAACAGTATTTATGATCTTAAACCATCATTATTATGTTTGAGGACTCTTACTTTTCATAAATAGAAACTTTATGTTTGAGGACTCTTACTTTTCATAAATAGAAACTTACAAATCTTCACAAAACACTATGAAATAAGAGACTCACCTAGAAATCACCTCTTACTCATCTAGTTACCCAATCTATTCTTGAGATCTTTCCTTTTTTCTAATTTTCTAACCTCCTTCAATTATCTATGTCTCTTTCTTAAACCCACAAATAAATCACTTGGAATTTATTTATTAATCATTACATAAAACATATCCTCACTCATTATTAAAAAAATAAACCATAGTAAATATCCTATCACAATCAACCTTTCAACTCTTGAATCCATTCAGATATTGATCACTAAAGCCTTAATAACTCAAACTATCTGTGCAAACTATATTTTCTTCTGAGTAACCATTTGTATTTTGATGATATATCCATTAATTTCCAAAAAAATTATCTATAAATAGATTCATTTGATTAATCACTCCAAGGCACACCTATTTTCCAAGTTTTAGAATTTTTCATTGGCTAACTTTCAATATATAGTCATTTTTACAAGTGATACCTAGTTTTGATTTTACACAGGTTGAGAGGTAACAAAAATCTATATTTCAAATCCTAAGAATTTTCATGGAGCTATAACACCTCGATAAATTTCATTACAATTATTCCAAACTCTTTCCATAAGTTCAAGGCTTGAAAAGTCAAAAAAACATCAAATACAACTTATTTTCCATGACCATCACAAACCTTTCTAAGTCTTCTCAGACCCAAGAGGGGAGAAATGACTTGAACTTGATGGAAATTGAGGATGAAAGGTTAATAATTGTTAAATTAGATGTATATTAACTATATATTGTCTTTTCATGAATTAATATGACCCCATGTTGTTGAAGTTGTGTGGAAATTATTCTTTTTTAGACTGTAACATTAAAAAATTCTAGATTTTCTAGATCTCTCTTTGTAAATGAACACTTTTAGAGCATGTAATGAATAAAAATCACATAAAAACATGTAAACATGTGTTATATGAATACAAGGAGATAATTATAACATAAAATAAACTCTAATTTTTTATTTATTTAAACTTTATAATATTGATACAAACTACCATAAACCTAGACTTTGAACATCACCAACGTTTCTACAGACCTTTCTTCCTCAACCTGCCAACATTTCATCAATCCTCATCCTTTTCATGTAGATGTATTTTATTAAACCTATTATTTATATGTTTTAATCCTATCTTATTCAATTCAATCCTTGATTTTATGTCTCTTGATAAGATATAAGACCCAAGTCTTCTCAACAACTCCTTAACATAGAAAATGTTATTTCTACCTTCATCAACGTAGGATTTTCCTCTTTCTAGATGGTGATGGGGTGTATTTATGTTTAAATAAGTGTAAAATATATTTTAATTAATTTTAATATCCTTATGGGACCACTTCAAGATACTTATACGATCACAACTCACCACAAGGGCTTACAAGCCTTAAGAACACAATTTAAACATTCAAATATGACCTTTTTTCAGGAAAGTGTCAATAGTGGAATTTTAACTACTTATATATCCTTTGCATGATCAAAACAAGAATATTATACTCCTAATACCTAATAAATGTATTTAAAATGAGTTTTTAAGAATGACATGGATTCTTGGCCTTCACATCAAGGCTTATTTGACTCATTTGACCACTATGTACAAATTTACATTTGTTTGACTAATGCTCCCTCATTAGACTTCTAGAATTGAAAATTGTATGGGTTTCTACTCATAAGATATTTAATATGACCTCATTTTTTTATGATCTTCAATTTAATTCTTTATTCCACCAATTTTTCATATAGGTATACATGTTCTTTAGCTCCATACCTAATCTTCTTTCTTGATGTCTTCTCCATCTTTGTTTGTCTTGTCTTCTTCCATACTACACTTTGTTCAATTTTTATCTTCTATTAACTTTTATTATTTTTAGATATACCATCCAACATGAGGATATCAAATTGCATCTTCTTGTCTTGATCTCTTTCAAGAGTCTTCTTCTATATATATTACACTTCTTCATCCACTAAACCTGCACATACACAATCTAATGAAATGTCAAATGAAAAACATTGAGATATTGAGGTATATTCAATTTATTACATCCATAATTATTTTTCAAATATGCAATCTAATTTAACAACCATGAATTATTCTCTTTACAACTGTTCATATTTGTTCTTGGTCCATGTATTCTCTCTCATATGAGACATCATTGTCTTGTTCCAAATGTCTATCTCCTTATTTTATATTTTTAGATAGACTTTTCCCTCTCCTTCATAGGTGACTCCACTATTTATAGTATGATCTAAGGCTACTATCTCTTCTTGTATTTGCTCTAAACTTTAGTGGACAAACAAGCTTCTTGTTGTTATACATTATGTCCATTTAGATGATTCTTCATCATAAGAGATTGAAATATTTTCATCTTATTTAAACTTTTATTCTTTCACTTTTTATTGTTTCATGTTTACATGCCACTATTGTCCTATTTCATCCTCAACATTTACATAAACATCATTCTTCATACAAACAAATTTACTTTTTGGATATTTAATGAGTTCTTCAAAAACCTTACACATTCTTATATCAACATCATTACAAAATAAATGTGTACCTTTTGTACTTATATTTTCATCTGTAACATCCCCACTAGGATCTACATATAAATACATGATTTTTTTAAAAACCTAACAACATATTCTTTAATTAAATTACACCATGAGAATATAATTAGTGACCATATAAAATAATCTAAGTATAATAACTGTAAATGAATCATGCGACATCATACAACACTATTTACTATCATCATAAGAAACACACCATAATTGATTATTTAAGGTAATTACAAATATCTAGCCATGGATGGTATAAGCATATAACCACTGATGTCAATATACAATAATAAAATAATTTCATCTCATCATGATAATGATTAATCAATAAATATAATACAATGTACATATATAAGATACATGGCTCCATGGAGCATAAGTTCCTTGGGATCTAGTATATATGGCAATCTCAAGTGTCATCTCCAAATAAGTATTGTTGTGGTAAGGGGGAGTATCAGCTGAGAGATTTTCCACACCAGCCATGGACCATAGATTCTCTACACAATTCCCATCAATAAATGGCCCTCCCTTCATGGATGATTAGATAGTAATGGTGTGGGAATACAAAAAAATAGGCTAGTACTTGTGTGTTATATGATGTCTAAAACTAAACATGCAGTGTAAGAATCTTGTTCTAATCAAGATATCACACAAACATGTAAATCATACACATGAAATGAAAATGTCTTACCAAAATTACTTTGGCCAAAGTTATCAATAGTTAATGATCTATAAGATTAGTCAAATTCATACCACCACTTGATTGGATTACCTTTATTTGGCATTGTGATACTAGTAAGCTAGTGAAATCTGTCTCACTACTTACTCAGTATCAACAATGAGAGATTTGGTTAACATAGTATAACTAATAGATTCATATAGATTACATACTACTAGAAATCATATAACATGTTAATTATAGGAACAATCTAAATGCATACATTTATTCTATCAAATGTATGAATGAATCTCACAATATTATCTATCACATAAATAATAGAAATAATAACTACAGTTTATACTATCTGGGTATAATATACATCTAAATTATAATTTTATAATTAATATAAGTATTTTATAATTATAATACATCTTATGACATCCCATAATATCATATCCCTTTTTCTTGGATTCAACTACTCTATACTAACAACTAGTCATAACAAAATGGTTCATAGTTCTCATGAAACACATAATCTTTCATCTTAACTTGTTATATTTTTAGGCTATAGTATGCATGTATATGTAGGGTTCTATTATTCATAAATCTATTGCTTAGATTTGATCCATCAACAGAACTATAAATATAGGCAATCATCACATGCACTGCTACATATGTGTATACACTCATACATACTAATATACTCATGGTATGCATCATTTACAAGTTTTCAATGGAACAATGTACACCTTACATCGGTTCAATTATAATTCCTCATGTATATAGTCAATAAATTTATGCTCTATTACTTAATGGGGAATTGTGTATGTCTTATTTGATAGATCTTTATAATTTTGAAATTTTGCATTTAATTTACACACACATCCCACACACACACACACACATTTCAATATGTATAATTTGTCTTGTATTTTAGGAGTATTATATATATATATATATATATATATATATATATATATATATATATATATGCCCAATTTTGGAAAGCAAGCAAACATAGACTTTGTATTTCACAAAATAAAGATAGAATATAAATACCACAATATACAAATAGTGGTTAGGCAATATCTATACTGACTCCTCATACTTTACAAGTTAGAACTAAGGCACCTAATATATTGTATTTTATATAAAAGTTACACTTTATTAATCCTAACTCGTCCTATGTAAATCTTACTATTCACTTTATTTCCAATGGTATAAAGAAAAGTATGAGTATATATGAATCGTTGTCCATCTAATAGTGTGCTACATTTTAATATATATATATATATATATATATATATATTTATTCCTATGAATAGTATATACTTACATCATATTTTAGTTTATCATTGTAAGTAATTTATATATAGGGTAATACATATGATTTATATGGCTTATGTCTACACCAAACTGGGATGCCATAATGAGTTATTTGATTACACTAAATTTTATATAGTCTGATATTTATATGATTCATTGCATAACATTAGTATTCATATGTAGATCAACCTTCTCTAAATAACATATTTATAATGTTATACAACATTGTTTCAATTATAATGATCATAATAACTATTCTTAGAATTGTAATGATTCTATATAGGTAATATATAAGGTCAACAATTTATATACATGATTATTCACTCAGTTCATCGTACCTAAAGCTTGTGATTTAGGATAAAACTACTACATATACATTTTATAATGGTTCACTATGAAATTGTGTGTGTGTGTGTGTGTGTGTGTGTGTGTGTGTACACTCACACATAGCTATTTTAGATGACAAAAGTATAAATATATATTCATATCACTTCTTTCAAATGTGCAATATATATATATATATACACATATAACTATAGTTCCTTATATATATAGTATATAAATATATGTATCTCTATATTCTAAGATGTGGTGCTATTTTATTTTAATTAAATAATTTGTTGAGATGAAATACAAAAATATACATGGACCTAGTAGTATTTAAAGAAAACTATCAAATTCTTAAATACAAAACATAACTTAATACTATTTTGGAAACAATGATAATCATATTTTCCTTTACAATTCATTATACAGCTCACATAGTTTGTTGTATGGATTGAAAATATCCTCAATTAATTCTTTATGGTATATACATTATGCTTATCCCTATATCTATTATTATGATCTTTAGGGTAGAGGTGCATCATATGAGTGGTTATAGATCCACCATTTTTAGTTATCAAGACCTAATTCACTCTTATTTAAGTCTCACATATTCATGTTAATAATATATATAGTTCTTATATGTTTATGTATACATAGACCATTCATATAATTTATAATATGTAAACAAGAACATAGAAAATTTCAAGTCACACAAGGTTAAAAATGGAGCCTACCTCTCAAAAGCTCCAGTTAAAGTCTGAGAATCTTCACTCTTCTCCCTCTTGCACCGCTTACATTATCCTATTTCTTCTTCTCCTCTATTCTTTGTGTGTCTCTCCTCCTCTATATGGTGTGCCTCCTTTTTCCTTTTACAATTGCCTTTTTAAAACTTTTCTTCTTTAATAAAAAGGCATAGCTTTCTCTTTTTAATATTTTTTTCCCTTTATTTTTGTTTTTCTTTATTTTTACCACTTTTAAATTTGTTTTTTTAATTTTCTTTCCTTTATATTTATTTTAATAATTTCTTCTCTTTTTTATCCTAAATATTAATTATTATATATTATTCATTTTATTTTCAATTATAAAAGTCCATATATTTCCTAATTAAATTGCACCTCTAATGTCATAATGTTTTAATGATAAATTCATTAATCAATAACCTCAAATTTACTCTAATTATGTAAATCATATCTATAAAAACATTAATGGTCATATACTCAATCACACAAGATGAATTACATATAACCATTAAACTATGCTATCAAACCATGTATAAATGGATATCTAAATGCAAACAACAACGACACACACTATGCTAACCATTCCATTATGAATATAATATGTAATAGACAATCTGATGTGTGTAGGGTTCTAGTCAATTTATTTGTCATCCTTTGACATATCCATCTACGTCACCCTCTTTGATGATGCTCTCCCTCTGTCATGCTCTTAGGGATGAATCTCTCTTGTGTCAACCTCACAACAAGCAGGTAGTTAGTCCATAACACCATTATATATATATATATATATATATATATATATATATATATATATCATAAAATATAGCTAAAATAATAACTCCACATGATCATATCATAATAATATACACTATAACTAACTCATATAAATATAATCATGTAATTTAAGCAATATTTAACTATCCCATAATAAAATATAACTCATAGATTAGCTAAAAATAGCCAAATCAAATTGTTAACTATAAATATTCATGGATAATCAAGTAAGTTTGCTTGACGAGGAATTAGGATGTAATATCCTTCCCCCATAAATATAGTCATCATACCCACTGACTCTTATTCACACATAAATTCTAAATTAAAAAAAAAAAATCAATATAAAAATAACATAGTATGAAGTATCACATAAAGCAAATAAATGTGAAAATCTCCTGTAGAACTCATGACAGTCCTGCCAAGTAGCACTATCCTCAAAGTATTGGTCCCATAGGAACTTGTACTATGACATATATCTATTATGAAAATGAACTTTTTGAGGGTCAATTACTCTGAATAGTTCTACCATGAGCACCCCAAGATCTAGAAACTACAAAGCATTTCAATCCAACACATGCATAGGATCGGTTGTATACTTTTTTAAGATAAGAAACATGGAAGATATTATGTAATAGATCTAGGAATGGTGGTAATGCAAGCTTACATACTACAATATTTACCAATTGTAACACCTTTAATGGTCCCACATATCTTTATGATAGTTTCACTAACTTTTCAAATTTAATCAAGCTATTCTATGATGTAATCCGCAAGAATACTTTATCACCTACTAAAAATTGCCTATTCATCTTCTTTAAATCATCATAAATCTTCTACATATCATTTGTCTCATCCAATATATATTTTATTAATCTAAATTTTTCTTCCATTTTTTAAATAATCTCAAGCCCAAAGACTACCCTATCCTCCAACCTGTCCCAACTGATTAGAGTCCTGCACCTTCTTTCATATAGTGCCTCAAATGGTGCCATTTTCAAAGCTGACTAGTATGAGTTATTTTAAGCAAAATCAGCCAATGTAATATAATATTCCTACTTGTATTTCTCATCCATGTAATGAATATGAATAATATCATCTAAAACTTGATTAATTCACTTAGTTTGACCATCAGTCTTTGGGTGATGTGTATTGCTAAAATTTAGTTGCATACCTAGAGTTGAATTTAGATTTACCCAAAATCTAGAAGTCATCTTTGGTTCACAATATAAAATTATCTTCTCAAGAAATACATGCAACTTATATACTCCATTTAAAAACCTCTTCACAAGGGTAGGCACATCATCTATTAAATTACCCAGTATAAAATGAGCCACCTTGGTTAGTTTATCAACTACTACCAAGATCATATCATGCCTATTTCATGACATCAATAATACTTGGACAAAGTCCATACTAATGACCTACCCCTTCCATCTGAGTAGATCATGTAGATATAATAACACATTCATATACACATGTTTAACTTTCACTCACTGACATTCTAGATAATGTGATACAAAATCTACTACATCCTTCTTGATTGTCTTACAAAAGTATAGTGGTCTAAGCTCTACCATGAGCTTGGTTACTCGTAGATGTCCTAATTATGGGGCATTGTGTGGTTCCTTTAGCACTATGTTATACAAATTCTCTTGATTTGGTACATATATCCTTCTGTTATAATGCAAAAGAGCATCACTCTCCAATCTGAATCCTTTATACCAAAGGTTTTGAGCATTCTCAAATAATGCTTGTATAACCTAATCATAGAATTCATCTCCTAGAAATAATTCAATCACTTATTCTCTAAAATTAATCCTAATTGTATCCATGGCTACTATGTACTTTCTATGACTTAGGGCATTAAATAATCTATTTTCCTTGCCTTTGATATAGTTCATACCAAAATCATAATTAGATAATAACTTAATGTAGTGTCTCTGACAAGCATTCAAATTTGGTTGGGTGAAGATATACTTGAGTTCCAAGTTATCCATATTGATCTCAAATTGTTTTCCTAAAAATTAATATCACCACACTTTCAAAGCATGCATAATTGTTATAAGTTCTAAGTCATGAGGGGCATAGTTCACCTCGTCAGGGTTTATCTTCCTTGATTCTTTAGTTACCACTATAATATCCTGCATAAGGACTCTTCCAAGTCCATCCCTAAATGCATCTATGATTATTAAAAATTTACCATTGGGGTTAGAAACTCTTAACACTAGTGTTGAAGTAAGCCTTCTTTTCAATTTCTAAAAAGCTACTTCATAATTTTTTGACCAGACAAAACTTGGGCTCTTACATTGCAAATAAGTAATTAGATTAGCTATCCTGGAAAGATTTGGAAAAAAATTCCTATAATATCCTATTAATCCCATAAAATTTTTTACCTCATGCAAATTATTTGGCACCGGTCATTCCATAATGGTTCTTATCTTTGTTGGATCTATTGAGATACCATTCATAGAGATAATATATCCTAGATATTGCACCCTCTCTTAAAAAAATGCACACTTACATAATTTTCCATAAAACTTGTACTTACATAACCATTGTAGATCTAGTTCTAGATGTTGAAGGTATTCCTCTTCTTTCTTAGAGTATATAACAATGTCATCAAGAAAAACCAAAACAAAATGATCTAGATAATCTCTAAATACACTATTCATGAGATTCATAAGTGATATTGAAGCATTAGTCAACCCAAATGGTAATAATGTGGACTTATAGTGCCCATAATGAGTTATAAATTTTGTCTTTAGAATATTATCATCCCTTATCCTTAGTTGATGGTATCTTTCTCTAAGATCAATCTTGTAAAAGACCATTGTTCCCCATATTTTATCAAAAATATCATCTATACGAGGTAGCAGATACCTATTTTTAATAGTTTTCTTATTTAACATTCTATAGTCAATGAAAATTTGAAGAGTACCATCCTTATTCTTGACAAAGATAATCGGTGCACCCCATTGAGATGCACTTGGCCTAATCAACCCATTTTCCAATAATTCCTAGAGTTGAGCCCTCAATTCAACCAACTCAATGGTTGTCATTCTATATGGTGCCTTAAATTGAGGTTTTGATCTAGGTATGATATCAATAGAGAAATTAAACTCATGTCTAGGAGGTAATCTTGGTAATTTCTCTAGAAACACATCATAAAAATTCCTAAGAAATGGGCAATCTCCAATAGATGGTTCCTTAGGTTCCTCCATTTCATTTATATTGATGATAAATTATTGGCACCTTTTTTCTTGGGCTTTCTTGAGTTGCATTTCATAAATATACCTATGATTTAACTCTCTTTTCTAATAGTGAATTTATGTCTGATTTATAAAATCATCCAGACACTCAACCTTATTTAAGTAGTAGTCAACCTTGGCCTTATGTTTCACAAGCTAGTTAACTCTTAAGATCAAATCATATGACCCTAGTGGTGTTACATATAAATCCACTACTATTGTAAATTTGAGTAACCTAATCTTTGCTTCAACTAAAAACTTATCAACCATGACTTTTGAGTCATTCCCATATTTTACTAACCAAACATTTGCCATTACTCCAACTCTTATAGATAACTTACTAAGCATTTTAGGACATATAAAACATTTTTTAGACATTGTATCTATTAAAATGGAAATTGGATGTTCAAATAAAGTAATTAATAGTTTTATGGGTGATGCTTGAAATTTAGCTTATTGATTATCAATTACTATATGAATACACTATTGAAAACTACCTTGTTGAGGAATATGACCTTTATTGTTTGGTTTGTCTTGAGTACAATCATGTGCATAATGGTCATGTACATAATTGAAACAACCTCCATATGGTCCTTTCCTATCAACCTATAGGTTTACCTTGAAACCACCTTTGGAACCTTTGACCAATTTCTTGTTTCTTGACCCATTGTTGAATTTGGCATTATAGCTTTTGAACTGCTTCCTATAATCTCCACTCCTCTACTTCCAGTTCTTATTTTTAAAATTTGACTTAGAACTTCCAAACTTTTTATTGAACTTATCCCTGGCCTATGTAAGAGACTTCAAATTTTGTTCCTATTGAAATTCCTTCTCAAAGACCTAGTCTATGGTAGAAAGTCCATGAACATCCACCTCTCCACCAATTTGGGTTTTTAGTCCCATGATAAACTTTTTGATTTTGAACCTTTGATCTACTTGGTATTGAAGTACGTAATTCAAAATTTTGGTGAACTAGTCTCAATACTCATTCACTGATAAATCTCCTTACTTTAGATTATAAAAATCTATGAGCTTATGATCAAAATAAAGTTGTGTAAGCCTTCATAACCTAGACAAAGTCACAAACTAACCATAAGTAGTGGTGGTCAAGTTAAGATTAATTTCTAACCTCTTATTGGCCCACCATGGAACTACCTCACAAGCTAATTGGTATACTCCCCATACTACTTTAGTGACCTCATAGTAGTTTCAAATCTAAAAATACTTCTCCATCTTAGTCAACCATACTTCAGCTCCATCACCTAGAATAGTTCCATCAAACTTAGGTGGATTCACATTTTTCATATCTCTAGCCAACTCCATAACTACCTAAGCTCTCACATCTTGAGGTTTTTCCTACTCAATGGGATTCTCTTCAGGTTCATCTTGATATTTTTCTTCTTCATGGCCATGAACTACATGATCTAGAGCTATAATTTGGTCCCTGGTCTCATTCATGACTGTGATAATCTGATCTAACTTTGTTGTTTTCCTAGTGGTAAATTAGTTAGAATCAAAAGGAGGGTTACTATCATTGACATTTGATAGATCCTCTATAGATAATCTATAGTTCATCATCCTCCTTTTTTTCAAAAGAAGGATATGAAAATTTTAGTGGACTCATTTGGTCATAGATTTCAAGCCATAGCTCTGATACCACATGTAACATCCCCACTGGGATCTACCTTGAAATACATGATTAAAATAAAAAACCTAACATATTATTTAATTAGATTACACCATGAGAATATAATTAATGACCATATAAAATAATCTAAGTATAATAGCTGTAAATGAAGCATGCAACATCATACATCACTATTCACTATCACCATAAGAAATACATCATAATTGATTATAGAAGATAATTACAGATATTCATCCATGGCTAGTACAAACATAGAACCACTATTTTCAATGTATAATAAGTAAGTAATTATGGCTCATCATGATAATGTTTCAATAATAAATATAATACAATTTATGTACATAAGATACATGGCTCTATGGAGAATAAGTTCCCTGAACTCTAGTATCTATAACAATCTCAAGTGGTCTCCAAATAAGTAATGATGTGGGGAGGGGGAGAATCATCTGAGTTATTTTTCACACCAACTATAGACCATTGAGACTACACACAATTCCCATCAGGAAATGACCCTCCCTTCATGGATGAGTAAATAGTGATGGTGCGGGAATACAGAGAGATAGGCTAGTTTCTGTGTGTTATATTATTTTTAAAATTAAACATGTAGTGTATCATAAAAAATCTTGTTCTAATCAAGATGTCATAGAAACATGTAAATCATACACATAAAATGATAATGTCTCATTAAAACTATTTTAGATAAAGTTTTCAATAGTTAATGATCTATAGGATTAGTCAAATTCATACACACCACTTGATCAGATTACCTTCATCTGACATTGTGATGGTATTAAGCTACTAAAATCCATATCACTACTTACTAAATATCAACAATATGAGATTTGGTTAACATAGTATAACCAATAGATTCATATAGATTACATCCAAATATTAATCATACAACATGCTAAGCATAGGAATAATCTAAATGCATACGTTTATTCCATCAAACGTATAAATGAATCTCACAATATTATCTATCACATAAATAATAGAAATAATAACTATAGTTTATACCATCAGGGTATATTATACATCTAAACTATAATTTTCTAATTACTATAAGTATTTTATAATTATAATACATCTTATGACATCCCATAATATCATATCCCTTTTTCTTGGATTCAATTACTCTATAGTAACAAACAATCATAACAAAGAAGGTCATAGTTCTCATGAAACACAAAATCTTTCATCTTAATATGTTATATTTTTAGGCTATAGTAGACATGTATAAGTAGGGTTCTATTCTTAAAAAATCCATTGCCTATTTTTGATCCATCAATAGAACTATAAATATAGGAAATCATCACATGCACTACTACATATGTCTATGCACTTATATATACTAGTACGCTCATGGTATACATCATTTATAAGTTTTTAATGGAACACTGTACAATTTACATTGATTCACTTATAATTCCTCATGTATAGAGTCAATAAGTTTATACTCTATTATGTAGTGGGGAATTATGCATGTCCTATTTGGTATATCTTTAAAATTTTGAAATTTAAAATTTAATTTACACACACAACCCACGTAAACACACACACACACACACATTCCTATATGCATATTTGTCTTGTATTCAAGAGTCTAATAACTATCTTTGTGTGTGTTGTATTCCTAACTATCTTGCATGCTCACTTTTAGAGAGCAATCAAACACATACTTTATATTTCACAAAATAAATATATAAATATCATGGTATACTAATAGTGGTTAAGCAATATCTATATTGACTCCTCATATTTTACAAGTCAGAACTAAGGCACACAATATATTGTATGTTATATAAAATTTGCAGTTTACTAATCCTAGCTCATCCTATGAAAGTCTTACTATTCATATTATTTCTAGTGGTATACAGATAAATATGAGTATATATGAATTGATGCCCATCTAATAGTTCATTACATGTCAAAATATCTATATTTAGTCCTATGCATAGTATACAATTACATTAGATTTTAGTTTATCATTGTAAGTGATTTATATATAGGGTAATACACATGATTTGTATGGTTTATGTCTAGTCGAAGTGGGATGCCATAATTAGATATTTGATTACACTAAATTTTATACAGTCTGCTATTTATACAATTCATTACATAACATCTATTATTCCTTTGCAAATAAACTTTCTCTAAAAAACCTATTTATAATGTTATACGATATTATTTCAACTATAATGATAAGATTAACTATTCTTAGAATTACAATGATGCTATATAGGTAATATATAAGGTCAACTTAAAGCTTATGATTTAGGATCAAATTAATACATATACATTTTCTAATGGTTCACTATGAAATTACGTACATACATACATACATACATACATACATACATACATACATACATACATACATACATACATACATACATACATACATACATACATACATACATACATACATACATACATACATATATATATATATATATATATATATATATATATATATATATATATATATATATATATATATATATATATATATAAGGTCAACTTAAAGCTTATGATTTAGGATCAAATTAATACATATACATTTTCTAATGGTTCACTATGAAATTACATACACACACACACACACACACACACACACACACACACACACACACACACACACACACACACACACACACACACACACACACACACACACACATAGTTTGTTGTTTTAGATTAAAAAAGTGCCCAATATATATTCATATTGCTTGTTTCAAATGTGTCATATATATACATATAATTATAGTTCCTTATATATAATATACAAATATATGTGTCATTATATTTTAATATGCATCACTGTTTTCTTATGATTACATAATTTGTTGAGATGAAATACAAACATATACATGGACCTAGTATTATTCAAAGAAAACTATCAAATTCTTAAATATAAAACATAGCTTTAATACTATTTTGGAAACAATGATAATCATATTTTCCTTTGTAGTTCACTATATAGCTCACATAGTTTGTTGTATGAATTGAAAATATCCTCAAATTCTAATGGTATATACATTTTTCTCACCCCTATATCTATTATTACGATCTATAGGGTAGAGGCATGTCATATAAGTGGTTATATATCCATTATTTTTAGTCATCAAGACATCATTCACTCTTATTTAAGTCTCATAGTTTCATGTTAATAATACCTAAAGTTCTCATATGTTTATTTATACACATACTATTCATATAATTTATAACATTTAAACAAGAGCACACAAAAAGATTCAGCTCACACAAGGTTAAAAATGGAGCCTACCTCTCAAAAGCTCCAATTGAAGTCTGAGAATCTTCACTCTTCTCCCTCTTGCACTCCTTTCATTCTCCTATTTATTCTTCTCCTCTATTCTCAGTGTCTCTCTCCTCAACTATATGGTGCTCCTCCTTTTTCCTTTTAGAATTAACTCTTTTTAATCTTTCTTCTTTCATAAAAAAGGCATAGCTTTCTCTTTTTAATATTTTTTCCCTTTCTTTTTTTACCATTTTTAAATTAATTTTTTTATTTTTTATTTTATTTTAATAAATTCTTCTCTTTTTTTCTCCTAAATATTAATTATTATATTTTATTCATTTTATTTCCAATTATAAGAATCCATATATTTTATAATTAAATTAGCAACTCTAATGTCATAATGATTTAATGATAAACTCATTAATCAATAACCTCAAATTTACTCTAATCACACAAATCATATCTCTAAAAACATTAATAGTCATACATGCAATCACACAATTTGAATTACATATAACCATTAAAATATGTTATCAAACCATGTGTAAATGACTATCTAAATGCAAGCAACATCAAAACACACTATGTTAACCATTCCATTATGCATCTAACATATACTAGCTAATGTGGTGTGTGTAGGGTTCTATCTAGTTTCTCTATCATCCTCTAACATCTTCATATACATCAGCCTCTATAATAATTCTCTCCCTCTATCATGCTTTACGGGATGATTCTCTCCTTCATCAACCTCACAACTAGTAGGTAGTTAGTTCATAACACCATGACATATATACATCAAAAAATATAGTTAAAATAACAACTCAACATGATCATACTATAACAAAATACACTATATCTAAATCATAGCAATGTAATCATGTAATATAAGAAATATTCAACTATCCCATAACAACATATAACTCATAGCTTAGCTAAAAAATAACCAAATCAAATTATTAACTATAAATATCTATGGATAATCAAGTAAGTTTTCTTAATGAGAAATCAAGATGTAACATCATCCTTGTCACATTATTTATCCTCTTAAGTGAGGATCACCTCTTTTTCAATAAATCCTTTGTGATGGATGTATAATTGACCTTATTTATTCTCTTGAGATGTTAAGACTCTACAATGAGAATTTTCTTCATCTTGAATTGAATCAAGCACTACTTCATGAAGTGATTCATCTCCTTGGTCCTTGAGCCTACTTATTAGTGTAAATTATTTATCTTCATCAACAACTTATTTAAATATAATAAAAATATTAGAGGTAATATTAGATGCAAAAATTTGACTCCATATAGCCTCTTCATTGAATTCTTGTTGTTGTTCATCCTCTACATTAAATTATCCAAGCATCTCTCCCTCTTTAGGGTAGTAAATGATGATATCCATTTCATCTTCAATGTGTTGATCACTTTTTCTTTGAATTTAAATCTGAAAATATGTTTATTTAAGATTCTTATACTACAATCTTAGTTTTCTCTTTAATGCAACTTTCATTCTTGGCCTTGTCTTCTCTCTGCTATTAACCGGATTGGCCATCTTACTTTTCTGTTCATCTCCCATCCATACCATGGATTCTTCATATTCTTTACCCGTAATCATAATTATCTTTTGTTTTAACTCATCTATGTCCCTTTAGAAATCTTCTTCATCTTATTTTTCCTTCTTTCCCTTTATCTCTTTTCTCTTATCTGGTTCTTACCTCTAGGTAGTCCTTCTATCACTCTTCTCACTCTCTTTATTCTTTTAAGTCTTTTTCACCTTGCTCCATATTTTATCTAACCTAAGTCTATTTCACTTTGGTATTTTGACAACTTTATTTAAGCTCTCTCACCTTGGATCTTACTCTATATCAATCACTATGATCTTAACCTTACCTTTGAGCTTCACTAGATCTTTATCTTATTTTCAATCCTCTATTGGATTTAGCTACCTGAATATCCTTTTTATAAGAACCTAAAACTTGATAAATAAATATTATAACTTGAAAAAAATTAAAAATATCTTAAAATATTATCCTAAGCTTTGTTAGGAACCCATGCTACCCCTTCTCTTTATTTTGTTAGTGTAATAGTTGCTATTGATGCATATACTTTGTAAGTCATCTTGTGAGCATTTTGTTTTATCCCACATTCATGGGAAGTAGTAATTACTTAGATTATACTTAGAATATAAGTAAGTGTTGAGGCCAATGAAGGCATCCATGAATATATTATATTGAGCTTACTTAAAGGAGGTTTCCACCTTGAAGAGGGTGGTGATTCTATAATTCAACCATTGTAATTCATTTCAACTTGTTTGAATTAATATATTGATAATTTCATAGTTTATTTTATGTATTTACAATTATTTGCTAACTTATTCAGGAAGGATCCTCTCATCTGGTATCGCAGTGTTTTCCAGGGCCATTTTTTTAGCAAGTCTAAACTCTATTCTATTACATAATTACTTTAAGTATTTTTCTCATAAATTCTTAACTCTATCATACTGCATAACTATTCTACATCATAATAATCTATTTTAGATCAGGGTAAAAAAATATTTGCATAACTATGGAAAGTGCTTGGGTTAAATCCCTAAAAATCATTGTGATTAGTACCACAAGAACCCCAAAGTAGCTGGACCATTGAGAGGACCTTCCAACAAAATAGGCAATGACCCTTTCTTCATTGAGTAGTTGCCACCCATAAAGAAAACCAAGAGCTGTCACTTAGAGGTAAATCTATGGCCAATTTTTTGGGAAGAGTAATAATCACTCAGATAGAATTGGTAACCAGACATTAAAACTTGGGGCCCATTATATCAATTTCAAAATATTCCCAGTAGACTCTCAAAACATCAATCAATAGATTATCAGAAGAATCTTAGAGGACTTGCACTTACATAATTGACTAAAACCAGAAACTAGAAAAACCTTCATCCTATCAGTCTTAGAAAACTATCAGTAGAGTATTAGCAGACTCTCATAGGACTTGCGGCTAGATATTTGCTAGAAAATAGAAAAAAAATATTTTTTCCATCTCTCTCTATTTGTAACCTTGTTGATCCTCAAACTTTATCCAAACACTTGAAATTCCATTCTCCACAATTTTTTCCTTGAGGTCCCATATCTCGATTCCACTCTTAATTCCCATAATTCTCAATTTTCTTATTTTTTAGGTTTTGCCATAACTTCTATTTTTGTTCATTTGCCTCAAAATTTTCCCATATCATTCATCTCCTTTTTGGCTCCTCTATCCCTCTTTGATAAATTTTCTATTTTTTCCATTTTCAATCCTAAAATTGCCCTCACCTTCATCAATCATACTCCCACTATGAAAAAAAATTAGTAAAATTACCTTTACCACTTTTGATTTCACTCAAATTAAAAAATTACCTCACTAAACATTTTTTTAACTCTAGTTTTCCTACCCATTACAAAAAAATCTCTTATTTTGGTCATGGTAGTAACCCAAATAAGAGAAAAAAAACATGGAGGATGAAATTATCAGCCTCAAGACCCACATCAAAGATCTTGAAGAAAAAATTCTTGTCCTCAGTCTTCAATATACCACCATGAACAATAGATGACATCTAAACTCTTCTTTAGACACTGGGTTTTCTTCTTCCATCAATTTTCATGGGATGAAGCTTAATTTTCCTTGATTCAATGATGTAGATCTGACTAAATGGATTTATTAGGTAGAATAATATTTTAGTCTGCATAATACTTTTGATGCCAACAAGATCCTACTTTCATCCTTTCACTTGGAACATGAAGACCCTAAATGGTATCATTGGTATACCAAGACTCATGATGAGCCCATATGGACCAATTTTTGTACCTTAATTTTTAAATGATTTAGCCCTAGTGCTTTTGATGACTTCATTATATCACTCACTAAACTTCACCAAATAGGAACCATGAGAGAATATCAAATAGAATTTGAACAACTAGCCAAATCACATAGAGGGATTGTCTAATGAATTCTTTAAAGGTTATTTTGTCAATGGACTAAAGGATGTAATTTGATCTGAGGTCAAAATGTTCTTTCCCAACATGATGATGGAAGACTTAGGGTTGGCTAATTTAGTAGAGGACAAGATCATAGCTCAGTAGCAATTCAAATCCAATTTTTCTCCATTAAAAAATATAGCTCCATAATGATCTCAAATAACGTTATCCCCCAAAACCACTTATATCAATCATTTGATTAAAGCAAAGATGTGAGCCCATATAGAAAAAATGACAATGTTATAATTTTGATGATAAATTCACTTAGGGACATCAATGTGTCGAGCAAAGGCTATACCTATTGTATGTGGACTCTTCACCTAAAACTAAAGATTAAGAAGATGTTCAAGATACAATAGATAATTGGAAAGAAGCTCAGTTGATTTTGGAACCGAATTCTTAGGAAGACCAGCTAGAGATCTCTCTCCATGCCTTTATAAGAGTTACCAACCCATAAACCATATGAGTTAGGGGTTAATTCAAGAAGTTCCTTCTCACAATACTCATTGATTTTGATAGCACTCATAACTCCATTGACCTTCAGATTGCCAAATAGGTTGATTGTTTTATTTATCCTTATTACAACTTTAAAGTCATGATTTCTAATGGGGTAACATTACCTTGTAAAGGAAAGTGTCACAATATGCATCTCTCTATTGGAGATTATAACTTTCACTCTGACATGTTTGCCTTGCCCTTAGGTGGATGTGGTGTTGTTTTGGGATGCTAATGGTTATGCACACTTGGACCCATCTTATAGGATTTTGCTAAACTTTGGATGCAATTTTTAAAAATGGGCAAAAACACACATTGAAAGGCTTATAACTAGGGTCTCTCAGCATCATAAGTTCACATCGCATGGAAAAACTTCTTAAAAAGAATTGATCTATAAACTTAAGCAATAATATGCTTGCGTATTTTAATTTTACTCTAAAATATTAATTTATGAAATAATTTAATAATTTGACTTAAAAAACATCAATTTAATAAGAAGAGTTCAATAAATTTCATAACTTAATTGATAACAGAGTTTGGCATGAAGGCCTACGTCTTTGGGTCCTATATCAGTTAATGTATTAGGAAAATGCTTAAAAAATACTTTAAAATGTCTCTAAAATGAAAAGTGAACAACTAGAAAGTTATTCTTTGGGAAAAATAATATAATTCCCTTTTTAGACTTTTCCCCAATTTTACCTTGAACTCCTTCTACAAGCTACACAAGCTCTTAAGCTATAGTCTTTATCTATGTTGCTTAGCTTTTCGAATGATTCAAATACAAGTTTTCAACACTTTATATAGTGTTCCCTACCATGGGTTTGATGGTGGGACACTTATAATTTTATTTAGAAGGATAGAGGTTCAAAACCCATTCCATAGTCTTTGGGTGGCAATGCTTATCATTTATCCCACATTTCAGAAGTGGGTATGATTTTGGGAGTTGAAATACCACAAAACTTGTAGTTTAACATGCCAAGTATTTGGAATTAGCTTGCATCTCATGGGATTTGTGAGGATTATGGTGGAATCATGGCATATTAAGTGGATTTGTGATAATTTCATGGCATATGAGGCATGTAACATGGATGTTGGATAGTTATAACGTAGCATGTATGGTATAGAACGTGGTGACATGGATGGGTCATGTGAAAATTGTAAGTTAAATAGTTTGTTTGGAACATTTGAGAAATAATATAAAATTGGACCATGATAAAATTTGTGGAAAGCCACATGATGGCTTGAAGACCCAACATGTGAGCTAATATCCAATTGCCACTTGTCAACCACTCACCACTTGTCAATGTCTAATTGGATGTTCCATCCAAACCCTAATTTTTTTTGCTCTCTTACATTACGCATATCAAAGATGACTATATTTGCCTATAAAAGATAAATTATTCAAACCCACTATTTTACCATATGAACTGATTGCCATATGTCACATTCTTACTAGTCCACATTTTTTCCACATCATCTTGTTGACCAAGTTTGACTACAACTTTGATCAACCATATCTTTCGCATACAAACTTTGTTTCATGAATCATAAATTGTGTTGAAAATCTCTCAAGATGATCTATGCATTAGAAATATTCTTGAATCATTCCATGATAGTTAATTTTAGTAGTTTGACCAGCTTTAACCTACTTTGACTAGAACTTTGACTAGTTATACAAGGAACATACAAGCTCTATTTTCCACATTCCACATATCATTGGAAAGGTCTCAACAAGCCATACACAATGGTGTAAGTTTTTATCTACTTTGGGACCTTTTCTCAATTGACCTCTAGATCAATCCTTCCAACTAAGAAGGCTTTTTATTCTCAAAAAGCTAGTATTGGACTTGGTACTCAATATGAGGATTTTTTCATGGCTCTAGCTCTTAGCTCAGATCACTTATTAAATGTCAATTCGTTTTAGGTCTTTAGATTTAAGACTATTACATGTCACTTGGTGTTTTAACAATCACCATTTTACAATTGCCCTTTTAGGGTCTTACATAACAACATAATTTACAAATGTTGCCCTTCTTGGGTCTTTACAAACACTGTAACTATACATAATGATTACAAATATTATCCATACAAGTATTATGCATTTATAAACAATGCCTATATTCAAGTTTTACAAACATAAGGTAAAATTGTATGCATACAGATTAAAATATATAACCTGTCTTTCAAGTTATTCTCAATGCTTCTCATGATGACATATTTTTGTTGTCCTATAGTGTTCCTTTCTACAACATAGATGAGTACTAAAGGAACCATTTACCTGTAACATTTACTATTTATGTGCTCATACAAAATATTCTATCCCATCTTTTATAATGTTATACTGATTTTCCTTCTTGGAGTAAGTTGCCTTTCTTAGAGATAAATATGGTTTACCTAAGATAATGCCACTAAATTGAAGTGGAACCACATCTAATTCAACTTCATCTAAAAAGTTGGTGGTAATTGCAAACCCTAGTTTACATTTTTTACTTACATGTACATTATTACCATCATCTATCTTATCTAGAGAATAGGGTTGAAAATGTGGCTTAGCTTCTAAACCTAAAGTTTTTGCATCTTCAAAAATTAATTTATTTTGATAATCTTTATCAAAAATAGCATTTATCTTAGAATGATTAACTATTATTCTTTTCAATAAGTGTTGCTTACCTTACCAAGGTGACAAATGTTAAGCACGGGATATACTGAGAGGGGGGGAAAAATTAGTATATCATATATCTTATAAATCTTTCCTTTAACCAAATTCCACTTAATCAAACATTCAAGATATGCAATAAAACTCAAACAATAAACACCACACAAGATAGAGAGAGACACCAGATATAACGTGAAAACCCAATGTGGAAAAAACCACAGAGAATAATCTCAAGTATATGAATGAGCACTAACCCCAACAATATTTGCAAGCACCAACTTGCAGGAGCACCAACCCCTTTGCTGAGCACCAACCCATAGAAGCACTAACCCCTTTGCTAAGCACCAACCCAGCAACAATTCATGAGCACCAACCTACAAGAGCAACAACCCCTTTTCCAAGCACCAACCCAACAACAATTCATGAGCACCAACCCACAACCCCTTTGCCGAGCACCAACCCAGCAATAATTTGTGAGCACCAACCCACAAGAGCACTAACCCCTTTACTGAGCACCAACCCAACAACAATTTGTGAGCACTAACCCACAGGAGCACCAACCCCTTTGTGTATACCACACACCTATCTCTTAATGTTGCTACCTCAACAAATGATAGTTCATTACAACATCTCTTTCCTCTCTCTCACCTTTGCTCTTCTAAGCTAGATATAACAAATACAAATCATATTCATCTCTCAAAGTTGCTCTTTTAAGCTAGATATTACAATATCAAATAAATCTCTATCTTTCATAATACAAATGGCTTCTCAAGCCTTTATTTATAGCTTTCCAATGACCTTTGGCCTTCCCCCTTTGTGACCCTTAAATTCTCATGGAAAATGGCACCAAACTTGTATGACCCTTCATATCCTTGCCTTTGAAAATTCATGTGGTGACCCTTCATGAGCAAAAATGTCCTTCCCTCTTTTGTCTTTACTTTGGTGACTTTTCGTATTCCTCAAAGTGTCCCTTCATGAGAAATTGTGCCCTTCCTCTTTTTTCTTCACTTGGTGACTCTTGGAATTCCCCAATATGACTCTTCATGGGAAAATGCATCCCATCCTTCTTTTGTCTTTATCTCGTGGCTCTTTGACTTCTCCATGGGCCCTTCTTTTATCTCATATGCAACCAAAAATATATTCATTAAAATTAAATAAATATTAACTCACATTAGCCAAGATATATCTATTACAAATAACATTAAATGCAATGGGGCCTTTATCACCAATAATGCTAGACCTTTGACATCAATGACAATATTTCCAACAATCTCCCCCTTTGTCATTGATGGCAACCTCAATCTTGAAACTACCACATCCTGTCACTTGCACATACTATCATCTAAAAACATACAGTAACTCCCCCTTACTGTAGCAATTTGTACCTGCTCCCTGTACCTATTTCTACACCTATACCTATACCTATTATTCTCCCCCTTTGACATCAATGGCAAAGGGCCTACCTAGAGCTAACACTTAGCTCCCCCTCAACTGATGCTAAACATAAATGGCAAGAAGTAAAATAAATTACTCCCAACTCCTCTTGCAGATCTTTGAATGTGTCCTTTGATTATGTCTTTGAGAAGATATCTGATAATGCATATAAATCTTTACCTGTCCTTTGAGAATCTGCAATCAACTCATTTGAATATTTTCTTCTAACCTCACAACTTTTTGCATGAAACTTTAATGTGTATCCCTAATCACATATTTGACTTACACTCAATAGATTATGCTTACAAAACATTCTTAGCTTTGGTTCTACTAGTATCCAAACTCAAAGTACCTTTTTTGGCTATCTTGGTAGTGGTTTTATCTTTGAATCTCATTGTACCACCATTGATCTTATTTAGAGTTATGAAATTAATTTTATCTCTTATCATATGCCTCAAACATCTGCTATCAATGAACCATGGTTGATCTTTATTTCTTACATGCAAAGTTGTTTGCACCAACATAGAATCTTTAGGTTATTTCTTCTGCCATGAACATGTCTGAACCTTCTTCCTAATGAATGGAGCTTTGAAACTCTGATCCTTCTTCATTTAATTTTCATGAGTAACCTTATTCTTATTTCTAAAAACTGTTAGCTCTTTTTCAACATTCTAATTTCTTATGACCATAATCATTTGAAACATTGCATATGCAAGAATCATTCTAATAGCCTCAAACCTTAAAATTGGTGCAAACATTTCTTCAAAAATTTATTCCCTCAAAAGATATACAAAATAATCTGTCAACTCACCTTCTTGTCATGTAACATAGCCAAGACCCAATAGCATCCACCATGCTTCAATTTTTCTTAAAAGTGTCTCCTTGAAGCCTAGAAGAGACACCCCACATAAAAGGGTCCTAGAAACAAATCTCAAGAGATTCCCACATCTCCTCTATTTCTTCCTTGATCTTCTTGTGTTTTTATTTTAAAATCCATTTAAGCATGTCTAGCCTTTTTGACTTACTAACCTTATCATTTATGATGTTTTTCATCTTCACAACTTTTGCAACTATCTTATCTTGACAAAGCTCATGCTCAAATGTAACAAGAGGTTTTGCACAATCCTTCCTATCTGATTCTTTATCAACTATAGCAAGTAATTCATTTTCAATTTTAAACTTAACTTGATCAACCTTTACTATTTTAGGTCTCCAAACCTAAATTTGTCTTTTCTCATATTTTCTAGGGGCTCTATATCCTTTGACATACCTTGAATATCTCTTTACCTTTATTTTGACATACTTTAGCAATATGGCCAACCTCATGACAACAAAAGCAAACAATATTTTTCATACCTTTTTCTTGAATGTGACTGAGATCTCCCTTTGACTGATTACTTTTCCTCATACAGTCTCTTTCCCTATGACCAACATGATGACAAATAAAACAATGGCCATGAAAAGAATTTAAAAACTTAAAAGCATTGGGCTGCCTGATTGGCTTCTTTGATTTGCCTTCAAAACCTACATCCTTCTTTCCTTGGACCAATATTTCATGATATTTCTCAACCTTGATTATAAGCTTCTCATGATTATCCTTTGAAGAACCTAACTCATCCTTCAACTGATTACACTCTTCTTCTTTTGATGTTAAAATTGAATTTGCAACCTCTAACTGATTCTTAAGATCCTGAATAAATATCTTATTTTCTTTTACTTCTATAGCCAACTTATAATCCAAGATACACACTTGTTCCTTAAGAGCCTCAACTACAGATTTTAACTCTTGATTCTCCTTTAGCTGCTTGGCCATCTTATGCTTTTCTTTGATCTACCTTCAAGCTGTTAAACCCTTTTTGAAGGAACCTGCTCTAATACCAAATGTTAAGCATGGGATATACTAAGAGGGAGGGGGGTGAATTAGTATATCATATATCTTATAAATCTTTCCTTTAACCAAATTACACTTAATCAAACATTCAAGATATGCAATAAAACTCAAACAATAAACACCACACAAGATAGAGAGAGACACCAGATATAACGTGGAAACCCAATGTGTGCCATGTCCCCTTTTTAGGTGACATCGCTCAGAGTTGAGGATTAGCCTATCATGTGACCCTTGTAGGTTGATAGGATGGATAAAGGGTCTTGATGGAACTTGGCTTGGCTTCGATTAGCAAAATTTCTACAGTTGGCTTTCATTCGGGCTTTTTCAAACACATTTGGCCTGAGCTCCTATTATATAAGGATTTTTGACACTTAGTGGAGCATCCCTATGATGGTATGATCATGTGTGGAATCATTCCTTGATTCACCAGCTTTAATTGGTTTGAGGATCTGACATGTATTGAGGGAGATATTAATATTTGATTGATTTAATCAAATATTAATTATTTGGCCTATTTTTAATTAGAAACCCTAATCCTAATTTAAGAAACCCTAATTAGAGCAAGCACATATTTTTAAGGGTATAAGGGTTTCTCATAGGAGGGAGAGTTAGATTATGATTGATTATTGATTTTGGAGTATCTTGCTAAGGTTTTTTTCTGAGAAGACTGAGCCAAGGGGTCCAAGATTCTGTTTGCATTGGAGAACGTCCACTCTTCAATGTGTGCAATTCAGAGGTTATGAGATACCAACTGATCTATTGCCAGTTCAAGGGATAGCTTCATATAGAAGTTATCATAGAGGTTTACAGGTTTGAGAGATAACTTCACACAGAGGTTATCATAGTATTTTAAGTATTTATTTCATTAGGTTTTATTTGAGTGATTGTTTAGAATAAAGATCTTATTAGGCTATATTTCTTCAAATTTGGAGTATAGCATACAAGCCACACTATTTTCATTAGCTTTTGTATAGGATCCATATAGATCTATACAAATTTGTACCATTCTACATCAGGGCAAAAAATGCCACAAGAATCATAGAGACAGACATCGACAGTCCAGTGACCGACATCGGTCGACTCAAAAACTGACATCGGCTGACCCAGGTCATCAAAGACTGATGTCGGTAGTTTTCATAGTGTTATACCACTGACAGCGGTAGAATAATTGATGACGGTGACTATGTTTTTAACACAGCATCCCGAGACGGACCAGATTCAGGGTTTATGTCCAGATTTGTAAAAGACCAGGGTTTGAGTTGAAATTTGTATTACTTTATATGCATGCCAGAGATTCAATATTATAATCATTTTGAAGAATAATAAGGCACTGATTATCTAGTTGATAGATTATACTACTGTCTATTTATTTAATTGAATTTATTTTGCAAAATAATATCTTTGTTCAGAGCTTTTATCTTTCACATATTCCTTATTGATTGGGGATATTACAGTGGTATCAAAGCTTTTGTTTTTCTATATTCCCTATTAGACAGGGGATATTATAGTGGTATCAGAGCCAAATTCTTGCCATCCTATTGGGTAGATCAGAGCTAATGTTCTGCCATCCTGTTGGGTAGTTTGGGTAGATTAAATCAACAAAGTATCCATGATGACTTCAAGTACTTAGAAATAGTGGGACAAGGATATGAAGAAGCTGAAACAAAGTTTGAACCAGTTGGTTGAAACCCAGAGGAGGATGGATGAAATCCTTTCAGACCCTACATTTGAAAACAAATTAACATGATATGTGGCATCCATTGTTAAAGGGTCCACAACACAAATCAGAAAGAAGGAGAAACAAAAGGTCTCTATAGGGATTGATGGCAGCCCTACACCAGTTGTTAGACATGTTGATTTGGCTCAAGAGGATATGAGGGCAGCGATGGGGAATGAGTTGTCTATATCATCCTTACAAGAAGTTTCACTTGAGACTTCTACATTGGGGGCTAGCATAGAGCATGCTGATGATATTAGTATGGCTAGCATTCACATTCTAGATTCAGAGATTATAGAAGAGTCCCAAGATCTGATTATTATAGATGACACCCAGGAGAATGCAGTGGATAGTTTTGAGGACTTAGTTCCACCGATAGTTTCTGTTGATATGGAGGAGTTAGACAGTGATGCTACAATTTTTGATACTCTGTATGTTGATATGAGCTTTAGAGTTGATTCACAGAGTATGGATGGTAGTACTCTAGAGATCAGTGAGTTTGAGTCTACTCTTTTAGACCATGCATCAGAGGAGGATTATAGGAGACAGTCTAGCTAGCATCATCATGTGTCTAGTCAGCTAAGAGTTAGTAAGCGAGACATTGCTATTGCTTGTAAGCATTTTGATGCTGCTCGTCAGTTGTTAGCAATTTATGGATGGGGTTTTCCTACTAGCATTGAGTGGGGAGGCAGTTATTTATCCTTAATAGAGATCCACTCTTTATGGGAGGCTATCTAGATTTTGAGACAAGATTATATGCAGTTGGTAGCCAACAGAGATTATCTTATGGAGTGGGGAAGCATAGCACATGATGCATTATTGGTCAAGGAAGATAGGGTGAGTGAGCTTACTTAGCAGCTTGAGGTGACTTCTAAGATTCTTGAGAGTACATAGTTGGCTTATGAGGAGTCACAATTTCATTTGGCTGAGATGACCATGGAGTTAGAGCATTTGCAGTCTTCACCAGCCCCAGACCCAGTTCATTTGTATATTGAGGTGGTTGGTGGTGAGTACATTCCTACAATTGTTGTTGAGGAGCATGTTGTTGGGGCTGACACACATGTTCAAGATTTGGGAGTACCTAGTCTTGATGAGTTTGGGATACCAATGGAGTCAAGTCTCTAGATCGATTCTTCTCACATCGATGATAGTGTGGTACAGTTGATTGTGCCACCTTTATAGAGGGATCAGTTATGGGATGGATTGGCACCATCTTTTGTAGATGGAATTAGTAGTTGCAAGTTACACAGCCTACAGTATTGACACATCCAGGGCAGTTGTGATTTTAGAGATTGGTTGAGTTGCATTCACCAGTTTGATTGTGGATTCTTCTTGGTTATATTTTAGAGGATATTGTAGGAGCTTGCATTGATTGTCATCAGTATAGATCATGACTACATTTGGGATCCAGGTGGATTGAGTGGTTCATTGTTCTATGATTACTTGGGGATAAGTAATTTCAAGAGGGGCAGATTGTCATGTCCCCTTTTTAGGTGACATTGCTCAGAATTGAGGATTAGCCTATCATGCGACCCTCATAGGTTGATAGGATGGATAGAGGTTCTTGATGGAGTTTGGCTTGGCTTTGATTAGCAAAATTTCTATAGTTAGCTTTCATTCAAGCTTTTTAGACACATTTGGCCTGAGCTCCTATTATATAGGGATTTTTGGCACTCAATGGAGCATCCCTATGATGGTATGATCATGTGTGGAATCATTCCCTGATTCACCAAATTCAATCGGTTTGAGGATCTGACATGTATTGAGGGAGATATTAATATTTGATTGATTTAATCAAATATTAATTATTTGGCCTATTTTTAATTAAAACCCCTAATTCTAATTTAAGAAACCCTAATTAGGTAAGCACATATTTTTGAGGGTATAAGGGTTTCTCATAGGAGGGAGAGTCAGATTATGATTGATTATTGATTTTGGAGAAGTCTGTTAAGGGTTTTTTCTGAGAAGACTGAGCCAAGGGGTCTAGGATTCTATTTGCATTAGAGAACGTCCACTCTTCAGTGTGTGCGATTCAGAGGTTGTGAGATACCAGCTGATCTATTGCTAGTTTGAGGGATAGCTTCATACAAAAGCTATCACAGAGGTTTACAAGTTTGAGAGATAACTTCACACAGAGGTTATCATAGTATTTTAGGTATTTATTTCATTAGGTTTTGTTTGAGTAATTGTTCAAAATAAAGATCTTCTATATTAGGCTATATTTTTTTAGATCTGGAGTATAGCATACAAGCCACACTATTTCCATTAGCTTTTGTATGAGATCTGTATAGATCTGTATAAATCCGTACCATTCTACATCAAGGCAAAAAGCACCGCAGGAAGCATAGAGACAAACATTGGTAGTCTAGTGATTGACATCGGTCGACTCAAAAATTGACATCGACAGAATATCGACTGACATCAGCTGACCCAGGTCATTAGAGACTGACGTTGGTAGTTTTCATAGTGTTATACCACTGATAGCGATAGAATAACTGATGACAGTGACTGTGTTTTAAACACAACCTGAGATGGACCAGATTTAGGGTTTATGTCCAAATTTGCAAAAGACCAAGGTTTGAGTCAAAATTTGTATTACTTTATATGCATGCGAGAGATTCAATATTGTAATCATTTTGAAGAATAATAAGAGCACTGATTAGCCAGTTGATAGATTATACTACTATCTATTTATTTAATTAAATTTATTCTGCAAAATCATATCTTTGTTCAGAACTTTTGTCTTTCACATATTCCCTATTGATTGGGGATATTATAGTGGTATCAGAGCTTTTATTTTTATATATTCCCTATTGGACAGGGGATATTACAATGTGGGAAAAACCACAGAGAACAATCTCAAGTATATGAATGAGCACCAACTTGTAGGAGCACCAATCCCTTTGTTGAGCACCAACCCAACAACTATTCATGAGCACTAACCCACATGAGCACCAACCCAACAAAAATTCATGAGCACTAACCCATAAGAGCACCAACCTAGCAACAATTCATGAGCACCAACCTATAGGAGCACTAACCCCTTTGCTGAGCACCAACCCCTTTGCCGAGCACCAACCCAAAAACAATTCATGAGCACCAACCCATAGGAGCACCAACCCCTTTGTGTATACCACACACCTATCTCTCAATTTTGTTATCTCAACAAATGATAGTTCATTACAACATCTCTTTCCTCTCTCTCACCTTTGCTCTTCTAAGCTAGATATAATAAATATAAATCATATTCATCTCTCACAATTGCTCTTATAAGCTAGATATTACAATATCAAATCAACCTCTATCTTTCATAATACAAATGGCTTCTCAAGCCTTTATTTATAGATTTCCAAATGACCTTTGGCCTTCCCCCTTTGTGACCCTTCAATCCTAATGGAAAATGGTGCCAAACTTGTATGACCCTTCATATCCTTGCCTTTGAAAAGTCATGTGGTGACCCTTCATGAGCAAAAACGTCCTTCCCTCTTTTGTCTTTACTTTGGTGACTTTTCGTATTCCTCAAAGTGTCCCTTCATGAGAAATTGTACCCTTCCTCTTTTGTCTTCACTTGGTGACTCTTAGAATTCCCCAAGATGACTCTTCATGAGAAATTTCATCCCATCCTTCTTTTGTCTTTATCCCGTGGCTCTATGACTTCTCCATGGGCCCTTCTTTTGTCTCATATGCAACCAAAAATATATTCATTAATATTAAATAAATTTTAACTCACATTAGCCAAGATATATCTGTTACAAATAAATTTAAATGCAATGGGGCCTTTATCACCACTAATGCTAGACCTTTGACATCAATGACAATATTTCCAACAATAAACTCTAAACTGTCAGCTTCTTATTGATTGTCATTATCTTAGATTCTGATTGACAAGACTCTATTTATTATCTGAGTGATGATGCATTTACAACCTTGGCCTTAGGTTGTTGATAACTTTTCCTATTTTCTTTTATCATTTGTCCCTTAGTATTGAATTAAAAACTAAACTTCACGTCTTTTTTAGGCAATTTCATTTCATCAATTTTTTTAAACTTCTTTTTAGGACTCTCTTGTGCATAATCAAAAAATACATTCTAGTATTTATTCTCTATGTACCTTAATGTGTCATTTGAAGATTATTCATCCAATGTAACTATTACATCTTCAAAGAGTACTTATTCTATCTCTTTAGAGTATTCTAGCTTGTTGCTTGAGTAGTCCTTCAACTCAGCTTCTTGAGACATTTTTCCTTCCCCTCCATATCTTAATCCTACATAGAGTTGTCTCTTTGCCACTTAGGATGGATAATTCCTTGACCATCAATGCCAAGGCCTTTTCCTTCAAATCCCATTTTAGCTAACAACTTATAACCTATTCCCTTTGTGTGCTTTTGAAATGTATCAACACATGACTTTGATAAATGTTTAGGGTTAGTATATTCAGTATCCCTAACATTATTAATATACCCAGAAGAGTTGATTTAATTATTTTCATCTTCAGTATGTACATCAAAATATACATTGTTAATTAGAGCATTATTTTATTTTATTTTATGATTACAACATCATTTTCATTAATAGGACTAGCAAGAGTATATGAATTAGAAGAGTCACTGCTATAACTAGAATATATCTTTGTAGTCTAGCTCATCCCAAACTAAATATTTAGGTATGATTGGTCATCAATTAGATTCCTTCTCCTGATGTAGTTTTTTTGGCATGATGAGATGTGAGATAATAATGATCCAAAGTGATCTCCTCAACTTCTCCTAGAACTATGTCAAGAGATACTTGATCAAAGAATAGCCCTCTAATACCAAAATGTAGGATACCATAATGAGTTGCATGTCCATGTACTATGCTATCAGCTCCTCCAAATGTATTAGTATGGGGTAATGGAAGAGTCCTTAGTTTTAGATGTTTTGTGAGACCTTCAACAATATAACTAGCTCTAGAACTCTAGTTAAAATAGATCTACATGACCTTCCCTTTAACAATAGTAGTGTAGTTCTACCTTTGAGTTTTTTTGGAGCATAACATAATATCTAACACTTCCATTAGTAAAAATTATTACATTAGAGACTCTAGAGTTGCTTGATGAGGTATTATTAGTTGGATTGATTGATCACTACTGAACATGACTGGTGCCTTGCCTCTCTCCTCATTCTACCTTCTAAACCATAATGGATCCTGATTGGGATGTAGGATCTAGCATTATTTAGCAATATGACCTCACCAGGCATAATGCCCATAAGTTTTTTAATATCTACACATCCTCTTCTTTTGTTGACATTCTTATTGTAGTTCTACTAGTAGTGCATCATTTCTCTATTAGAGCCTCTTAATCTATTGCCCCTACCATTACTCTATTGCTTATCGACTTTGCTTTTGAGATTGTAAGTATTGCATTATCACAATAATAATGGTATTCAATAACAACTAAATTTGAGCTAGTATTGGATCTATTATTCTACAATAACTAATTTTGGTTAAAATTAAAAAAATCACAAATTCACCCATAAATTTAATTTTTGATATCAAACTTGATGCACCAAAATAATGCCTAAATAAAAGTTAGCCCAACACACTAACAACTCTGATACCAACCTGATCTATAAACTTAAGAAATAACATGTTTGCATATTTTAATTTTTCTTTACAATATTAATTTACAAAATAATTTAATAATTTGACTTACAAAACATCAATTTAACAAGAAGAATTCAAGAAATTTCATAACATAATT
Source organism: Torreya grandis (assembly GCA_037957365.1). Lineage (NCBI taxonomy): Eukaryota > Viridiplantae > Streptophyta > Pinopsida > Cupressales > Taxaceae > Torreya > Torreya grandis. Next base: position 676,904 of record JARHVA010006643.1, on the reverse strand, counting down.
GATAATGGAGTTTAAAATTAAGGCCTATGTCTTTGGATTATATATCGACTGATGTATTAGGAAAAATTCTTAAAAAATAATTACAAACATCTTCAAAATGAAAATTGAATAGCTGGAAACTTGTTCTTTAGGAAAAAATAATATAAGTCCCTTTTTAGGCTTTTCCCCAATTCTGCCTCAAACTCCTTCTACAAGCCACACAAGCTCTAAAGCTATAGTCTTTAGCTATGCTGCTTAGCTTTTCAAATGATTCAAATACAAGTTTTTGACACTTTATATAGCATTCCCTACCATGGGTTTGATGGTGGGACACTTATCCTTTTATCTAGAAATATTGAAACCTATTGCATAGGCTTTGGGTGGCAATACTTATCATTTATCTCACATTTGGGAATTGGGTATAATTTTGGGAGTTGAAATACCATGAAACTCATGGTTTAAGATGCCAAGTATTTGGCATTATCTTGAATCTCATGGGATTTGTGAGGATTGTGGTGGACTCATGGCATATTAAGTGGATGTGTGATAATTTCATGGCATATGAGGCATGTAACATGGATGTTGGATAGTTGTAATGTAGCATGTATGGTATAGAACGTGGTGACATGGATGGGTCATGTGAAAATTGTAAGTTAAATAGTTTGTTTGGAACATTTGAGAAATAATATAAAATTGGACCATGATAAAATTCGTGGAAAGCCACATGATGGCTTGAAGACCCAACATGTGAGCTAATATCCAATTTCCACTTGTCGACCACTCGCCACTTGTCGACCACTCACCACTTGTCAATGTCTAACTGGATGTTTGATCCAAACCCCACATTTTTTCCCTCTTACATTACACCTATCAAAGATGACTATATTCACTTGTTAAATACAAATGATTTAAATTCACTATTTCCCCATAAAAACTAACTGCTATATGTCATGTTCTTACTAGTCCACATTTTGCCATGTCATCTTGTTGAACAAGTTTGACCACAACTTTGATCAGCCATATCTTTCACATATGAACTCCATTTCATGAACCATAAATTATGAAAGAAAGATATCAAGATGATCTACACATTTAAACTATTCTCTAATCATTCCATAATGTTTAATTTATATAGTTTGACTAGCTTTGACCTACTTTGACTAGTTTGATTATAACTTTGACTAGTTGCATAAGGACTATACAAGCTCTATTTTTGGCATTCCACATATCATGGAAAGGTCTCAAAAGTCCCTATGAAATGGTGTCATTTTCAATATAATTTATGACCTTTTATAAATTGACCTCCAGATCAAGAATTCACACAATGTCATTGCCCAATTACATTCCATTCAAATGCAACTGTCAATGGTCTCCACTACTCCTTTTGATCTACAAACCATTTTACATACATATGCATGTGTCTTTGACAAACCATTGGGATTGCCACCTTCATGGCTAGAGAACCATCATATTTAGCTCTATCTTAGAAGTGTTTCTCCCAACATCAGACCCTATCGCTACCCATTTCCATAAAAGACTGAGATCAAGATGCTCAGTCAAGACTTATTAAAGTAAGGAATTATTTGTCCCAGTACTAACCCATATTCTTCCCCAGTTCTCCTTGTTTGGAAAAAATATGGGTCACAACACCCCTATATTGACTTTTTTGCACTTAATCACATCATAACCAAGGATAAGTTCTTGATCCCTATTATTGATGAGCTTCATGGTTCTAATTTTTTCTCCAAGTTGGATCTCTACTCGAGATATCACCAGATCTAGCTTTATGAGGATGATATCCATAAGATAACTTTTCACATGCATGATGGACACTATGAGTTTCTAATCATTCCCTTTGACCTCACTAATTCTCCTTCAACATTCTAGGCATTGATGAATAAAATATTTTGGCCCTACCTATGAAAATTAATTTTGGTCTTCTTTAATGATATCCTCATTTTATAGTAAAGCATGGTCTGAGCATCTCCAACATCTGGAGCTCACACTCCAACTTTTATCTGAGCAATCGTCTTTATGTAAAATAGTCCAAATGTGAATTTGTCTAGGGTGAAATAGAGTATCTTGGGCATATTTATTTATCCCAAGGGGTTTGAGTAGATCCTAAAAAAATAGCTACCATGACAAATTAGCCTCATCCTCAGACACTCAAGAGCCTCCATGGTTTTTTGGAACTAACTAGATACTATCTCAATTTTGTTAAGGATTATGGGAAGAATGCATATCTATTGATAGTTATGTTGGAAAAGGATACTTTTACATGGATACAAGCTATTAAGTGTGTATTTAAGGAATTGAAACAACCTATTTGTACTACACCTATTCTAGCTATGTTAGATCTTGCCAAGACCTTCACTATCGAGAGTAATACTTGTGGCAATGGACTTGGTGTCATTCTCTTCCAATAAGGATGCCCCATTGCATTTACCATCAAATCCCTTTTTATTAATAATTTAGTACTCTCTACTTATGAGAAAGAAATGATGACCATTTTGCATGTAGTACATAAGTGTTGGCCATACCTACTGGGGACTCATTTTTGAATCAAAATTAATCACCAGGGTTTGAAATATTCATAAAAAAATGTGTCTCTACCCCATCACAATATAAATGGGTCAAAAAAATCATGGGTTATGACTATGAGATAACTTACAAGAAGGGTAAGGACAATATTATGGATGATGCTCTATCTTGCACATTTGTGGACTAAGCTTACCTTTCAGCAATTTTTATGCCTATTCCAAATTGGTTGGATGTTGTATAATAGGGGTGTGTCAATGAATCCTCTAACCCCTTTATTGTACCACATTATTCTCAGGATGCTACTTTTCTATGATACAAGGGTCATTCAGTGCTTCCCTAGAGCATAGATCTTCAATAGGTTGTATTCTATGAATTGCTTACTTCTCCATCTATAGGGCACTTAGGGTTTCTCAAAACTTATGATCAGGCATGATACAACTTCTTTTGGAAGGGAATGAAAAAGGAAATTCAATAGATAGTGGTTGAATGTGATACCTGCCAACACAAGGGTGAAACAACGCTCATCCCTAGGTTACTCAAACCCTTGCCCATCCCTACCAATATTTGGACCAATATTTATATGGATTTTATTAAGAGGCTTCCTAAATATGGAGTGAAAAAATTGATCTTGGTTATGGTTGATCCCCTCTCTAAATATAGTCAATTTTGTGCCCTCAGCCATCCCTATACCACTTCCACAATCACACAAATTTTTTTAAACTAGATTTTTCATCTTCACGGCATTTCTTCGTTTATTGTCTCAGATCATGATTTAAATTTCACCATCCATTTTTGGACATAACTATTTCACTACGCCAAGACACAACTAAAGATGAGATCTAGGTATTATCTGCAAACGAATGGGTAGACTAAAATTATCAACAAATGCTTGGAAACTTTCCTTCATTGTTTCACCTCAGAACAACATCAGTGGGAAAAGTGGTTCCCTCTCATCAAATGATGGTATAATACCTCCTACTACACTTCAATGAAAATGAATCCATATGAAGTAGTTTATGGTCAAGCACCACCAGTGCTCCTTCTGTACACCCCCATTAGTTCATTAATTCAAGCAGTCAACACAATTTTTTGAACCCATGATCAGATCATAAGTACCCTATGAAACAATCTTCATATGTCACAAAATTGAATGAAAAATACACTAATTAACACCATACCAAGCACACTTTTCAAGTAGGTGATATGGTTTTTATTTATTTATAGGCATATAAGCAATTTTCCTTAAAAATCAAAGGGTGTCATAAGCTAGATCTCAATTTTTATGGGCCTTATAAGGTTCTCAAAAATATTGGGTCAGTTACTTATAAGTTAGAGTTCCCACCTTCTGCCCAAGTTCACCCAGTATTTCATGTCTCTTGTCTGAAGTAAGTTCTTGGCACAAACATCAGAGTGTAGACTATTTTACCAAAACTTGGTAATGAAGGATCCATCATTACCAAGATAGAGGTAATACTAGATAGGCACACATGCCAAATTCACTCCCACTTCATCATAAGGGTTTTAATTTAATGGCGTAGAATGAAACTAGATGATGCAACATGGGAACCACTATTTCATATTTAGCACCAATTCCCACAACTAAAGCTTTAAGGACAAAGATTTTTCTAAGAGGGAAGGGATGTAAGGAACTTCTACTACCCCTTCTCTTTATTTTATTAGTGTAATAGTTTCTATGGATGCATATGATTTATAAGTCATCCCGTGAGCATTTTTTTTTATCCCATATTCATTGGAATTAGTAGTTGCTTATATTAGATGTAGTATATAAGTAAGTTTTGAGGCCAATGAAGGCATCCGTGAATTTATTTTATTGAGCTTGATCAAAGGAGGTTTCCCCCTCTAAGATGCCAAAAATTCTGTAATTCAACCATTATAATTTAGTTAAGCTTGTTTGAGTTAATTTATTGCTAATTTCATAGTTTATTTCATGTATTTGTAATTATTTGCTAACTTGTTTAGGAAGGATCCTCTTAAGCTTTGATTCAAAAAAATATGATAATGGTCTACTTAATACTATCCACTTAGGATACCCACCATTTTATATGTTTTTTAAGTGTACCATGTCCACTCTTATACACTTATCAAGTCTTAATATGATGCAATATATCTATTCACACTAGGTTTCAATGACAAAACTATCTTAAGCTTTCAAATACACTGAACTAAACTGATAAAAGTCATAAATGTGTCCCTAATGATAGAAAATTATAATTTTGTTTTATTCCTCTTCTTTGTTTCTAAAAAAAGTCTCATGCATTCACTATCCATATTAGATTTCAATTCTCTTTCATATTCTTGTGCATTCACTGATTGTCCTTTTAATATTTATCTATCTTTCACTATTGGTCTTGATAGAATAATGAGTCTATCCTTTGATCCCAACAAGATTTATGATCTTAAACCATCCTTATTACATTTGAGGACTCTTCCTTTGCATAACTAGAAACTTAAAAATATTTATATAATAGTATGAAACAAGAGACTCACCTAGAACTCACCTCTTACTCATCTAGTCACCCACTATATTCTCAAGATCTTTCCTTCCCTTGTTCTAATATTCTGACCTCATTCAATTATCTTTGTCTCCCTCTTAAACCTACAAATGAATCACTTAGAATTAATTTGTTAATCCTTACATAAAACATCTCCTCACTCATTCTTAAATAAATAAACCATAATCAATCCCCTATCATAATCACCCTTTCAACACTTGAATCCATCCATATATTGACCACAAAATCCTTAATAATTGAACTACATGTGCAAACTCTATTTTCTTCTAAGTATTCATATATATTTTGATTATATCTCCCTTAATTTCTAACTAATTGATATCTAACTAAATTCATTGGATTCTTGATTCCAAGGTGCACCTATTATTCAATTTTTAGATTTTTAATTGGTTAACTTTCAAGATATAGTCATTTTTTCCAAGCATGCCTTAGTTTTGATTTTACAAAAGTTAAAGGGTAACAAAAATATATATTTCAACTCCTAAGGATCTTCATGGAGTTATAACACATACATAACATTCCTTACAATTATTCCCAACTCTGTCCATAGTTTCAAGGCTTGATAAGTCACAAAAACATCAAAGATAACTTCTTTTACATGACTATCATAAACTTTTTTGAGCCCTCTTAGACTCGAGAGGAAATAAATGACTTGAACTTGATGGAAATTGAGGATCAAAGGTTAATAATTATTTAATTAAATGTATATTAACTATATCCTACCTTCTCATGCCTTAAGATGACTCCAGGTTATTGAAGTCAAGTATGAATTGCTAATTTTCAGACTATAACATTAAAAAAAATGTATTTTCTAGATATCTCTCTATAAATGAACACTTTTGAAGCATTTAATGAATATAAATCATGTCAAAACATGTAAAAATATGTTATATGAATACAAGGAGATAATTATACATCAATAAAACTCTACATTTTTATTGATTCAAACTTTATAACATTGATACATACCTACTATACACCTAGAATTTGAACATCAACTTATACCTTGACAACTTGCCACAAGGGATTACAAGCCTTAAGAACACAATTTGAAAATTCAAATACGAATTTTGGTGGGAAAATGTCAATAGTGGAATTTAAAATACTTGTATATCCTTTATATGATCAAAACAAGAATCTTATGCTTCCTAAGACCTTATCAAGACCTTTATAATGCATTTTTAAGCATGACATGGCTTCTTGGACTTCACATAAAGGCTTATTTGACTTATTTGACCACTATGTATAGATTTACATTTGTTTTACTAATGTTCCTCCATCAAAAGTGCTTGTATTTTTGCCCTTTTAAATAAATTTACAAATTTAGATTTGTCAAGTGTCTCTTAATTTTTTACCTCTGTTGATATAAATCCTAGTTTAAATTTTTGATATTCCCATTGCTCTTTTTTGTGACAATATCTTTTTTATTTGTGATTTATTCTTTGACTTATTATCATTTTTAGGTGGTTGTGCTTTTTTTGTTAGCCAAATGTATCTTTGAATGATTTTTATTAGTATTACCAATATATCCCAAGCCTTGACAATCGTTATGATCATATGAGAAAATAGGATGAGTGATGCTTTGGAAATGTTTTCCCAATTCTTGACCATGATAACCAAAATTTTGTAAATATTCCATTCCAAAACTACATTGTTTTTAAAGTTGTGTATCATTTTTGAGAGGTAAGTTTGTATCATTTTCTTGATATGATTTGTATTTTTGAACCTTTTCTTGCTCTAATTTTGTTATTTGTAATTTATTTTAGTTTAAATTCTCCTTTAGTACCCATATTTTCTATTTTGGCACTTGTGCTTTAGGACGAGTACTTATAATGTGATTGGGTTTCTTTTTACATGTATCAATGATAGGATCACCACTATTGTTATGACTTTGTATTTTGTTCTTAAATGAAAAACAATGATGAGTATGATGCCTATGCATTCTATGATATGCATAATAGTATTTGGATATATTTTTAGGATGTAGAGGGGGTAATTTGATCATTTTTTTCAAATAATTTCTCTTAAGATATCACTTGGACTCTTAGTATCCTTGTGGTCACTTTTGGAATCACTTATTTTGGATGTATTTTATTTTATCTTTGCATTTGGATAAGAAATTGTGTTTGGCACAACATTGGTAGATGAGGATGAAAACACATAATTAACACTACCATGTATTGGATTTTTCATGTATGCAATATGATGTTGTAACTCTTTTATCAATTGGCTCATATTAGTGATTTTATCTTTTAGGGATTCGCAAGCACAAACCCTAGGTATTTTAGATTGATTATTTTATTTGAAATTATAGGGTTGGCCACCTTACCCCTTGGATAAGTGATATCTTAAACCTAGTTAGAAGGATGACAACTATCACCCTCCTTAAATTTAGGAGAAGTAATAAGATCCTTTGTATCCATTTGAAAACTTCTAAAAATTGATATGAGAATGAGATAAGAAAGGCTTACAAATGCTAAGGATTAATCAACCATAATACAATAAGGATATACTAATTTTAGACTATTGGTTGAGTTTTTTTAAAAAATGAGAGTTTTTTTTTGGAAAACTAGGAAAGGAGATGAACTCGAAAAAATAAGGAAATAAAAGTACATGTACATCTTTAAGATCTACATTTAATAAAAATATTAAAATGCTAAATTTGTAAAATCCACATAATAGTTTGGAAAAAGAGGTTTTTGATTTTATAAACATAGTTATGAAAAATATCTAAGGAATTTGAAATTTGATCTAATATGAATTAGAAATAGGATAAATAATGTGGAATGCTTCATTGACAAGCCCTAGAATATTCCAATTTAAAAATCAACAATTTTGATAAATTAGGAATTTATTTTAGCGATCTAAGAGAAGTTTTCATGTGAAATATTATTTTTGACAAAACCTAGAAATTAAGTATAAAATAAGTACACCATTCAACTTGTATGCCAATATTTACTAAAAATAGTAAATTACAAAAAATGAAAAATCTGTACCAAATTTTGGTGAATAAAAAGAATATTTTTAGTATACCAACCTACATCAAAAATAACTCTAAGGAAATTTAAAATAGAGATGTTTAGAAGCTGAAATACACCAATCGAGGGATAATCAATCTTGCAAGTGTATGCACATGAAGCCCTTATAACTAGAGGAGAGTAAAACCCTAGGGTACAATTTTAGATATAAAAATCCATCACATTAAATTAAAACCATAAGACCTAGATTATAAAAAATGCATTCACATCATTCAGGTTCACCAAATGTTTACCCTAAATTGGATAAAGATGTTATCCTACTTTGGTGTTATACTAGGGTTAATAATATAGAAATGACAATGCACAAGGGTGATAATTAGATATATATTAGGCCAATTGGGTGGTAAACTTAGATATAAGTATACACTAAATTTAATATGCTAAGTATAGGCTAAATATAGAAAGTACAACTAAGCTATTTATGGAAATGACAAATAAGTAATATACTTAGATGGTTCTAATAACATAGTGTTAGACCTAGAATAGGTAGGAAACATGATGGAATAGGGTTCTAAAATAGTCATTAGATTCTATATCTAACACTTATGGTTCTTTAAATACTAACTTCAGCCTGGGATAGTTACATCGATGATATTGTCTGGGTTTAACATAAGTGTCCCATATGAAATACTTGTTGATAGTCCTTTACCTAGATCTAAATTAATCTAGTGAATTTAGATTTGGGTAATGGACTATCATTCCTCATGAAGTTATAAAACCCTAGTTCTTCATCTTCATAGTGATGATTGGGAAAAATTGGGTTAGTGGGCACATGGTGTCAATCTATGGGTGCTTATTACATATAAAATACTCAAGAAGAGTGTCTCAAAATCATGTATTTATCCCCTATGTTTTGGCTTATGTGTGAATCATGAAATATGTGGAAATTAATTATAATGGTGACCTAGATTGTAACTTGGAAAATTGGGCTCTTAAACTACTCCTTTTGTACTTTAGACCTATAGATGTGTTGTAGATATGACTGGTATAAAATAAGGAATCTTTGTTAAATTTAATCTTGATAGAGTGATTTTGATAAATTTCCTTGGTCTCTTTGGTCTTTAATAGGTCCATAATTAATGAGGGTTGATAGATTTATATCAAACCCTTTGGAGTAATAACTCACATTAGATCACTTAGGCTAACCATTAATATATGTTTCATTTGAAAATTAGATGACTTTAGGGAATTGGAAATTATTGTTGGGTTAGGACACTAATGTAAATGTGAGTGTCTTTCCTAGATGTTAGTGTCCATGGAGCAAGAGAGCAAGCATAGGTTTAGAACTTATAAAGATACAAGATAAGTACATTTTAAGCATTTTTGGAAAGATAGAAGGCATGGGTCATCAACATAAGACTAGTCAGAATAAAAGATATAGGACAATGGGCATAAAATAGATTAGATGTGGGACTTGTGGAAGTAGAAAAGGTCCAAAACTAAGAGGAATAACCGAATTATAATTTTTCCAAGTGTACAAGATTGAGGTGATATATAATCCATAAATATTGTCTACATTTTGATCTAGTTCTCTACTCATGAATTATAGTCCATGGTTTCTAAGTTTTAAGAGAATGTTTATACAATATGAGTGATTTTGTGTTTATGTTTTAGAGATGAATATGGTGTTTATATTTTGTATATTCTAGTCTAAACTCCTATATGTTATTTTCAATCTATTGTGAACAATTTATGGTTTATGTACTTTCAATTATTTAGTGTTTCAAAATCTTTGTGTGTCAACTTTTGAAACTATTTTGAGTGTTCATAGTCTATAAAAGACTAATATATTCACATTGGTGTTCCTTTGAAGCTTGCCCATTGAGTGTCTAAATTTTTGGCAAATTTTGAACTAGGCACATGGTAGTATATATGTGACTTGGCATATTTCATCTCTCTAAACATCAAAATTATTTGAATCAAAAATCCCCTTTTTTACCTTACATTATTCTCCCTTTTATGTTTATTTTGGAATAATATCCCTTTATTTAGAAAATAAATAAGGTTTGTCTTAGTATCAATAATGATCAAGGGTTTCTCTAGATAGTAATGATTTCCAAGTGTAACTACACACATCTTGAGCCTTCAGTGGTGATAATTATTTCTCTCTAAGAAAAACACATTTAAAATTTTTTGTCCTTGGAATGAACCAACATTAATCCTAAAATTAATGAGGGGATATTTTTATCCCATGAATTTTCCCCACTTTTCCCCTTTGAAACACTCAAATTCATGTGTGACTTTAGACCCAAGGATCTTAGGCCTAACAATAGATAGCATTAGGAGGAGGGTGAATATTTGTTTTATTTAGTACTACTACCTTCCCTTTATGCTTTCCCCATTATTGTGTGCTTCAAACACACATAACAAAGGCTACGGAAGAAGGTGAGCCTTGATAAGGAAGTTATAACCCACTAGTTTACCCCTAAGAAAATTTTGAGCCTACTATATGGATTACCATATCTAAGTCTAGGTGAGGTAGACTGATTATTTCACCCAGTAAGTGCATTAGAGAGCCTAGTTTCATGGAAATAGACCTAGGCCCATAGTTGTATTAACTAGTTCATCCTCCTAATCTCCCCAAATAGACCACCCATATTGTATCCCCTAGTGGCTTGGTTAGTCATGTTATCTACCAACATTCCTTGAATCATCCATGACTTACCTAGGAACCAAAAAAGGTATATTCCATGTTTCACACTTGGTGTAGGTCAAATAACTAAAGAACATGTGACATCGTATAAAAATACCCTAAGGATTCTAAATGTGGGACATCAATATGTAGCCTATAGGTTATTCCCATTCACTTTAATTGATTTAACCTATGACTGGTTCCTTAATCTCCATGAGAAATCCATTACAAGGTGGGAACAACTTAAAAATAATTTTATTCATTAGGTCAAGCAATTCATTGAATCTAGCATCCTCTACCAATAGTTTGCCTACATCAAGAGAGAACTAAATGAACCCATTGGAAATTTCAATGCCACTTTTTAGAAAATGTATAGTTGGGTCATCGTGCTTTGTCAATCAAACAACTGATTAGCCTTTTAAATGTAGAAAAACACCTTGGACCCCTAGATGGCTATGTTCCCAAGATAATACCACCTAAAAATAGACCTACCCCTAGCTTATGCAAAGGTCGTAAAGGTTGATAAAAAATATAACCCCCAAGGTCAAATGTTGTTTCCCATTCCTAATGTCCTACCAAACATGTCATCCTTAAACCAAATTCCTAATGCAAATTAGAAATTTCCTCTATATCAGTTGCTACTTATAACCAACTAGATCCATCTAATCATTGATTAGGTTTTATTAACCCAACAAAAAATGAGATGTTTCCCCAATTATAACACCAAGCCATTTTATAGGCTACAAATATTATACAATTCATACCCAAGGAGTTAACAAAGAATGAACTAGACACCATCCAACAGATGGTATAAAAGGTAAGTAATGACTTCTTTAGCCTGAAAAGGAAGATGGGTATCTCTAATTCTAAAATTTGGAATAATAATTTAAAGTACTAAAGGAAAAATATAAACTATCATCAATATAATTAGCTTAAAACTTTCCTAAATAGGCTGCATGAAAATAACATTTACAAGATAACCCTTCCAAATTGGTGTTGTGTGCATAACACAACCCATCATATTGAGCTTGAATATATAGATTTTTGCATCACCTTCATCATATTCTAGAGATAAATGGAATAATATGATGTGGTTTTGAACCAACAATAATTATCCATCATGGGTTAAGCCCCTAGTACTTCCATGGTATTAGAAACCATGGAGTTTCCTAGATGTAAATAAAATGAACCAAAGGAAAGTTTTAGGGAGTTGAAAGCCTTTCAATAGTTTCAAAGGAGTAAATACATCCTTAGAAATAGGCAATACCATCTAAACATAACTACCTCAACTCATCCAAATAATGGTGTAACCCCACCAAATCATAGTGCTAGGAATGACTCACCATCTCCAAAACATCAAGAACCAAAGGTCCCATTGGAGGCCCAATTAGTCCAAATAAATATAGGCTATAATATAGTATAGGACATGAATAATATTAAAGTGAATATAACTCTTCATGAACTTGCTTAGATAATTGAGCAACGTGATCTTAAACTAAAATCCTTGATCAAAAAATTAATGAAGTAAAATACTACTCACACTAATGTACTTATTCACAAGAATAAGTCTTAGGTTCCTCCATTTCTTATAAAGGTCAGACTATTTGTAAATAATATACATAAATATTTGGTATACTCGAGAGCTTTAGCCAATGTGATTCCTATAGGCATCTATGAAAAAATATGTTTAGTTCACATCAAATTAGACACAATCTTAGTCCAACTATAAAATTATGAGGTTAAGGTAGTTAGAGAGCTTCTCAATGTACATATGCAATTGGAGTAAGAACCTCAGATCCAAAAATTCATGGACATTCAAGTTGTGGATATTCTTGAAGCCTATGGGATGCTCCTCAATTGGTATTTTTAAAGTCCTTGAATGAATATATGGATACAAATTTATCCCATACGTTTCTACCTTGGAAAGGCATAACCAATAAAATCAAAGTGGATAGAGAACCCAAAATGAAACATATGATAACTAAATACAACATAGTCAATGATAAGGTGAACCAAGTGTCCTTTGACTTAAGGATTTACACATTAAACATAAAATCCACTAAATATAAAGTTGGTAATGAATTTTAATTATTAGGCTTATGTTACTTATATGTTGAAGGGGCCTATTCCAAACAAGGAAGTGGAGTAGGTGTTCTAATAGTAAATCCATAAGGAAAGATATGCCTAGCTTCATATAGGCTACAGTTCTATACAATAACAACCTAACAGAGTATGAAGCATTAATCCTCAAGATATAATTTACATTGAATCAAAATGCTCAATAACTAAATTTTTTTAGTGATTATGAGTTGGTTACAAACTAGGTTAAGATCAAATTTTAGTGTAAAATGTCATACCTCATGAAGTAAAATCATAGGGCATGAAGTAAAATGTCATTCAGAAGAAGAATGGAAAGATAGGTTGAGAATAGACTTATAAAACCTGAATATAACTTCACATAAATACAAATACCCATTTTTGTCCATTAATGAAGTGATTAAATTAGTTAATGTATCCCAAATGATGTTAATTTTAGATAGATTCTCAAGCTATAATCAAGGTTTTGTTAATTTTTATGACCGATCAATGACTACATTCACCATGAAATGGGGAAATTTTTCCTACAAATAAATGCCTTTTGGACTGATCAACATTGGAGTAACCTTTCAAAGAGTGATTAATTTTACATTTGAAGGTCTAATTGGTAAATGCATAATAATCTATATGGATAATTTAACCATGTTTTGGAAATATAGATTATATCATGTTCATTTATAGAAGGCCTTTGAAAGTTGTAAAGGTATGACATTTCCTTGAACCCTAAAAATAATGTGTTTGGTATCACCAAAGGTAAGCTTCTAGGTCATAATGTCATGAATCAAGGTATTGCTATCAATCCCAAAAGAGATGATGTAATTTATAAATTACTTAAATCTAGTAAGAAAAAAGAATTAAAATCTTTCTTTGGCAAAATCATTTTTTTCCATAAATTCATTTATGGATTTGTTGAAATTATAAATCCCTTTAACACTATGTGAATAAAGGATGCCAAGATGGAGTGGCATGATGGATCAAATAAATCATTTCAGGACATAAAATATGCCATCGTGCAAGCACTCATGCTAATTAGTCTATATTAGGTAAAGGATTTATACATTTATCCTTTTGCCTCTAAACACACCATCATTGTATGGCTCATGTAAAGATTGGTTAGATAAGAAGATCCTATTAATTTTATGAGAAAAAATATCAAATACAAAGAACTAAAATAATACACATTAGAAAATCATGCTTACACATTGGTCAAGGTTGTAAAAAATTTCATGCACTACATTATTAGGAATAAAGTGCATGTAATTGTACCATATCTAGATATCAAGCAAATGTTGAGTTAGAATTAACTAGGTGAATACAAAGGTAGATGGATGACCAAGACATATGAGTATGACTTGGAAATGAAACATGTTAATCTTGTTAGGGGCAAGGTATTACTCAAATGATAACTGAGATTGATCTAAGAATCACTATGTACCAGTTAGATTAGGACCTAGTAATACAACTAAATTGGTACACCCAATTATACATTAATTAATCCATAGAAATAATCCTCTTTTACTCAACCAAACATATAAAATGGCCCTAATACTAAGGGAAACATAGTTTATATTGAATAAATCAGTTTTCTTTAGGAAAAATCATGAAGGCATCCATCTTAGATGTTTATTAGAGGTTGAAGGTAGGGAAGTAATGTCAAAATTCCATGATAAGTTGGGTGCTAGTCACCCTATAATAAATGAAATGTTGCACAAAATAATTATGGTGGGATATTGTTTTTCAACCCTCTTCAAATATGTCCATGTGCATGTTAGGACATGCCATCAATGTAAAAAAAATTCCAAAAGAGAAACCCATGTTGTAGTGCCCTTACAACCAACTATAGAAACACCACCACTTCCCCAATGGATGCTATATTTTTTGGGGTCATTAATCCCAACTCCTTAGAAGTCCATAAGTTTGTCCTTATAGGTACAAATTACTTCATAATATGGATTGAGTTAGTGTAAGCAAATAAAATCACTACAATTGAAGTCATTAAATTCATGGATAACAATGTGACCACTCGATTTGGGACTAATGTGACCACTCAATTCGGGACTCTTGTGATAATGTCCATGTGTTCCAATCCATAAAGTTCACTAAATGAGCATATGACCATGGGATCACTTTAAAATTCTCATCTAATTACTACCTACAAGGGAATGGGTTGGCAGAATCAACCATCAAGAATAGTATTGAGGCCATTAATAAATCTACAAAGAATAAACCCAAAGAATGGCATTAATTACTAAAGTTTTCTCTATGGGATGACCACACTAGGCATAAAAAGGCACTCAAGAGTTTACCATTTCTATTATTCTATGGGCTAGAGTTGGTTCCGCCAATTACACTTAAGCTTCCCATCTATAAATTTATGAAATAGTTCATGGAGAATAATGATAAAATGAACTCAAGGATCTTTGACATTTTTCAATTCAAATGATATGACATGAATCCCTATTAAAATTCAACAAACATTAGATCACTATCAAGCGATGGTTTGAAAATAATCCAATATCTAGTCCTTTCAAATTTTAGATCTAGCAATATTATGGGATAAATACTATGAAAATAAGGGTCATCATTCCAATTTTGATCCACTCTAGATTAACCCATACCATATAGCTAAGTTACTTAGGTAGAATGGTTTCTACCTTTAGGATTTAGATGGTGCCATCCTCCCACTACCTATGAATGGTTATTTCTACAAGCATTACTTCTCAGTTGTCTCTTCTAATGCAATTTAAAAGTAACATATATAAAGGTGGTAATGTATATATTATATTAGGTTTATATTATTTTACTTCTATTTTGTGTTTACATCTATTTTTATGTTCTTATTTGTCTCTTGTGTTTTGTGCCTTATGCTTGTTTTACCAACCATGAAGAAATTATGTACTCCCAAGTCTCCCTTCCCAAAAGAGAAATCCTATGACACCCATAATTCATATAGAAAATTGAACTCATATAAAGTAATGACTGCTCCAATGGATAAGTGGAGCACCACAATTGGGAAATAGAAGGAGAACCTCTAACATTGAACATAGTGATAAGCGATGAAATTATCCAAGAAACACTAAGAGAATTAAAATCTAATGATTCATCACCAAGAAATTAAATAAAATAAAATTTCTAACTCTAACCAAGGTCATCATAAGCACCTCATTAAAAAAAGAAAAAAGGACATTATAAATTATTGAATGAGTAAATGGTCATCTGTATATAGGAAGAATACTAAATTTACCATACATCTTGACTATATTGGTCTCTAACCCTCATGGATCAAACATAAAATATCAAATCAAATGAAGTATGAATTTAAAAAATATATATTTTAAGTTTCCTCCTCAGAAAGGGTGATTTTGAAAACCTCCATTTCAAGCTTTCCATCTTGGTTGGAAATGGAACAAGGCCAAAAGTGAGACAAAAAGCATATTTTTGGGGGATATAGATGCTTGGCTAGTAGAAGATCAATAATCGATACTTCTTTCATAGCCAAAATTTTATAAAAATGCATATTTCTTTAGGAACCTTTTAATATATCATAATTACCTAACCTTACTAAAGTAATGCATTCCATCACTAATGCACAAAGTGACGTTGGAAAGAATTATAACCCTATATGTTACTTGTTAGAATAGACTTGAATGGTTTTCATCTTCAATATGTATTAGATAAAATTAAAATTAATTATTTATATGTTCTATATTGGATTATCATGATCTAGATTCTAAATGTCAAGACAATGTTTTCCCTATAAAGACACCATTTGTTATGGCCAACACATGCCCTTCTTCAAAGAAGTGGGGGACCCCTCTTAAAGAATGCTCAATTCAAAGTTATCAGAATATTATTCTCCTTATAATCTTGTCCCTATTCTTGCTGAGTATCTTATGTAGTTATAATTATGATTTGGTCTTCCCTGTAAGGTTATGAGTTTAAGCAAAGTTGAGTCACTTTTTTTTAGAAAAATATAATAGTTTCATACTTAGAATAGTTTTTATGATAGATATTTTTTATATAAATTTGAACTTGTAGAAATTCTTGAAGAGTCAATATCCTAGAGTTTTAGTCTCTTAGATTCATACATGGCACCTTGTAAATCACTATTGATAGGTAGGTGAGTGTCTTGATTAATTATGAGGCTTCCTTTTCTTACTAGGTCTCGTTTTTGTGAATTTTTGTATGAAGAATGACTAAATGATGGAATGCCACATAGATCTTATTATAAATATCAGTATATTATACATGTCATAGATGTCAAAACCTTGAAGATCCATACTCAATGAAAGGGTACCATGTGGATCATGTAAGAGCATGTCAGTTTCTGAGACCTATTAGAGATGTTAGATCTTGGGAAAGCTCAACCTAATAAACCATGCCATGTGGCACTTCCATAAAAATTATCATAAGATGATTTAGAATCCAAAAATATTTAGAATAAGGTACAAACATATTTTAAATGCTAATCAAATAATTTCATGCATCAACTCAATCCTTCGCCTAGCAACTCCTACTCCTAAAAATATAAAGGTAAGTTTTTAGGTCATGCTTAGGTGATAATCATTATATATTCCAACCAATTGGTAATGGATGGATGGCAAAAACAAAAATATACCTAGAATTCCACATGGGAAACATATGCATGTGCCTACACACTCCTATCATTAACTAAATGGGAAAATGGGCCCTAAATGGATGATTTAAAATGTCACATCGTAATCACCAAATCTAGCATGTGGTGCATATTTGGGCTCCTTAAGATAACTCTAGATTGGGAAATAAATAAACAAAAATTGATCCACAAACTTGAATTTGAACTTATAATGGGTAAGATTCCAAGTGCCATCAATTAGGAGATTATTATATGTCCTTATAAATTCTAGGGAACAAACTCATTTACTACTACTACTCCCATATTCCCAAATTTTCCTCCTCACTTTTAGTTAATTCTTGATCCCCCCATGTTATAATTTCTCAAAATTCACTATCACTAAGATTTATCCCTTGATTCCATCATTTTTTCAAATTATATCCCTAAAGCTGAGACTATATTTAGAGACACCACTTTACTATATGGCCTAACCCATTTTAGACATTATAATGAGATATTCAAAGAAATTGAGATAATGCCCAAGCCTAGATCTAGTGATGATGAGGATGACATTAAGTTTCAATATGCCCTTTGGGCATATGAAAAGTGTGGGTTACATAAAACCAATACCAAGCCATAAGTTTTCCCTTGTGCAAACCTCTTCGACAAGCTTTTGCTCATTTCCAAGCAAGTTCAGGATGGTGTTCATGATCTTGTGTGTTTGATGAGATCTTAGCATAGGATCATGGATATTTTGGGGAGCACATTCAAATCTTACTACAACCTCCCCAAATACATAGTAATATCTAATGTTACTATAGTTGATACATGGACCAATGCCTATCAAATTTATGATGTCTTAAAGGATTGAGTAGAGAATCCAAATTCCAAATGGGTTAATAAGGTGGACATAGACTCCAACACTATCTACACCTTCAAGGAGGGGATTTATGTAGAAATGATCTTATTGGGTCAATTATTCATGGTAATTGACTACATCTATGCCAATTTTTTATAGGTGCTCCTAATACATATAATCCTCAAAGGTGATTAGGTCCTAAATCTTGGGGGATTGATTAAATTTGACCTTATCAAGTTGGTATTAGATGCTCAAGGTAGAGGTAATTTTTATATTATGAACTACTTGGTAGATGATGTTTGTACTAGAATCATGTTTAATCCCTCTACCTTTCCACTATGGGTTTCTTAGGGTGTAGTAGCCCAAGTGGTTTTCTATAAACTACATGGACACCATTACCATAACCACATTTTGGAGATATGTGAGTCCTTCTATCTAATGGTCTATATATCAATTAAGGAGGCAACCATGTCTCAACTCTCTAAATAAATAAGGGAGTATCTCATTACCATTAGTGAATATTGGTATTATAGGTATAACACCATCATCCAAGTTACCAACATCCTTATAGATCCCCTTTACATATGATATAAAGTCCAAGACTAGTTGGTAGAGCAAGAGATTACTTATCAGCTAGTTGAGGGAATCTTTGGTCACTGTGTCAGCCACTAGTAAAAGGCATGCCCATCTTTCCCCATCACTATCAATAATCACATATATAGATTTTACCCCCATTTTATGAATTGGATTTAGGAATATATTATTATGCCCCATGTAGGGTACAAAATAGATATTAAGACCTACATAGCATTGCTAGGGCCCATGTGGAAAAATATCAATCCTAACTCCACATAAACTATGGCCACCAACCCAATGATGAGGATGAGTTCCACCTTAAACCTAAAGATGATAAGTAAGTCCTTGATAAGGTTGATGCTAAGAATAAGAAGAAATGAAATAAAGTTTAACCTAGAGTATTGGCCCAAGATGGCCCTACTTCCACTATGTCAGCTCAGGTTGAAAGAGATGTTTAGGTGACTCCTAAAATTTCAAGGAAGATATTATAAGGCATCCAATACCCCTCTCCTCCTTAACCCTTTCTTCCATGAGCTTCTCCTCTTTTTCCCTTTTTTGTAGCTCTTCTACCTACTATGGCTAGGGAAACTTAGTTTTAGGCAACTCAACCCCATGCAAGTCAACCTCAAGATGTACAACACTAAGATTTGACATAATTAGCAGTGTCAATATGAGCCCAAATCATGACCAACTAGAGGCACCCATGGATATTATTTACCCTACTCCCATAACACCTCGACAACCTAGTAGATCACCCCTAGTTTCCCTTTCCCTCAATGACCCACTCAGGTGGCACCTCCTTTATTTCCCATTACACCCCTTCATAATTTATCTAAGTTCCTATAGCTTTGACTATGCACAAAAAAATTAAAATCAAAATTTACTCCACTTAAGACATTCCATTAGCATATATCCATGTGTCCCATCCTAGACCTCTAAGTACCTCAATTTCCTAGCCCTATGCGACTCCACTAGTTCTTACACAAGTTCATCCACTTCTAGGTATACCTAGTTTAGTAGGCTCAAATCCACCCCCATCAATAAGTGCACATGTGTAAACATTAAATCTACCCTAGCCATTTTAATGACACTTGTAATCACCCATCAAGCTACTTAATCATCCCCAACTACCTATACCACTAAAATTCCTATCAGAATAGTTCATGCTAACCCAAGCAAGAGGCCTATGAAGAGGTAGAAGGTAACTCATGTTCTTTAACCCCCTATTGTTCCCTATATCACTCCCAAGACTCCCTTTTACATTATCTTAGGTATCTATAGATTTGGATTTAACCAACCAATTCCCTCTTTCTTATTGAATGCCTCTCTACTTAGTGTCATTGACCTACAACTCAACTTGACCTAGAGTTAGTGGCAGTCCTAAATTTTCCCATGGGATTCCCCTTTCACACTCATAGCTCATCCTCCTCTATTGTTATCATCCGTTAATCCATCCACTTAAATTATTCCTTCTTTACCTCAGCCTCCACCTATCACCTCCATCTCTACCATCCCATTAACATCCTCTCATAGCCTAGGAGTAGCCATGATGTTGCAGGCACCCAAGATGATTGTATAAGGAGATATATATATATATATATATATATATATATATATATATATATATAAGTATAATGGTAGTTTGATATGACCTTAGGGGACATGAGGAGGATCCTCAGATATAAATTCATTTAGGGAGGAGACCTTTTGATTTGGTAGACTCTTTTAAACCTCTTCTGACTCACTAAAATGAAAACATCCACTAGAGAAGAGAGAGTGGCTAAGGATTTAGTCTATGTGATTTAGGACACACATGATATGTTAGAGAAACTCATGGAAGACATGAAATACTAGGTCCAGGAACTTGAATCATAGTTAAATAGAATTTTACCTATTAAAATGATTAGACAAGTTGAATATGCCCTCATGTAATGTTTTTTAACCTTAGGTGAGGTGGTTAGATCATTGATCGATAATAGCGTGCATCTCCTAAGGGTATAAGCCTATATAAAAATAATTTCTCTAATGGAGAGAAAGTGCATAAATCTCATTGTGGTCATATACAAGGGCATGTTTAAAAAGGTAAAACTCATACCCATATCAGACTTGAGCCTTTATTTGACATATGTTTGGAGCATGAGGATTTTAATTAAGGAGTTGATAGCCTTGACACAAATGGTCATGAAACATTCTAAATAAATTAAGTAAAACATGTTAGCCTAATTTAGAGAGATTAACATCACTATGTTATTCCATCTAGATAGCACCCTTCTAGATAGAAGTAATTTTAGAGTTTACCTAAGTTTCTTTAAATAGGCCATGAGGAGAAAAGTAATGGAAAAAAATAAATTTGGATAAAAGGAAATGTTGAAACTCTCAACTCAGTCAACTAAAAGCATCAGTAAAGTATTATAAGTAAATGTGTCCCTATAATCCCCACTCTAGGTGTATCAAAGACTAATGTCCCAATTAGAGGTGATCTTTTAAAAGCCACCAATAAATTTAGCCAAGTTAGAATAAGAGTTTGACTTGGTGGCAAGATCATTAGAATTCAAGGAAGAACAACCCAAATAGATGGGAAGTAGATCTTTTCTAACTCATTATCAAATAAACTAAGTGCCCCCCTATGCATATTTTAAGAGAGTGGAGAATATTTTATTTATTTTGAATCTTGGTAGTTTCAACAACTTTGAGTGTCCATTATGGAAAAGGATGGGAATTTATTACTATTTTAAGGCAAAACCCATCCTCTATATATTGTAAACTATAATCCTTTGCAAAGGTCAACAAATTTATGTAAAGGAACTATGCTTAAATCAATAGAAGGCTTTTATTTGTTTTGATCTAGTTCTCTACCCATGAAATGTAGTATATGGTTTATATGTTTTAAGAGAATGTTTATGAAATAGGAGTGATTTTGTGTTTATGTTGAAGATATGAATATGGTTTTTAGATTTTGTATATGCTATTCAAACCCCATGTATGTTTTTCCAATCTATTTTGAACAATTTATGCTTTATATACTTTTAGTTATAAAGTGTTTCAAAAGCTTTATGTGTCAAATAATGTAAATATTTTGAGTGTTCAAAGTATGTGGAAAACATAAGAGTAATATATTCATACTTATATTCCTTTGAATCTTTCCCAGTGACTAGCTAAATTTTGTGCAAATGTTGAGCTAGGCACATAGTGGTATAACTATGACTTGGTACATTTCATATCCTTAAGCATTCACATTATTTGAACTAGAAACTCCTCTTTTATACCTTAATTTTTTCTCTATTTTATGCTTATTTTGAAAGTGAGACTCTCCCTTGATTTATAAAATAAATAAGTTCTGGATCAACAACAATATTGGTTAAAGTTTTCTCCAACTAGCAATGAATTCTAAGTGTAACTACACACATCTTAAGCCTTCAGTGTTAATAACTACTACTCTCTAAGCAAAATGAGGTTAAAATACTTAGTCTTTAGATTTAACTAGCATTAGTCCTAAAATTAATGAGGGGATATTTTTATCCCATGTATTTTCCTCACTTTCCCCATCTAAAACACTCAAACTCATGAGTGCCTTCAAACCCAAGGATATCTATCCCAACAATAACTAATACATAAGAAGGGAAACTATTTGTTTTATTTAGTTTTACTTCCTTACCTTTATGATTTCCTTATTTTTGTGTGTTTTAAACACACATAAAAAAGGATATAGAATAAATATATCCTTGATAAGGAATTTTTAACCCAGTAGTTTACCCCTAAGAAAGTCTAAGCCTACCACATGGATTACCACATCTAAGTTTGGGTGAGGTAGATTGATTATTTCACCCCTGGAAGTGCATCAAAGAGCTTGATTTCATTGAAATAAACTTTTACCCATAGTTTTTACAACTAGCTCATCCTCATAATATCTTCCAAACATAACACCCATAATGGATCTCCTCATGGTTTGGTTAGCCAGGTCAACTATCAACATTCTTAGAGTTATTTATGACTTACTTAGGAACATAGAAAGGTATCTTTCATGTTTCACACCCAATTTAGGTTGAATGGTATAAGAATAAGTGACCTCATACAAAATTGCCCTAAAAATTCTAAATGTGGAACATGAAAATGCAGCCCATAGGCTATTCCCATTCAATTTTATGGATTTAGCTTATGAATGGTTCTTTAATCTCCCTAATAACTCCATTATAGGGTGTGAACAATTTGAAAATATATTTATTGCTTAATTTAGGCAAGTCATTGAACCTATCATATTCTACCAATAATTTTATTGCATCAAAAGAGAACCAAATGAACCCATTATAAATTTTAATGTTATGTTTTAAAAAATGTATAGCCTAGTTATCATGCTTTATCAACCAAATTACCAACTAGCCCTTGAAATGTATAATAATTCCTTAGATCCATGAATATCCATGTTCTTAAGATGAGACCCCATCATAATATACCTACCCATGGCTTATACAGAGGACATAAAGGTTGATAGACAATTAAAACCCCAAGGTCAAATGATGGCTCCCATTCCTAATGCCATATCAAACCTACCATCCTAATTGGAGACATGTTACCCCTAATTAGTGCTTGGGTTTTCTTAACCTAGTGAACAATGAAATGATTCCCTTATTATAACACCAATCCATGTTGATGGCCATGAACAATGTACATGCCATACCCTAAGATTCATAAAAAAAAAATGGATACCATCCAATGTATGGTACAAAATCTAAGTAAAAACTTCCTTGGCCTATAAATTTAGATGGGTATCTCTAATTATGAATTTTTTAGTAATAATTTTGCATAATAAAGGCAAAATATAAATTATCATCCGTATAGTCAGTTAGAACCTTCCCCAAATAAGTTGCCTAAAATTAACATTTGGGAAATAGCCCTTCTAAACTAGTATCATGTGCATAACACAACCAAACATGGTGAACTTAAATACATAGAGTTTTGTAGTGCCTTCAACTTATTCCAAAGAGAAATGGAAAAATACAAGGTGGTTTTGAACTAGCTAGAATCATCCAACATATGTAGGGCATATAGTACTTCCATGGTATTATAAACCATAGACTTTCTTAGTTATAAATAAAATTAACTAGAGGTACATGTTAATAAGGGATAGAGTTTTCAATAGTTTTAAATAATAAAATAAACCCTTAGAAACATGTTATAATATCTAGCCCTCAGTACCTAAAATCCCCTAAATAATGGTGCAACCCCACCAGATCATAATACTAGGAATGACCCACCACCTCCAAAACCTCAAGAACCAAAGGTCTTAGTAAAGGCCCAATATATATAAAGAAAAGTAGGATACAATATAGTATAAGACACGAAGAATATTAAATCACATATCACTCTTCATGAACTTGCTTAAATCACTAAGTAACTTGCTCTTATACTAAATTCCTTGATCAAAAAATGAAGGAAGGAAAGGGTTTTTCACATTAATGTACTTATTCAAAATAATAAGTATGAGGTTCTTCCATTTATTTTAATTATTATACTATTTGGGAAGAATCTACATAATTGTCTAGTAGACTCAAGAGGTTCAGCTAATGTGATGCCTATAGGCATCTATGAAAAATAGGGTTTCATTCCCATCAAATCAAATAAATTTTTAGTCTAACTAGACAAGTTTGAGGTTAAAGTAGTTGGAGAGCTTCTCAATTTGCATATGCAACTAAAGTCATAACCTTAGATCTAATCATTTATGGACAATCATGTTGTGTATATTTTTAAAGCCTATGGGATGTTCCTTAGTTGGGATTGGTTAAAATACTTGAATGGGTATATGGCTATGGATTTATCCCATATGTGGTTTCTTTAGAGAGGTGTTGCCATTCAGATCAGAGTGGATAGGGAACCCTAGATGAAACATATGATAATTTAGTAAAATTTAGTCAACTAAAAGGTGAACCTAGTATCCTTTGACTTAGGGATTTACATATTAAAGATGAAACCTACTAAAGATAAAGTTGACAATGAATCTAAATTTATAGGCTTGTGGTCCCTATACATTGATGGGGTCCATTCAAAACAAGGTATTGGAGAAGGTTTTATACTAATAAACCCACAAGGAAAGAGATACCTAGATTCATATAGGTTACATTTCCCATGCACTAACAACCTAACAAAGTATGAAGCATTAATCCTTGGGATATAATTTACATTAAATTAAAAGACTAAAGAATGAAGAGTGTTTAGTGACTCTAAGTTAGTTGTAAACCAAGTTAAGATAAAATTTTAATGTAAACTATCATACCTTAATAAGTACAAACATAGGGCATGGGATCTAATATAAATATTCAATGCATTTAATAGCATCCCTATCCCTAAGGAAAAAAATCTAGTTTTTGACTTACTAAAACCCTCAACTATGAGCTTAAATCCCCTAGATAGCATTGAGATGCAAGAATTTAATGTTGAATTGATCACTTATCCCTCTATTCCCAATAATTTCATGAATTTATAGGTCTTTTAAGATGACAAACACATCATCTAATTCTTAAACAATGTTGGGTCATTTGAAACCCAAATAATAGATGAATAGGAAAGGGATTATCCTAAAGCTAAAATCAACAAAGATGAAATCATCAATGCCTAAGGAAATTAGATCCCAAAGGGGATGATTATCTAGAAAAGGAATTCAACACATTTGACCCTATGATCTAATTAATAAACCCAATTTTAAAGATCATAAATGTCAAACTATTAATCTAGGTTCCTTGGAAAGACCCTAAACTATTAAAATAAGTCCTGATTTAATAGACATGAAACTTTAGCAACTCTGAAAGATACTACTAAGTTATAAATATATAATTACTTGGGCATATGGATATGCCAAATTCTTTGACCCAAGAGTGATTACCCACACCATCCTCCTCAAACTAGACCAAAGGCCATTTTGATATAATTATAGACCTATGAACATGATCCTTAAACCTTTGATACACAAAGAAGTTTACAAACTCTTATTTATTGGAATAATCTTCCTGGTTCACCATTCCAATTGGGTATAGAAATTAGTACATGTTTAAAATAATAATGGTGAGATTAGGTTATGTATAGACTTATGAAACTTGAGTAAAGCTTTAAACAAAGATAACTACCCATTGTCATCCCTTGAAAAAGTGATTCAAATGGTTAATGGATCCCATATGATGTCCTTTTTGGATATATTCTAAAGCTATAATTTGGTTTTAGTGAATTATAATGGTTGATCCAAGATTGCATTTACCATGAAGAAGGGCACATTTTACTACAAATGAATGTTGTTTGGATTGATCAACACTAAAGTGACCTTTTAAATATCAATGGATTTTGCATTTGAATGTCTAATTAGTAAATGCATAATAGAATACATGGATTTTTTTATTTGATAGGGTAAAAACACTTTTGAAACCAAAGATATGAATTAAGATAGTGAGGGTTTTGAAACTAGACCAACATCTAGGCATAATAAAGAGGGTAATGGATCCCACTAACTACCAAGCACAATAAAAGGGGATTTAAGGCACCCCCAACCAACCACAATATAAGTAAAGGTACCCACTACATTGGCATGACTAGATAACATGAGGGTTTTAAGGATGCCCACAACTAGGAGTTTTAAGGATCTCATAACCTATAGGTAAAAAAAAAGAGGGTTTGAAGGCTCCCTCAACCTTTATCTAGTGGATTAAAGGTCCCATGACCAAAGCACGATAAAAGAACATGAGGGTTTTAAGGATTCCCACAACTAGGGGTTTTAAGGAGTACCACAACTAGGGG
Organism: Torreya grandis; assembly: GCA_037957365.1. Taxonomy (NCBI): domain Eukaryota; kingdom Viridiplantae; phylum Streptophyta; class Pinopsida; order Cupressales; family Taxaceae; genus Torreya; species Torreya grandis. The sequence continues at coordinate 650,278 of JARHVA010006643.1, read as the reverse complement.
TTTTAAGGGTCCCTTAAACTTTAGTACACAAAGGTGTTGTTAATTTAATATTGAAGGCCAATCTCCTTCCATCATGACTTTCCTAAGGGAATTGCAGACTAAAAGAACTATCAGAGAGGGAGGTCTTTTTCCACCAGGTTCTTCTACATAGCCACCATACAAAAAAATAACAATTGGGTTTATCTTCCCACTCATATTCACAACCTGGCAAAGCACAACATGAAGCAAATAATAGAATAAAAGTTCACCAGGAAAAGGAGGTCTTCCACTTCCTAGGCCATCCACACGGCTTCCACCCATCTGAGTCACAACTAAAAGACTAAACTCCCTAAAAAGATCCATAATATTTACAAGAAAAAGTATTGAGGGTTTTAAGGATCCTGTAACCTTGATAATACCAATGTACATAAAAATAGTGAAGTTGAAAATAGCTAATCTAAAACCAAGAGATCATATGGCTAGAAGAGACCAGGGGTGGATTCCTCTAGTATCCACTCTTAAACAACAAAATGAGGTTATAGAGAAGTAGGATCCTCCTAGGTCTTGTAGAAGGCCTTCCATAGAATAAAGCTATTTAATAATTCCTAACATTACCATGTTTAGATGAAAAAATCAAACAAGAAGGGTTAAAACATGGATTCCTCTAATATCCATGCTACTTGGCAACCCAGGGGAGTGGGTTCCTCTAATACCCATCATACCCCAAGAAAAAAGAGGGGTATGATCCTCCATCAACCATCCCATCAAAGGACCAAATAAAGATAACCAAGTCTAACAAATCTAAAAAAATAGAGGAAAACCAACTACCTCCCTTATTTTGATTGAGACCATGCTTATTCAAAAGACCATACCAAATCTTACCAAAAATAAAGGTACTAATGACACACCACCAATTGGACTCTAGATTCATAATAAAGGGTTAGATCTTACTAGGGTTAAAAGGCTAAGTACATCATAAGACACCAAAATATATCTAAATCTCTTACCTCAAGACATGAAGAGAGTAGGTTTTCCAAGTCAAACCGTTTAGCCAAGAGACATTTACAAGTCTACCATGTTGCTCATAGGACTGAGGAATGAAGTTAGCCATCGTTAGGAAAGAAACCCTCTAAAGGAGAGCCAAGGGAGAAGCAAAAATAAAACCCAATCCCAAAACACTAATTTTGGCCCATCTCATTTGGTTTAAGGTGCAAAAGTAAAGGATCCACTAAGTCCTCCCATAATGAAACAAGCAAATCAGGTGAGGTGAGGATTTTTAGCATCCCCAGTGATATTCCAAGCTACAAGACCAACTTCACCAAGCTTGAAAGTTGCTAATTTTATTAGACTATAGGATCTCCAAGATGTAGATGATGTTTATATAGCCTCTGTCATGTCAATGCCAAACTCACCAACTCTCCTTGCAAGTCTACCCATCCTTTGCCTACATAACCTAGGCTGGAGCTTCATCAGCTAAAAAAATTGTTTGACCATCCACCTTTCACTTGACCAATCAAAAATGCCTATTAGATTTTTGTTAAACCATTTCCAACCTCCTACTCTCATGGTCATCATCCTCCTCATCATCTCCATCTCCATCCTCCCCACCTACAGCTTCCTGAACATCCTCAGTTTCAAAAATTTCTCCCATTTCTCTCTCCATCTCCCCTTAATAATATGCATGGATGATTTAACTATGTTTTATAAATATTTATTATATAATGTCTACCATTTTTAAAAGTTATTTAAAAGGTGCATAATTATGGCATTTATTTGAACCCTAAAAAGAGCATTTTCAATATCACCAAAGGTAAGTTTCTCAGTCATATAATGATGAAGGTATTGATATTGATCCCGAAAGATCTAATGTAATTTATAAATTACCTCAACCCTATAGTAGAAAAGAACTTAAATATTTATTTGGAAAGTTTAATTTTGTCTATAAATTCAATTCTAGATTTGCTAAAATTATAGATCCCCTTAACATTATGTTGAAACACGATGCCAAAATAAAGTGTCATGATGGATCAAAGAAAGATTCTCAGGACATAAAATATGCCATCATGAAACCACCCATGTTGATCAATTTAGAACATGCAAAGGATTTCTACATTTATCATTTTTCCTTCAAGCACACCATTACTGCCTATCTCATGCAAAGATTGGATGGAGAAGAACACCCTATTTCTTTTATGAGAACTAATCTTAAAGACATAAAACTAAGATAATCCACATTCAATAGGCATGCATACACATTGGTCAAGGTTGTAAAAATGTGTAGGCACTACATTCTTAGGAATAAATTATATACAATCATACTAGATATGGTTATCAAGCAAATGTTTGGTCAGAATGAACTAGGAAAACATAGAGGTAGATAGATGACTAAGCTATAAGAGTATGACTTGGAAATCAAACATGCCAAACTAGTTAGGTGGAAAGGTCTTACTAAAATGATAACCAATATTGATCCAAGAATCACTGTGTATCAATTAGATTAGGAGCTAGTAATGCGAAAAGATTGGTACACCCTAATTGTACATTATTTGCTCTACAAGAACACACCTCCTAGACTCAACCAAACATAGAAAATCTCCCTCAAACTAAAGGCAACACAATTTATGCTAAAGATAGGATTTCTCTTTAGGAAAAATAATGAAAGTGTCTATCTTAGATGCTTATCAAAGGTTGAATATAGGGAATTAATGGTAAAATTCCATGAGAAATTGGTTGTTGGTCACCCTAAAATAAATGAAATGGAACACAAAATACTTTGGGTGGGATATTATTGGCCAACCCTATTCAAATATGTCCACACATATGTCAATACATGTCATTAGTGTCAATTTTTTAAGAAAATAAAAACCCACACTACAATTTATTTATAACCAATTATAGAAATGACACAATTTTCCCAATGGGGGATATATTTTGTGGGGGTAATTAACCCCAACTCCTTAGTAGGCCATATGTTTTTCCTTACGAATGTAGATTATTGCACAAGATGTACCAAGGTAGTGAAAACAAATAAATTCATTGCAAATGAAGTAATCAAATTTATGGAGAATAATGTAACCACTAAATTTGAGACTCCTATCTCATTAGTATGTGATAATGGCCTTGCATTATGATCCATAGATTTAATTAGATGGGCATATGACTATGTGACTACTTTAATAGTCTCATATAATTAATACCTACAATGGAATGGGTTGGCAGAAGTAACCAACAACAACCTTAGCAAATCCATTAAGAAATATACATAGAAGAAACCCTAAGAATGACATTCATTACTTAAGTTTTATCTATTCATTGAATACATCAAGAACCAGTAGGCACTCAAGAGTACACCATTTATACTAGTCTATGGGCTAAAGTTGATTCTACTAGATCCACTCAAGCTTCCCACCTACAAGTTTATGCAATAGTTAATGTAGCACAATGACAAAGTGAACTCAAGACTCTTGGTCATTTTTTAGTTGCAAGAAGCTCAAAATGAAGCCTTATTAAACTTCAACAAACATCAAAGCACTTTCATGTGGTGGTTTGACAATAAAGCCAAGATCAATTCCTTTAATATTTTAGATTTTGTGTTATTATGGGATAAATCCCATGAAAGTAAGGGTCAACATTCCATGTTTGATCGACTTTGGATCATCCCATACCAGATAGCTGAGTTATTTAGGTCAATTATAAAAGAATTAATTATAGAATATCCCTTCCAATGAAATTTCATAATATCTTTTGTGGAGGTAGTAATGTATATATTAAATTAGGTTTAGATAAGTTTACTTATGTTATGTGTTTGCTTATATTGTTCTATTATTGTTCTTTGTTTCTTATGTTTTGTTCCCTATGTTTGTTCTACCAACCTTGAAATAGTTTTGTGCTCCTAGGTCTCCCATCTTAGAAGAGAAAGCCTATAACCCCCATGATTTATAGATAAAATTTGAGCTCAAATAAAGTAATGACTACTCTAATGGATCATCAATTAAGTGAAAACTAGTACCCCAATTAGGAAATAGAAGGTGAACCTATAGTATTGAACAAAGTGATTAGCAAGGAAATTATCTAAGAATCACTAAGAGAATTAAAATCCACTCATTTAACATCAAGCAAGTAAATCTAATAAAAGTTTTAACACTAACCAAGGTCATCACAAATAACTCAATAGAAAAATAAGGATATTATAAATTATTGAATGAGAAAATGATTGTGATCAAGTCCATTAAGAAGTATAAATAGAATAAACCCCAAGATTGACATTAACTATTAAAGTTTTATCTATGGGCTAATCACACTAGGCACAAGTAGGCACTCAAGAGTTCACCATTTATACTAGTCTATGCGATAAATTTGTTTTTACTAGTTCTGTTCAAGTTTCCCACCTACAAGTTTATGTAATAGTTTATGGAGCATAATGACAAAGTGAACTCAATAATATTGGTCATTTTTAGTTGGAATAATCTCAAAATGAAGCCTTATTAAACTTCAAAAAATATCAAAACACTGTTAAGTGATTGTTTGACAATAAAGCCAAGATCATTTCCTTTAGGATTTTAGATCTTGTGTTATTATGGGATAAATCCCATGAAAATAAGGGTCAAAATTCCAAGTTTGATCCAATCTGGATCATCCTATACCAGATAGTCGATTTATTCAAGTAGAATACTTTATTTCTCAAAGTTATGGAGGGTGTTGACCTCCCACTACATATGAACGGTCAATTCCATAAGAATTAATTATAGAATATCCCTTTCAATGAAATTTCATAGTAACATTTGTGGAGGTGGTAATGTATATGCTATATTAGGTTTATATTAATTTACTTCTATAATGTGTTTACTTCTATTGGTCTATTGTTTTTCTTTGTTTCTTATGTTTTGTACCCTATGTTTGTTCTACCAACCTTGCAGTAGTTTTATGCTCCTAGGTCTCTCATCCTAGAAGAGAAAGCTTATAACCCCCATGATTGATAAATAAAAGTTGAGATCAAATAAAGTAATGAATAGTCTAATGGATCACAAATAAAGTGAAAACTAGTACCATGATTAGGAAATAGAAGGCAAACTTTTAGTATTGAACAAAGTGATAAGGAAATTCTCCAAGAAGCACTAAGAGAATTAAAATCCACTAATTCAGCATTGATAAAGTAAACCTATAATTTTTTTAATAATAACCAAGGTCATCAAAAACACCTTAATTAAAAAAACAAGGATATTATAAATTTTTGAATGAGAAAATGATCATTTGGATATTGGAAGACTAATGAAGTTACCATACACCTTGGCTATATTGGTATCTAACCCTCATGGATCAAACTTCAAACATCAAATCAAAAGAAGTTTTAATTTCAAAAAATATATGTTAAGTTTCCTCCTCACAAAGGGTTATTTATATAACCTCCATCATAGGATTTTTGGCTAGGTTAATATAATAATTCCAAAAATGAGACTAAAAGCATCTTTTTCATGGCTATAGATTCCTAGCTGGTAGTAGAGCAATTATTGAGCCTTACTTCCTTAGTTAAAACTCTAAAAAAATTCATACCCCTTTAAAAAAAAATTAATATTATATAATTACCTAAGCTTACTAAAGTAATCCATTCCTTCACTAATGCACAAAGTGACCTTTGAAAGATTATAACGCAATATGTTACTTGTTAGAATAGACCTAAGTGTTTTTCATCTTCAAACTATATCAAATAGAGTTCAAATTGCTTATCTATATGTTCTATATTGGATGTGTTTAATTACATTAATATTATTGGTGTTGAGGCATTGATGCCAAAATCAAGATGGATGTCATTAATGTCAAGGTTAAAAGTTGAGGCCATACATGGTGGAGTGGTATGAGACGAAAAAGTCTTGTGATAAGAGAAAATTTGAAGGAAACCTATTATTTCTCTATTGAGAGAGAATTTAAAGGAAACATATTAATTATTCTAAGTTTAATGGCATATCAAGGTCGAGATCATGATGCAAGGTAAGCTGCTATTGAGTACTAGGTGTCTTAGAAGCCTACTCTAGTCCTATGAGAAGGTATGCATAAAGCATAGTGAATCTTGGTGAATTATGTTAGTAGAGGCATAAGAGAGAGTTTATAATTTTTTTTAATCATGTATAATAGGAAAATAATCCTTCAGAATAGTTCCAATATCAATTTTTTGAAGCTTAGTCTTAGTATTAAGAGACCTAATGAGAAGGCATAGGTTTTGTTAACATGATGAGATGAGAATTATGATAATTATGTGAATAAGTTTGGTAGTGTGTGAGAATGGCATGAGGTTTTATGAGATGATAATTAGGTTTTAATAATATTAAACTAGGTTTCAAGGTGTGATCAAAGTCTAAGTATGACTGACAGTTCAAGGCCTAGTGTGTAAAGAGACCTAGTGTGGCCTAATAAGGGGTCAAGTTTAGTTTCCAAAGTTATAAATATCATAAGATAATTTTCAAAGATGTGAAATATTTTTTTCAAGTTTTTTTACCAATTTTTAAGTCAAATTCTAAAGGAGAAAGCATGAAATTTGGTGTTGAGGTTTTCTATGTACACAAAATGAGGTGTTGCAGACCCGAAAAGGTTTTTCTTATGCTCATTGGCATGTGCAACCTTTTCATGAGATCCTGATAAATTCATGGAATCTGGGTAAGGTTAATATATTTAATATAATTTCATTGGTTTCATAGTTTATGGTAAATATTTTATGAATGATTGCTACGAATGGAAGGTAGTCTAAACCCTCTTAAAACCCTCACTATGACCTGATATGGAAGATATTATTGGAAATGGCTCAGAATGGTTTGGTTGAAATATTTTTATGTTTTTAACATGTATAATACTCTCCAAATTTTATCTAGGTGACATTTTTCTATCAAAAGAGTGAATGGAAGCTAGAAGAAACCCCTTGTTTTTTAGATTTTTGATGTAACAGGTAGGGTTCACCAGGTCAAAACATGAAAATGATTAGAGAATGATGTGTAAGAACTTTATTTTGTTATCATGTATTTTTTTAAAAAATTTTAAGACCTTAAATATGATAAAATTGTCATGGAAGTTGACCTATCGCTAAATAGGCCTAATGAGGAAAATAGTGAGAAAACTAGGTAGAAGTGAGAATGAGATTAAGGATGGGTTGTAGTGGATTATGGATGGATCCAAATTTATGGGGTCATTTTTAAATACCTATATCTCATATCCCCTATGATTATAAGTTTTTTATATGCTCATATACAATCAAAAGGTTATTCTCAAAGTGACCTATCTAACATAGTGAGGTTTGTATAGGGTGAAGGCATGAGATTGGTCTATAAGACAAATATTGATATTAAACCTTGTAATATATATATATATGTGTGTGTGTGTGTGTGTGTGTGTGTGTGTGTGTGTGTGTGTGTGTGTGTGTGTGTGTGTGTGTGTGTGTGTGTTTTAAGGATGCTTAATAATCATCTAAATGTATTATAATTTCATAAAAGTGTTCACATAATTGTTCTAAGCCTTGATCTTCATGGCTGTGTTTTTTGAGCTACAAGTAGTTTTTCATGTATGAGTGAGAATGGTGTTCCTGAGTATTTTTGCATAGAGTTGAATAATAAAATGAAAATTAAATTGTTATATAGGTCTCATATGTTCATTTTAATACATTTTTATTCATGATAAATTCCTATGAATGTGTGAAAAGTCAAAGGTTCTTGACAAGGTTCTTAAGGCCTATGTGCAGTTTTGAGTGAACATATGAAGATGATCAGTTTGAGGTTTTTTGACTTGTATTATGAAATATAATGGAATTGGTGATGAAATTTTATTTATTTATGTTATATCCATGTAATTTTTTATTTTTTTTATCTATAAAAGTTGAGTATATGCTTTAGATTTGTAAGATAATGTTTTTGGTATTAAGAAGGTCTAATGGTGAGTAGACCTAATTGTGTGGTTCAAGGAGTGAAATCAGATAATTGGTGTTAGGGACATAATATGATATTATAATTGGTATAATTTGAATGTGTATGAAGTTTTTCATCTATTATTTGAGGTTCAAGGTGTTCCAAGGAGGCCAAATAGAAACATTTGTTTTGAGAAGGCTTAATTGCATTAGGTCTCTATAAGGCCTAATGGTGGTTTTGGCCCTTAAGGGTAATGAATGACCTATGTAATGGTTTTTTAACTTGTAAAATATTTTTATCTATCTATTCCAATGGTGAAACAAATATATAAAGGTTATTGGCTGGCCAATATGGGTAAGAGCAAGAGTCAAGTATAAAAAGAAGGTTTAATAAGCCTAATTGACTAGTTAGAATATTCAAGACATGAGTGAATGATATAGAGTTTTGTAAAATAATAGAGGGAGTTAAGACCATAGGAGAGGTTTGATGAATATTTAATTAATATCTAAATATGTTTTTATAGGTGATGAGAAATTTTATTGGCCTAATTTTGCCAAGGAAAGGGCTAGTTGAACAAGAAGGCCTAATAGGCTATTTAAAAGAGATACAAGAGTGAGAAGAGTAAAAGAGGGTGGTAATAATAAATTAAATAAGAAAAATGTGACCAAATGTGATCATAGGTTCAAGGTGATTAATTTTGTGTTGAGTTACCTAGGGGGTTGGTGCCTTCTTTCAAGTTGGCACTTGACTAGTGAGGGGTTGGTACTCCTTGTGGGGTTGGTGCCTCACTAAATATTTATTCACTACTTAAAAAACTATATTCCAAGTTTTTTTTTAATGGGTTTTATCCCCCAATATGGTTCCCCACATATCTCATATGTTCTCATGTTGTTTGCTTTTATAGATTCTTGTTTATGCATTAGATCATGTATGTATGTGAATGAATTTTTCATGGATGATAAGTGAAATTGAAGGATTGTTTTAAGGAAAAAGATTCACCCCCACCCCTCTTAGTAGATTTAATTCCAAAATTTGGTATCAAGGTGGGTTATTTTAAGGAGGCCTAATATCCTAATGAATATTTGATGTATCTAGGTCATGATGTTTGGTAATTATCTTTGTATGGATATACCGCTTCTCTTATTCCTCCTACAGATGTAGCAAGAAAGAAGGCTAGTGACAATAATTTGAAAGTAATGAATAGTATTATGTGTTGCCTATTAGAAGTACAAATTGTGAAGGTGATGTGCTATATGTATGCTAAAGAAATGTGGGGCAATTTGAATACTATTCATGAAGGATAATACAAGGTCAAGTTATCTAAGTTGCAAACCCAAAGAAGACAATTTGAAAGTCTAAGAATGACTGAAGATGATATAATTATAGCCTAATTTTTTAGGGTTGATGAAGTGATCAGCATCATAAAAGGCCTAAGTGAAGATTTGAAAGAGTCTAGTATTATTCAAAAGTTTTTAATATCTATAACTCCTAAATTTTATTCTAAAGTATTTGATATTGAAGAGATGCAAGATCTAGATATACTAGAGATGGATGGACTTCATGGCACACTAAAAAACCTATGAGATGAATACAAGTGAAGGGAGACATGCAAACAAGGAAGTTTTATTAAAGGTAGAAAAGAAGTCAAAATATAATAATACACAATGTAAGAAAGTCAAAGACAATGATGAATCTGATATTGATGATGTTGAGTTGATAACTATGTTTGCAAGAAAGCTGAAAATTGGTTCAAGTAAATACAAGGGTAAGTTATCCTTTAAATGTTTTAATTGTGGAGATATTGGACACTTTGATAACAAGTGCCTTCATAAGCATAAGGAAAAGGATGATTAAGAGCATGATGGTGATAAAAATTCCTTTAGGTCTGATAAGAGAAAGAAAAGCTTCATAAGGTATGATGACAAGAAAAAAATTTCAAGATCAAAATAATAGTTTACACCAAGGAAGATTAAAATCTCATCTGATGAGAGTGAGATAAATGACTCTAAGAGTGACCATGAAGGTGATGGTCCTAATGTTAATTAAATACTCTTCATGGTTGAGGAAGAAAGTTATTCAAATCAAGAAGAGTCCATTTGGATTGGAGGTGTTGTTGGTAATTTAGATGATGAAGGACATGAGGTGAACTTTGAGGCTGAGTTGATGAATACTCTAGAACAAATAAATATGGTAAAGAAGAATAATAGGGTGATGAGGTATCTTATCAAAGACTATAAGGATCAAATCAACTTGTTTGAAGCTAGACTGAGTAATAACTCCAAGGAATAAGAGGAAATAGTCAAATAGGTAGAGACTCAAATTGAGATTGTGACTAAAAGCCTAAAGGCTAAAGAAGAAGAATGTAAAAGGTATGTAACTAAAGTGGATTCCTTGAGAGTTGAGTTAGATTAGGCATCAAGTAAGGTCAAGTCCTTTATGAAGTTTGAAAAGAGCACCAATGATCTAGATAACATCCTGAGTGGTCAAAAGACTACTAATGACAAAATAGGTCTTGGTTTTAATATAGATTAAAAAAAGAACACTAATAAGATCAAGAAGGTCAATGGTCAATCAAGAAATGATGGTGTTGAAAGAATAAAGACTAATCCTAAGAGTATAAGGATGTTAATCCTTTCAATGGATATTATTATTCATATAACCAATTTTGTCATAGAACAAGGAATTTTATAAGGCCCTCTAAGAATTAATATGCATGGAACTATGAGGAGAGTTATTACTAAATAAGTATGGGTTATGGTGTGTTTCCATTAAGAAGAATAGTGTGTTTCAATTGTCAAAATGTTGGTCATATTGTAAAGTTATGTAAGATGGATTCTCAAGTCAAAAAAATAAAATTCAATTCCATAGAGTACAATAAATAAGACAAGATGGTGAGTGGAAACCCAAAGTAGCTAAGGTTGATGATCAGTGTGCAAGTTTAAGAAGACTATTTGCCATGGTGGAGCATAGTCTAGATGTAAAGGAGTGCCAAGAATTCTCTCTATCAAATAAAATTATGGATGAAGGAGTCAAGACCAATAGACCAAGTCAAAATTTTGTTCAAATAGAGATTGAAGAGGTCAATATAAAAGGGCTATTCAAGCCTAAGTGGATCATGAAGGAAGTTCAGTCTAGTAAGGACATGGAGATCTAAGAATCTCTTGATTTTATGTTATTTTAGTACCCTAGAGAATAGGTGAATCCATTAGGATTCATGAAGGCATTCAGTTAATGAGAAAAATCATGAATGATTCTTGGTTTTAGGGGGAGATTTATGTTCTTTGTTGACATTCATATCCAATTTCTAGTAAAGAATCTACTAGAGGTGTGATCACAAGAGATGGGTCACAAAGAATATGTATGATGACTTGATAAAACCAAGTCATATTCATGATAAGTGTCTCATGAATACAAGGGGATCTAATCATGTTACAAGAGTATGTCCAAGGATTATATAGTTTCCAAGTAGATGACCATTTATCATTAATGTCAAAGGGGGAGAAAATTCTAGTTTGGAAGAAAGGTCATTTTGAAAAAGATATAGCTTGGGGAGATGTGAATGATCATCTTTTTTTAAGTGTTTTCATCAATGATAAATGGGGATATTATTGAGGTATGTTCCTATTATTGGTTTTGAGGTATCGATTTTGTCATTTATGTCAAAATCAAGATGGATATCATTAATTTCAAGATCAAGAGTTGATTCTATGCATGGTGGAGTGGTATGAGACAAAGAAGTCTTATGACAAGAGAAAATTTGAAGACACCCTATTATTTCTCTTTTGAGAGATAATTTTAATGAAAACTGGTAATTATTTTGAGGTTGATGGAATATCAAGGTTAATATCATGATGTAAGGTAAGCTATTATTGAGTACTAGGTGCCTTAAAAAGCCTAGTCTAGTCTTGTGAGAAGGTGTATGCATAAAGCATAGTGAATATTGGTTAATTATTTTATTAGAGGAATGATAGAGTGTATAAATTTTTGTAAGCATGTGAAATAGGAAAATAATCCTTAAAAAGAGTTACAAGGTCAATTTTTTGAAGCTTAGTGTTTGCATTAAGAGACCTAGTGAGAAGACATAGGTCTAGTGGGATGATGAGATGAGTAGTATGAGACTTGTGTGAATAAGGTTTGTAGTGTTTCAGAATGGTATTAGGTTTTATGACATGATAATTAGGTTTTTATAATAGTATAATAGGTGTCAAGTTATGATCAAGGTCTAAGTATGATTGGTAGTTTAAGGCCTAGTGTGCAAAGATACCTAGTGTGGCCTAATGAGGGATCAATTTTAGTTTCCAAAGTTCCAAAGCTCATAATATAATTTTCAGAGGTTTTAAAGGTTGTGTCAAAATTTTTTTTACCAATTTTTAGGTCAAATATTAAAAGGGAAAGCATGAAATTTTGTGTTGAGGTTTCTTATGTGTGCAGAATGAGGTGTTGCATACCCGAGAAGGTTTTTGTTATGCTCATTGGTATGCGAAACATTTGAATGATATCCTAATGAGTTCATGGAAGTTGGGTAAGGGTCCTAGAGTCAATTTAATAGGATTTTTTAAGTATTTGATGGGAAATCCTTTATGAATGATTGCTAATAATAGAAGGTAGTTTAAACCCTCCTAAAACTGACACCTGATATGGAAGATCTTGTTGTAAATGAATCAAAATGGTTTGGTTTACCTAGTTTTATATTTTAAAAATGTATAATATTCTCCCAAGTTTATCTAGGTGGCATTGGTCTGTCAAAAGAGTGAATGGAAGCTACATGAAATCCCTTTTTTCTCAGATTCTTGATGTAGTAGGTAGGGTTGACTAGGTTAAAAAATGAAAATTATTGGAGGATGATGTGTGATATTTATATATTATGACCATTTAATTTTTTTATTACGTTATAGAACTAAAAATATGCTAAACTGGTCATGAAAGTTGACCTATCGCTACATAGGCATAATGAGGAAAATAGTGAGAAAACTACGTAGAAGTGAGAATGAGATTAGGGAGAGGTTGAAATGTATTAAGGATAGATAAAAAATTCATGGGTTAATTATTAAATACCTATATATCATATAACCTTTAATTATAATTATTGGATATTCTCATATATAATCAAAAAAAATTTCTCAATGTGACATGTCTAACACAGTGAGGTCTATATATGGTGAAGGCATGAGATTGGTCTATAAGATAAATATTGATATTTAAAATTGTAATATATCTATTAAAATATGTTATAAGGATTATAAATTATCATATAAACCTATTTTAAGTTCATAAAAATTTTCAAATCCATGATCTCCATGACTATGTTTTTGGAGCTACATGCAGTTTTTTGTGTATGAGTGAGAATGATGTTCTCGAGTCTTTTCGCATATAGTTGAAGAATATAATGAACATTAAATTGTTATATAGTTCTAATATTTTTATTTTAATAAATTTTTATTCATGATAAATTCCTATAAATGTGTTAAAAGTCAAAGGTTCTTGATTAGGTTCTTAAGGCATGTGTGCAGTTCTGAGTGAGCATATGAAGATGATTAGTTTGAGGTATTTTACCTTATATTATGAAATATAATGGACATGATGATTATAATTAATTAATTAAGGTTATATAAATTTTATTTTTTGGTTTATGTGTAAAATTTGATTATATGCTTCATATTTTTAAGACAAACTTCTTGGCAGTATGAATGCCTAATGGCGAGTAGACCTAATTGTGTGGTTCAAGGAGTGAAATGAGCTAAATGGTATTGGGAGCATAAGGTGAGATTATAAAGGGTATAATTTAAGTTTTTATGAATTTTTTAATATATTTTTGTAGTTTTAATTTCTTCTAAGGATGCCAAAGTGAAACGTGTGCTTTGAGAAGGCCTAATTACATTAGGTCTCTATTAGGTCAAATGGTGGTTTTGGCCCTTAAGGGTAATGAACGACCTATGTAATTATTGTTTAAATTATAAAAAATATTTTTTAATATATTTAAAGGGTTATACAAGTATTTAATGCTTCTTTTACAACCAATATGGGTAAGAGCAAGAGTCAAGTATAAAGATAAAGTCTAATAGGCCTAATTGACTAGTTAGAATATTCAGGACATGAGTGAATGATATAGATTTTTGTAAACCAATTAGAGGAATTTAATACCATTAAATGGGTGTGTTTAATATTTCATAAATATATAACTATGTTTCTATATGTTATTAGCAAGGTCATATGACCTAATTCTACCAAGGAAAGGGCCAGTTGAGTGAGAAGGCCTAATAGGTTATTTGAAAGAGATAGAAGAGTGAGAAGTGAAAAATAGGGTGGTAATATTATGTTGAGTGAGAAAAATGTTAGAAAATTTTATCATATATTAAATTTTAATGATTTGGTACTGATTTACCTAGGGTATTTTTGCCTTCTTGTAAGTTTGTGCTTGATAAAGGACTAGTTGAGTTGGTGCTTGACTAGTGACGGGTTGGTGTTCCTTATGGGGTTGGTGCTTCAATAAATATTTATTAACAACTTATAGTATTAAAAGTTTTTTTTTTATTCCACAATATGGTTTCACACATATCTCTTATGTTCTCATGTTGTTTTCTTTTATATATTCTTGTTTATGCATTAGTTAATGTATGTATGTGAATGAATGTTTCATAGATGATAAGTGAAATTGAAGGATTATTTTAAGGAAACTAATTCATCCCCCCTATCATTATATGTAATTCCAACATATGATGTCAAATGATTTCTTTTTAAGGAGTCCTAATATTCTAAATAATATCTTAAGCAAGCGAATATGGCTAGTCAAGCACAAGGTGATTTTTCTACAAGGCACCCTTGTTTAATGGATCCAATTATGCTTTTTAGATTGTAAAAATGAGGAAATATTTGATGTATAAAATTCATGATGTTTTTCAATCATTTTTGGATGGATATACTATTCCTCCTATTCTTCCTACAGTTGTAGTAGGTAAGAAGGTTAGTGACAACAATTCAAAAGCAATGAATGGTATTATGTGTGGCCTATCAGAGGAAAAACTTGTGAAGGGGATGAAATATATGTATAATAAATAAATGTGGTATAATTTGAATACTATCCATGAAGTATACTCCAAGATAAATTTGTCTAAGTTGTAAACCCATAGAAAACAATTTGAAAGTTTAAGGATGAATGAAGATGAGACCATTATAGCCTACTTGTTGAGGGTTGATGAAGTGGTTAACATCATATGAGGCCTAAGTGAAGAGTTGAAAAAGTCTACTATTATTCAATAGGTTTTAAGATATATAACTCCAAAATTTTATTCTAAAATTTTTATTGTTGAAGAGATGTAAGATTTAGACAAGTTAGAGATGGATGGACTTCATGGCACCCTAACAACTTATGAGATGAGGACAAGTGAAGGAAGACCTACATAGAAGGAAGTTTAATTAAAGGAAAAAAATAAGAAAAAAGAGAAGAAGACACAAGGTAATAAATTCAAAGATAACAATTAATCTGATGTTGATGATGATGATTTGAAATCTATGTTTGTAAGAAAGTTAAAAACCAGTGCAGGTAAATACAAGGGTAAGCTACACTTTTAAATGCTTTAATTATGGAGAGATTTGACACTTTTCTAACAAGTTCCCTCATAATCATAAGACAAATGATGATGAATGTCATGATGATGATAAAAATTCTATTATTTCTAATAAGAGTAAGAAAATATTTTGAAGGTATGACGACAAGAAAAAAAATTCAAGAACAAAAGAAGCTTTTACACCAAGGAAGATTGTAGCTCATCTAATGAGAGTGAGAGAAATGACTCTGAGAGTGACCATGAAGGTGATGGTCTTAATTTCAATGAATTACTATTTGTGGATGAGGAATCAAGGTGCTTAAATCAAGAAGAGTCTATATAGATTGGAGGTGTTGTTGGTAATTTAGATGAAGAAGAAGATGAGGTGGACTTTGTGGTTGAGTCGATGAATACTCTATAATAAATAAAGATGGTGAAGAAGAATAATAGGGTGATGCGGTATATTATAAAATGCTATGAGAATAAAATTTACTCATTTGAAGCTATACTAAGCAATAACTCTAAGGAACAAGAGGAAATAGTCAAACACGTGGAGACTCAAATTGAGATTGTGACTACAAGCCTAAAGGCTAAAGAAGAAGAATGTACAAGGTATGTAATTGAAGTGGATTCATTAAGAGATAAGTTATATCAAGCATAAAGTAAATTTAAGTCATTTATTAAGTTTTAAAATAGTACTAATTATTTAGACAACAACTTGAGTAGTCAAAATACTACTAATGACAAAACAAGTCTTGGTTTTAATAGAGATCAAAAGAAGAACACTAATGAGATCAAGAGGGTCAATGATCAATGAAGAAATGATGGTGCTAACAAAATGAATACTAATCCTATCAGGAAGCCTAATGGTATAATATATTTTAATCCTTTCAATGGCTATTTTTATTCATGTAATCAATTTGGTCATATATCAAGGCATTGTAGAAGGCCCTCCAAGAATGAATATGCATAAAACTATGAGTAGAGTCATTAGTCAAGAAGTATGGGTCATGGTGTGTCAATAATCATCTATAATAACTCATATTATGGATGAAGGATTCAATACCAATAGACTAATTTAGAATGATATTCAAAAAAATATTGGACAGGTCAAGCCAAAAGGGCTATTCAAACCTAAGAGGATCATGAAGGAAGTTTAGTCTAGTAAGGACATGGAGATCTGGGAATCTCCTAAAGTTATGTTGTTTTAGTACCCTAGAGAAGAGGTGACTCCATTAATACTCATAGACGTACTAAGTAAATGAGAAAAATAATGAAGGATGTTTGGTCTTAGGGGGATATTTGTTTTTTTTGCTGACATTCAGATCCAAGGTTTAGTCAAGAGTCTGCTAGAGGTGTGATCACAAGAGATGGGTCACAAAGAGTTTGTATGATGACTTGATCAAACCAAGTTATAATCATGATAAGTTTTTGAATATATAATAGAGATAATGGGTGATAATAATGTTCCAAGAATAGGTACAAGGATTAGATATTTTCCAAGAAGATTACCCTTTGTCTTTAATGTCAAAGAGGGATAAAATTCTAGACTGGAAGAAAGGTCAATTTAAAAAAGATCCAACTTGGGGAGATGTGAATTATCATATTTATTAAGTGTTTGTAATCAATGGCAAAGGTAGATATTATTGAGGTATGTTAATATTATTGGTGTTGAGGTATTGATGTTTTCATTGATGTCAAAATGAAGATGGATGCCATTAATGTCAAGGTCAAAAGTTGAAGACATGCATGGTGGAGTGGTATGAGACAAAGAAGTCTTGTGACAAGAGAAAATTTGAAGGAAAAATATTATTTATCTATTGAAAGATAATTTTAAGGAAACTTGGTGATTCTTCTGAGGTTGATGGAACATCAAGGTCAAGATCATGATGCAAGGTAAGCCATTGTTGAGTACTAGGTGTCTTAAGAAGCCTAGTCTAGTCCTATGAGAGAAGGTGTATTCATAAAGCATAGTGAAGCTTGGTGAATTATGTTAGTAGAGTTATGAGAGAGTGTATAAATTTTTTTAATAATGTGAAAGAGTCAAATAATCCTTTAGAAGAGTTACAAGGTCATTTTTTTGAATCTTAATCTTTGCATTTAAAGACCTAGTGAGAAGGCATAGATTTGGTAGTATGATGAAATGAGCAGTATGAGACTTGTGTGAAGAAGGTTAGAAGTGTGTGAGAATGGTATGAAATTTTATGACATGATAATAAGGTTTTTAAAATATTACAATAGGTTTCAAGCTGTGATCAAGGTCTAAGTATGACTAGTAGTTCAAGGCCTAGTGTGCAAAGAGACCTAGTGTGGCCTAATGAGGGGTCAAATTTAGTTTCCAAAGTTCCATAGATAATAAGATAATTTTTAGAGGTTTGAAAGGTTTTTTAAAGTTTTTTAACCAATTTTGAGGTCAAATCCTAAAGGAGAAAACACAAAATTTGGTGTTGAGGTTTTCTATGTGTTAAGAATGAGGTGTTGCAGACCTGAGAGGGGTTTTATTATGTTTGTTGGCATGTGTAACCTTTATATGAGATATTGAGTAGTTCATTGAATTTGGAAAAGGGTCCTATATTTAATTTTCTATCATTATTTTTGGAGTTGAGGAAAAATCCTTTATGAGTGATTATTGAGAATAGAAGGTAGTCTAAACCCTCCTAAAACACTCATTATGACTCATAATGGAAGATATTATTGGAAATTGATTATAATGGTTTGGTTGAAATAATTTTATGTTTTAAACATGTAGAGGACTCTTGTAGGTTTATCTAGGTGACATTGGTATATCATAAGTGTGAATGGAAGCTACAAGAAACCCCTTATTTCTTGGATTTTTGATGTAACAGGTAGGGTTGACCAGGTCAAAACATGTAAATGATTGGAGGATGATGTGTGAGACTTGTATTTTTTTCCAATGTAAGTTTATAAATAGGTTTCATACCTTAAATATGATAAACTGGTCATGGAATTTGACCTATCGCTAAATACATTGGTTCATTTTTAAAGACATATATCTCATATCACATATAATTATAAGTTTTGGAGATGCTCATATATAAGCAAAAATTTATTCTTAAAGTGACTTGTCTAACATAGTGAGGTTTGTATAGGGTGAAGGCATGATATTAGTCTATAAGACCAATATTAATATTTAAAATTTTAATATGTCTATTAAAATATGTTCTAAGTAAGTTAAGTGATGATATAAATGTATTATAAGTTCATACAAGTGTTTAAGCCTTGATCTTCATGACTATGATTTTGGAGCTATAGGGATTTTTTTATGTATGAGTGAGAATGATGTTGTTGAGTATTTTTGCATAGAGTTGAAGAGTAAAATACATATGAAATTGTTACATAGGTCTCATAGGTTTATTTTAATACATTTGTCTTCATGAAAAATGCCTATTGTCATCAAATTATGCAACCTAGGACATTCTATGAAATTCATATAATTTGATGTAACATTGAATCATCCCTCAAGTTTGTGGGAACTTATAAGAGAGAAGAGTCTCCAGGATTGAAAAGGGCTATCTCTTTGAATTATTATTTAAGTGTCTATCACCTAATCTACTATTTATTTATGAAAAGAGTTGAGAATTTGCATACAATAAAAATACTATGCTAAAGAGGTGATCCACCAAGAATTTATCCCACTGATTATCACACTTCTATTGAGTAACAATTTTTTCCAAGACTGATTCCATGCATTGAAAGACACTAACATAGTGTTTCAATGTGAAGGTAACATGTTTGAGATAATCAAAAAGATAATCAACCTAAGGGGCAGATTACACACCATAAATATAATTGCATACTTGAAAGAGAGTTTGATACATTCAACACACTTTACATGACCTGCTAACATTAGAACCTTTATTCAAACATGAAGGATAAAGGGAGTAAGGATAATGCTATCACTCAGCTCTGCTATACATCACTTGCATACTTAGACAAAAATTCACAACTTAAATTTATCTTGTATTCAATGCTTAAAAGCAAAGTGCAATGTAATTTTAGTAGGGATTTGCCATACAATAAATGTGGTTATCTACAATGGTCAAAATGGCCCAATTTATAGAAATTTTAGGAAGAGCAAGGAAGAAGAAGCTGAAGAGGCATAAGGACATGTGTTGTAGACATGAAAATCAGTTACATATCCATGAGAGAGATGGATGAGGGATCCATTGCATGTCAAGAGTATTACTTATCCAAAACAAGTCATGAGAATGGTGGTAAGTGGCATCAAACCTTTAGGAGTGGCACTGAAACTGCTTCTATCAAAGATCATCCATGAGAGTTCAAAACTAAAAATAGAAAAGCTGACACATCACACTACTAGAGCTCATGATGGTAGTTAGAAAATTCTCTTTCTAACTAATAGTTATTCTATAGACACCTATATTTTTCAATTTCATAGAAGCTCCTTGACTTGGTTAGCTATTAGTAATGAATCACTCCATCAACCTGTCCATTTTTCTCACTTAGTCTACTCTAGATGCTTTGGATTTGACCATTTGCCACCTCTATGTCTGTTATTATTTTCTCATCAAGTCTTTTTAATAGAAATGGTTATTATCTATAGTTTAAAATTGAATTCATGTGGGCCATCACTCCTTTGGGTATTTTCTTCAAACTTTTATTTGCAGACATTTTCTTCAAACAAATTGTCCATGGTTATTTGTTTCTATTTACTACTTTGGACCTTTTTTCTAACATTTTCTTTTGGGCTCATTGCTTCTTCATTTCCTTAAAACAAAAAGTCTAAAGGAATTACTCCTATTTATTTCCTTAAAACAAAAAGTTTGAAGTTCCTTCTCTTCATTTCCTTTGGATAAAAATTCCAAAAGAATTCTTTTGGGGTTTCTTCCTTAGTCACTTCTCCTCATCTTTTCCTACAGCTTTTTGATTGATCCCTTCAAAGAAGTTGAAATTTCCTTTGAAGAAGTTGAAATGCCCTTTGGAAAAGTTTTAATGGTCATTAATACTTGTGGAAATGGTCCTTTGAGAAAAATGAAATGATCCTTTGAAAATGCAAGTGTCCCTTTGGAAAAATGAAAGTGATCACTTTCCAAAGAAAATACCCTTCGTGAATGTTGAAAATGATCCTTCGAAAAAAATGAAGTGGACCTTTTCTTGACAAAAGATACCCTTCAAACAAATGAAAGTGTCCTTCATAAAAATGAAAGTGACCTTCAAAAAAGTTACAAGGGTCCCTTTTGGCTTGAAAGAGTCATTTAGAGAAATCATAAAGTACCTTCAGAAAAATTGTGTGAATAAATTGTTTGAAATAATTCATCACTTGGCTAGAAGAAAACCTAAATAAATACTTAAGGAAAATTCTCAGACAAAAAGTCTAAAAGAATTTTGAAAAATGTTTCAAATTAAAAAACTAAAAGAATTAGGCAAAGGTTTAGAACAAAGGTCAAAATGGACTTTCTAAAAAAAATAACACTTGGTATTTTTGTGGGCTTTGCCAAAGAACATTTCTTCTAAAGAAAAGTTAATTATTAGACTTGACCAAATTAGAAAGGTAAAAACTTGGGGGTGAAAATTAGCTAACATTCTTGGCGATTCCTAGGTATGGTATACCTACTATGCTTAATACTAGTTTCCTAAATACCTCCATTGGGTATGGAGTCATGCAAAATGAGCACTCAGATTGTCATGAATAGAACTTGGATTGACCATAAGATAATGACATTATATAATACACACACATGCAAAGACACACTCATGGTACTAAGCACTTAGGGAACACAAATAAAAATAAAGGAAACATGCATGTGTCAACTAAAACACATAGGGAACACAACAAATTAAAAAAAACTAGACTAAACACACACACCTATGATACTATTTACAAGACAGACCTGTAAGGACTAATAGAAAAACTTTAGATGTATCCTATTCATAGGGATAGGCAATTCTTCTCCATTCATCTTGGTCAGCTAAAAGGAGTTGCTTTGCTTGCACTTATTAATGATGTAAGGGCCAGTCCACAAAACATCAAACTTTATATGTTTACCTAATTTTACTCTATCCTCATCCCATTTCAAAACCAAGTCACCTTCCTTGAACACTCTTGTACTTGCTCTCTTGTCAAAGTATTTCTTCATGAGTACTTGGTGTTGTTCCATGGTCTTATGTGCATTATCCCTTGCTTCTTTTAGTTGCATTAGTTCTATCAATCTAACTTCTGTTGGAGTATTTTCTAGTAGTTCAAGCTGATGTGCAAGCCCTAGAGTAAGGAGATCTTAAGAGATGGACAACCTAGCTTCTTTCTCATAAACAAGCACAAAATTAGAGTTACCAATTGATCTCTTAGGAGTAATCCTATCAGACCATAAGTTCATCTTCAACTTGGTGTGCCATGTTCTTTGATTATTCTCCAATGTCCTCTTGATGATCTTAATGATGTTATTATTAGTAGGCTTAGCCAATCCATTACCTTGAGCATAATATTTGGATGAGGTACTCAAGTAAATTCCATTCCTATTTTCCCACTTAAAAGTCTTTCATACACTTATGAAAGAAAGTGCATTATCATAAATGATAGTATAGGGGACCCCAAATCTTGTTGTGATACTCTCATAAAACTCCAATATTACATTTTCATTTGCCTCTTTCAATGTAATAGCTTCTACCCACCTTGTAAGGTAGTCGATAGCAGTCAATATCCATTTGTGTCTAGCACTTGATGGAGGGTTGATCATACTAATGAAATCAAGGCCCCATTGTATGAAAGGTTGATCCACTTGGACAGGATTCAATGGAATGGATAAAAGTTTTTGTTTGCCTATAAAGAAGGCACATTAGGGACACCTCCTAACCTAAGAGTATCAATCCTTGAAAAGTATGGGGTGATAATACCCTATCCCCATTATATTTACAATAGTTATTTTTGGGGAGAAATGACCTCTATCTACACCATTGTGAAACTTTTCCAGCAAGATGGCAAACTGATCATTGTCAACACACCTTAGTATTACACCATTAACATCCTTCCAAAAGAGAATACCATCTACAAGACAATAAGATATGGTTTACAATCTGAAATACCATCTTTATGACTTGTTCAAGCCATTAATACAATCACCATTTTGGAGGAATCCAATGATGTATTCTGTCTAACTTTGAATTGGTATGTGACTAGCTGGTTGGGGATGAACTTGATTAACCAAAAAAATTTCCCTTGGCCCTTGAAGATCTTAATCTAGATGTTCACACAACCCATTTCCTCTTATCAAGTTAGTTACCTCGATATCAACATCATACTCCATTACCTTTATGATCCACCCAACTCTGTTCTCATTGAGGTCTTTACTTAAGAGGAACTCTTTGGTGCTAGGATGAGAGACCATGACATGTATCCTATTATTTGAAACCATGTTCTTAAAAAATTTCAAACCTTTTACCATAGCTAGAGCTTTCTTCTCAACAAATATGTACATGGACTCATAATCCTACAATCCTTGACTAAAGAATGCAATGGGTTGTTCAATTTCCTCATCATTCTTTTGCATAAGCATAGCTGAGATTGTGTCAAAGTTAAAAAAAGTGTAGAATATGAAATCCTTGGAAAAGTTTGGGTTTAAGAGAGTAGGAGATTAGGTAATTGCTTGTTTGATTGCCTCAAAACTATTCTTACCTTCCTTTGTCCAAGTAAAAGCTTGGTTCTTCTTGAGAATGGTTGTAATAGGCTTCACTAAAGTAGCAAATCATAGAATAAACCTTCTTAAAAATTTGATATTTCCTAAGAAAATTTGCAAACCTTTCTTGTGTAGAGGCAAAGATAAGCCTAGAATAGCTTCAATCCTTTCAAGATCAATAGATAGGCCTTCTTTTGACATGACATGACCTATTAATTTTCCTTCATGACCAACAAAGATACATTTTTGGGATTAAGATAAACTCCAAACTCTCTACACTTCTTAAGGACTTGCCTTAGATGTTTCATGTGGTCATCAGCATCCTTGGAAAAAATAGTTATATCATCAAGGTATACAAGCAAAAACTCATTGATCAAACCTTTAAAGTCCATGTCCATTTCCCTTTGGAAGGTAGCACCAACATTAGACAAACCAAAAGGCATCTTTATATATGAATTTTTTTCCCATTTTGTGGTGAATGCTATTTGAACTAATCCTCCTCATTCACCAATATTTGGTTATAACTTGAATAGGCATCAAGTAGTGAAAAGCATTGAGAACATAAAACCACTTGCAAAATATGCTCCATGGAAGGTAATGGATAATGGTCTTTGAGTGAAACTCTATTCAGATCCCTAAAGTCCACACAATCTTTGATCTCTCCACTCTTCTTTTGAACAAGTACAAGGTTAGCTACCCAAGTTGATTTTTTTATAAGAAAGATAATCTTAGACTCAATCAAGTTGGTAAGCTCTCTCTTCATGAGTTCCTCTATCTTGGGATTGATACACCTCTATTTTTACCTAATTGGTTTAGCTCCAAGTTTTAACTCAATGGTGTGATGATCTAGACCTATATCAAACCCTTTCAAATCTTTGTATTCCCAAGCAAATATATTATGAAATTATTTACAAAATTTAATGAAGGCTTATCTTTTGGAAAGAGAACATATCTTACCAATTTTTAGAAGTTTGTCCTTAAATATTAAGATTATTTCATAGTTCTCTGCCTTTATAGACATACTTACCCTTTCCTTCCTTCTTTGATCATATTCATTGAACACACTCTCCAAAGTAACTAGCCCCTTTGGTATCTTGTTTGTCTTCAATTAGGTAACTTTTTCTTCATATTGATTATGAATCTTCTTTTGATTCTTTGAGGAAAATTCTACTTCATTTTGAATGAAGTATACAATGTGTTTATTAGTCTTAAACACTTACCAAGACACTTAATCATCTAGAATAGAAGGTCTAAAAATGACTTTGATGTGAGGTTGGTCCTTCTCTCTACTTACATTAACAATTATATCAAAGTGTGCTCCTATCACAGCCAACCTGTCAGCATGTTTATTTGAGTCTCTTGGTATAGGTTGGATATTGAAAGCATCAAAGTCCTCAATTAGATCCCACACCCTATGCATTTAATACTTAATAAAAGGGTTCTTAATTGTAGCTTGGTTTCTCACTTGATGTATAATCAATTCATTATCTCTATACACCTTTAAATTCTTGATTCCCTTTATCTTTTCCCATTGAAGGCCATGAACCAAGCCTTCATATTCATTTGCATTACGAGTAAAACTAAAATGGAATATATATGAAGAATAATATTGGTTATTTAAAGGAGAAACCAACATGACACCAGCTCTTACCCCTACTTTGCTTCTAGAGCCATCAAAAAACATTTCCCATATCCCTTCAAGTTCATGATCTTCATTAGTGAGTGATGGTATAGGAGTGTTCTTCTCATGCATACAATATACTCCTAATTTAGTTTCTTCTATGAATATATATGGATCGTGCTCATAAGTTGTATTACCATACTCATCAAGAAAAAGGTTAGAAATACCTTTAAGGGGAAAGGATGTTTCACCACCAATGGTACCTTCTTCCTGCTCACTAATCATACAATTTTGATTTGAACTTGTCTCTATATATGGTTCAATGTGGAACCTTTCCAAGGGATGTGTTCTTATATTCAATTTGGCTCCATATCTTGTTCAAAAATCTAGAAAATACCAATCAAATATAAGGTACCCTCCAATATTAGCCGTGAAGTCTCTTGACAAGCAAATAGCAAAATGAGCTGGAAGATTAACCACCATAATGTCTTGTAAGATGGGGAAGCTTGGACAATCATGCAAGAAAAATTTCAAACATTTAAATAACCCCACATTCTTGGTTGGAGTTACATCAAAATACAACACACCCTTGATATGAGGCTCATATTTTAGTCCTAATTTATCATCAACCACTTTAGGTATAACTGTGGTACTGGCCCCACTATCCACAATGTAGTTGTGAACCAATTTGTCTTCCATAATGAGTGTGAGGTAGAAAAGTGGAGGATTTTTAGATCTAGTGGAGGAATATAAAACATAATTAGGTGTGTTGGAAAGAGATACACCATGGTACTCTGGATCTTAAGGAGTTACATTGATATTAGCAAGTTGTCTTGTAGGATTTCTTTTTAACTAGGCATATGCAATACTTCCTAAAGAGAAATGATATTTATGGTATTCTTCAAAGAGTCAAAAATGTTTAAAGGGGAAGAAATAACCTTTTTTTGTGCTCTTGAAGGAAATGAGGGAACTTGAACTTGATGTATTGGAGGTTTGGTATCCTTTCTCACATTCTAACTTTGAGGAATAGTGTGACTAGTAGGATCTACCACATTGGTACTTACACTTTATGGCCTTGGAGAGGAACTATTTGGAATCACTTGTGCTACTGGAGTATATCCTAAATCCCTCTTTTTATCCCTTGTGTTGGATAAAACTGATGTGTTTTGATTGAACACATAATCATCTTCTACTTGAAAATTCATAAAACTAGTACTCTGGCTGCTACCTTCTCCTTGAACATCTCTTTACACGAGATTTGCTTCTTCTGATGTAACATAAGGAGAAGCTCCTTCTTGAGTTACCAAATATTGACTACCTTCTCCACCATTATGCATACACTAACCTTGAGATTTCCTCCAATGATCCAAATTCTCCTCTCCTTGAACTAAATTAGTGTGGATTGGAATAACCTCCTTTGTTGATGGAATGGAATTAGGATTATAGGCATTGGGCTGCCTATTGAAACCTTATTGGCCTTGTTCTCTTACTTAGTTAGTGTATTATGTTGGAGGTCTATATCCTTGATGAGGATATTATTGAGGTTTTGGTGGAGCATTTTCATACATTTGTGCTTCTTGAGTTGGGCTTACAAAGAACAAATCATCTCATCCTTATCTATAACATCATCCACCTTCTTGGGAATAGTTCTATGTTTGGCATTAGTATTGGGAACTTGTGATATGATTGGGGATTCAATTGAATTATGAGATAAAAAAGGCATGGAGACTATTGGAGGTAGTTTTCCATCTTATATCAGACTATTCTTAGCTTCAATGGCTATCTCATATGTCTCCAGGAAAGTAAATCATCCCATTGACTGAAACATTACTACTACATCAGTTTTAGTAGCCTTCAGATAGGTGGGGAATACAAAGCTTGGAGGAGGAATCATAATAATTGGCAACCTATGCCATATTCTTTGAAAAATCTCATTGAAATCTCCCATGAATTCATTAAGACCTCTTTTTATCACATTCAGCTAGTGAATTAGTGAAATATGGTCACTCTTATTTTTGAACCTATTTACCAATAACACTCCAAAACTATCCTAATTAGTAATACAACCACCTTCTAATGTCCTATACCAATAAAGTGCCTTCCCCTTTAGAGACATGAAAATTAGTCTAATAGTTATGTTAGCTTGGGTGATATTGTGTAAATTGCAAAAGTTTGAAATGTACCTAATATGATTAGATGGGGTAACAGGACCCTCTCCATTGAAATTGGGGGGACTTTTGGTAGCATTAGGAGGAATTGGATCATACACAAGAAGGTTAATTAGATTTTGGGTGTTGAAGGTTGGGAAAGGATGTCTTTTATCCATTTATTATTCCTCTTGATCTACTAATTCTTCAACATCCTCTTCTTCCTCTTCAAAACCTTCTTGTTCAGGATATCTAAATGTTAGGAATGGTTCAAGGTGTTGTTCTTCAAGTGGAGTTTTAGGCTGAGGAACTTGATTGAAAATCCTACTAGAAGATGATCTAGTGAGGACCATAAAGTATACTATGCAAAAATTTATCTACAAACAAATATTCTCACCTTTTTGAGTCACCAAATGTTGGATTAGAACACTTCTACAACCTTGGACTTTTCAAGGCCACCATTCACCTTGACATGGAAATAATTAGGACCAACTATCCCACCGATCATGCTAGAACTATTGTCATCAAATTGTGCACCTTAGGACATTCTATGAAACTCCTAAAATTTTATGCAACATTGAATCATCCCTCAAGTTTGTGGGAAATTTTAAGAGAGATGAGTCTCTAGGATTGAAAAGGGCTATCTCCTTGAATTCTTCTCTAAGTGTTTATTACCTAGTCTACTACTTGTTCATGAAAAGAGTTGAGAATTTTCATACAACATAAAAACTATAATAAATAGGTGATCCACCAAGAATTTATCCCACTAACTATCACACTTCTACTGAGTAATAATTCTTTCCAAGACTAATTCCATGCATTGAAAGATACTAACATAGTGTTTCAATGTGAAGGTAACATACTTGAGACAATCAACAAGATAATCAACCTAAGGGGTAGATTTCACACCATAGATATAATTGCATACTTGAAAAAAAGTTTGATACATTCAATACACTTCACATGACCTATTAGCATTAGAACCTTTGTTCAAACATAGAGGATAAAGGGAGTAAGGATAATGCTATCACTCAGCTCTGCTATACATCACTCACATACTCAGACAAAAATTCATAACTCAGAATCAGTCTTGTATTCAATGTTTAAAAGCAAAGTGCAATGTCATTTCAATAGCTATTTTCCATACCAAAAATGTGGTTATCTACAATGTTTGAAATAGCCCAATTTATAGAACTTTGAGGAAGAGCAATAAAGAAGAATCTAAAGTGGCACAAGGACATGCATCATAGACATGAAAATTAGTTACACATCCATGAGAGAGATGGAAGAGTGATCTACACCATGTCAAGAGTCTTACTTGTCCAAAACAAGTCATGATAATGGTGATAAGTGGCATCAAACCTTTAGGAGTGGCATATGAAATTGATTCTATTGAAGATCATCCCTTAGAGTTCAAAACTAAAAATAGAAACACTGACACATCACACTAATAGAAGTCATGATGGTAGTTAGAAAATGCTCTTTCTAACTAATAGTTATTCTCTAGACACCTAAATTTTTCAAATTCATAGAAGCTCTTTCACTTGGTCAATTTTCAGCAGTGAATCACTCTATCAACTAGTCCATTTTGCTCACTTAGTCTGCTCTAGATGCTCAGGATTAGACTATTTTCCACCTCCATATTTGTTATTATTTTCCCATCAAGTATTTTTAATAGAAGTGACTATTATCCATGGTTTAAAATTGAATTCCTATGGGCCATCACTCCTTTGGGTATTTTATTTAGACTTTTAGTTTTGGACCTTTTCTTTGGAAAAATTGTCTGTGGCTATTAGTTTCTGTTTACTTCTTTGGACCTTTTGTTGAATATTTTCCTTCAGGATCATTGCTTATTAATTTCCTTCGAACAAAAAGTTTTAAGGAATTATACCTATTTATTTCCTTTAGAAAAAAAGTCTGAAGGAATTCTTCTAGACTTCCATCTCTTCATTTCCTTCAAACAAAAAGCCTAAAGGAATCCTTTCAGGGTTTCTTCTTTAGTCACTTTTCCTTGTCTTTTCCTGTGGCTTTTTAATTGGTCCCTTTAGAGAAGTTGAAATTACCTTAAAGAAAGTTAAAATTTCCTTTAGATAATTTATAATGTTCCTTTGAGATTTTGTAAATGGTCCTTCAGGAGAAATGAAATGATCCTTTGAAAATGCAAGTGCCCCTTCGAAAAAATGAAAGTGACCACTTTCCAAAGAAAATACCCTTTGGGAAAGTTGTAAATGATCCTTTTGAAAAATTAAAGTGGACCTTTCCCCAAAAAAATATACCCTTCAGACAAATTAAAGTGTCTTTTATAAAAATGAAAGTGCCCTTCAGAAAAGTTACAAGGGTCCCTTTTGGCTTGAAAGTGTCCTTCAGATAAATTGTAAAGTACCTTCAAAAAAATTATGCAGACAAATTGTCCAAAATAATTCATCACTTGGTTAGAAGAAAAATCAAATAAATAATATTAAGGAAAATCCTCAAACAAAAATTCTAAAAGAATTTGACAAAATGCTTCAGACGAAAAACCTGAAAGAATTAGGCAAATGCTTAGAATAAAGGCCAAAATGGACTTTCTAAAAGAAATAACACTTGGTATTTTTGTGGGCTTTGCCAAAGAACATTTCTTCTAAAGAAAAGCTAAGTATTAGACTTGGCCAAATTTGAAAGGTGAAAACATGGGGGTGGAAATTGGCCAACAATGCCTATGAAGATATGAAAATTTAAAGATTATTGAGTGGGTTCTTAAGGCCTATGTGCAGTTCTGAGTGAGCATATGAAGATGATCAGTTTGAGGTATTTTACCATATATTATGAAATTTAATGGACTTGGTGATGAAAATTAATTCATGGAGGTTATATCCATGTGATTTTATTGTTGGATTATGTGTAAAATTTGAGTATATGCTTTAGATTTTCAAGAGAAACTTTCTACTAGTAAGAAGGCCTAATGGCGAGTAGACCTAATTATGTGGTTCAAGGAGTGAATTGAGATAAATGGTTTTGTGGACCTAAGGTGAGATTTTAATGGGTATAATTTAAGTTTATATGAAGTTTTTCATCCATTTTTTGAGGTTTAAGGTGTTCCAAATAGGCCAAAGTGAAATGTGTGCTTTGAGAAGGCCTAATTGCATTAGGTCTCTATTAGGCCTAATGGTGGTTTTGGTTTTTAAGGGTAATGACCAAAGTATGTAATTGTTATCTCAATTATAAAACATGTTTTTTTATATATTCAAAGGGTGATCTAAGTATGTAAAGTTTCTTGTCTGAAAAATGTGGGTAAGAGCAAGACTGAAGTATAAAGAGAAGGTCTAATAGGCCTAATTGACTAGTTAGAATATTGAGGGCATGAGTGAATGATATATAATATTAGAAACTAGGTAGAGGGATTAAATACCATTAGATAGGTGTAATTAATATGTAATGAATATATAACTCTATTTATATAGGTGATGAGTAAGGTCATATGACCTAATTCTACCAAGGAAAGGGCTAGTTGAGCGAGAAGGCCTAATAAGTTGTCTGAAAGAGATAAAAGAGTGAGAAGAATAAAAGAGGGTGGTCATATTCAGTTGAGAGAGGAATATGTTCCCAAAGGTGATAAAATTTTCCTTGTAAATCTCTTGGATTCCTACATGGTGCCTTGTAAATTTCTATTGGTAGACAAGTGAGCATTTTAATTGAATACATGGCATCCCTTACTTAGTCTCTTTTTCATGAATTTATATAGGAGTAAAACCAAATGAAGGATAAAAATGTGGATCTTTTTAGATATATTAGTATCCAAAACCTATTAGAGATGTCAGAGCTTGGGAGAGCCTGACTGAATGAAGGAGAACCATGTGGATCCTATCAGAGCATGTCATTCTCCTAGACGTGTTAGAAATGTTATATCTTGGGAGAGCCCAACCTACAAGACCATGCCACATGAAACTTTCATAAATATTGGAAAAAGAGGCATGATAAGCCCCAAGTGATTAGATTAAGGTATATATAGATTTAAAATGCTAATCAAAGAATTCCATGTATCACCTCATTCCTCTAGCTAGAAATACACGCTCTTAAAAGTATACAAGTAAGGTATTATTGACTAAATTTTACCATAAGCCATATTAAGTCAACCCTCTCCATTTTAAATTTTTTCATAAGATCCTCTAAGTCATAAAATGGTCACCATGGTCCTAAATGAGGTCACATATAGCATGTTTTAACCTTGTCATATTTATCAACTTTCTTAATGTCATTTTATGCCACCTTTTGGTCATTAAAATGGAATTGTATAGTTTTACACAAAAATACAATTGTGTCAAGAGGAAATCTAATGTACTTCATGTTATGTAATGGTAGAAAATAATTTTTAAAATGAAAATTTTTAGGTTCCATGTTAAAATAAGATCAACTATAAAAAGGGAAGTTTTAGATATTTTACAGACTGAAGTGACTTATTTGTAATGTGTGAAGACTTCAAGAACATGTTATGGAATCCCCACATGTCATTTCTAGGCTCAATTGGCTTCAACATATTCAAAATTGAGAAAAACTAGTTTATTTCTCCTATTTATCCCTTGGATAGGTCAAGAAGGGTCAATGGTTTTCAGTTGGTATGGTCAAGAAAAGAAGAGTTGGCATGAGTGCACTTGGTGGATGTTATGGGTCCTTGTTTACTTCCATTCCATGGCCATATTTTCAAGATTGATTTTCTATACTTTATGAACAATCACTAATATTTTTAACACCTCTAAACTACCTATGCAATCCTAATGGCTTAGTTTTCTCATTTTATTACACTAATATATATGAACTAAGTGGTGTGTGTGGTCTTGTAGATCAAGTTATTGCTATTCATGTTAGACTCAACTAGTTTGGAATATGTGAACATGAAAGGATAGGAAGAACTATCTCTTTGTGCTAGAAGAGAACATCAAAGGTTTTTAAAATAGTGTTTTCATAGTTATAGAGTTTATTCTCCTATGAATAACCTTAGATCAAAGTTAATGCACTTATTTCAACCTCTCATATCATGGTGATGGTATAATTAGAATTCAATATACCAATGTAAATCTCAAATCTTTTAAAACTGAGTGAGGTTGAAGATTGATCTCACATATAAGTAGACAATCACCTATAAGACTATGTAAGAGTACTGAGATAGATTATTGATGAATTTTGGAGTTTCAATCTTTTGAGGATATTTTCAAGATAACAACAATAAGATTAATCCATTGAAAATATTTGGCAAGTTATTTGTGAGATTAAATTCAAGATCAATCACAGTCAATACTTCAAGCAACACCTATAGGTGTAGAGTTGAAGAAAGTTACAAAGTGGGAAGTTTTACCTTAACTTCTTTGAGAGGGATTCTATTCATACACAGTGTCATTCCTTGGTGAATGTCTATGAGATCTAGATAAGCCTAATGTATTCATTCTTTCATCATATATGGATATGTCACATCTTATAATATGAATGAGATGTTAAGTCAAGAGAGATGATGGTAGAATAGGTTTTAACCTAGTCAAGTTTCTACTAAAAACACTTAGTGAACTATAGTATTCAGATGCCATATGAACCTATAACTTGGAAGTGACCTATAGTGTGTTGATTGTGAGGGATGATAACATGGTCTCAAGGAAAAAATGTATGAATTAAGGTTTGATATGAATTTAATGACTTGAATAAAAACCAAAGGGTGTTAGACATAGTGTTCAAAAATATATGACCCCCTATAGGAATCTCATGATTCCCCTATTGACACCTATAGTTTGACTTATGCTCAGAGTATCCTAAGCCAACAAAAGAAGCATGTTTGGTTGGTAGATAGATGTGTAAAGTAGATGACCATGTAAAAATAAATATAAAAGTGATAAAATCACACTTCATGTGATTTTTATAGGCAAAAAATTAGAACATAGGTTGATCCAAGATGGGTTTCAAACCTAATTTTTAGTCAACCAAATCCTGCACACAGTCCTAATAGGCCTATAACTAGTCTTGAGAACATGTGATGTTGAGGGATCTAAGAGTATGGTATGGCCTTGAAACTTAGTACAAATAATAATCATGACCTAAAATATCCTCCATGGTCTCATTTAGGCTAGACTAATAGTATAATTACCCACTATTTTGTCTTATACCAAAGGCACTCCACAATCAAGGCAACCAACAGACATAGTACATGGATAGTGGTAAATAATAATGGGAGAGTCTTGAGTGACTATGGTATGATTTTTAGGGGTGAATTATAACTGATCAAGTTTGGATAATCAACTTTATCCATTGGGACCACTCAAAAGTGGCCACACACTCAGAAACATAGTTTGTGCCTAGTAAGCCTAAAACTAGGCATGAACCCTCATGGTGTCTAATGTCACTCATATAATCATATGATATTCCAAATAAAATTTAGATAATTAATGGGAGAGTTAGGATTAATTATACACATTAGTTTGTGGAGAATAGTTCATAACTGGTCATTTTGGCATAATTTTCTCTTAGTGGTATCCAAAATGCATAGTAAGAACTCAACAAGTATTTTATTTCACTCATATCTAGATGGACAATGCAAATGGTGTCTTAATAACATAGGGATAGTTTAGGGAGGTCTTTAAATCAAACTCAATGGCATTCATTTGAGGGTTAAGGGATTAACCTTTATGAATCATTATTAATAATTTGAATGACCTAAAACCCTCATAAGAGCTTGATGTGAAAGATATGAATAATAATGCATCTACAATGGGTCATTTGGATTAGAAATGGATTTGTACATACTTATCACTCTCTCAAAATCCCTTCCCCTCAATTTTTTTTACTCTGACTTGTACAGATAGGTCAAATTCTATGTTTTTATAAGATTTGAAGTGTTTTTAAGGTGCAAAAGGGAATAGGTGAAATAAAGTCATGGTGGAAGGTGTGTGGGGATTTTTTATAACTCCTTCTACCCCATTATCACCTCATTGATGCATTAAACCCCCTATACTAAACTAGTTATTATAGGCAATGTTGTATAAGATAGTGAAAAGCAAAGTGACTACCTAAGTTGGAGATGAAGAGTGTGATGTTGATTTTTATTGACGTCTAACTGATATAATAGAGGAAAAAAGTATTGGTGAGGTATCTCATACTTTTAAAATGAATCTCATTGAGTGTGTATAAGTCAACACAGTGATAAGTGTGAGAACTAAGTTTAGAGGGCTAGTGAGTCATTGCAAAAAAGTGAATGATAATTGGCAAAGAGGAAATCATAAGTTGAAGGGTGTATAATGACTATTAAAAATCATGTTTCGATATTAACAAGTTAGTGCATATGTTTCAAATATGTCTAAGTCATTTCCAAGTAGTTAAGTGGACTACTCATCAAGAGGGCAGTTTTAAGAAGGATAATGAGGTGTCCCTACACCAAATTCAAGGAGATACTATGTTTGTGATTCACACTTATTCAAGAGAGCTTCATGACCTATTTCATTGTAACTAGTTTTCACATCTTGACACTTGGCATGGTAAATCTTCAATGTCACTCTTTCTCTCTCCTCTCCTATGCTCTATATATTGAAGCCATTTTGGCATTATACTTAATCCACAATTGGTATGGTAAATCCCTACTAGTTTGACATCTTGATTGGCCTTTGAATAATATAATAAAGTTTATTTAGTCTTTTCAATTATTTCCTAAGTATGTCAAGTAGTCTATTTGGATGACAAGTGATTAATTTCTTCTCCTTGCTTCCATTGTGCTCTTGTATGCATTATGCGAGTAGAATTCATTCTAATAGGTCTCATGAAGTGTATATGTTTGTTAGGTGAATTTTGAAGTGTGAAGGATATTATCAATGTCTAAGATCAGACATCTTAGTTACCCACATTTTGATATGCATAGTAATCTACCTCATGTAGAAATACTTATGCTAGAATAACCTTGAGTTGAGATTAGTTTTAATAGTCTACCTTCTTAGTTAAAATGCAAGTATGTTTATGGAAATATATTTGATGTATCACCTTAATTATTATAGGTAATTTTATGTTTCTTTATTCCATTTTCACCCCCAACAAGTGAAACCTGAAAGATATATCAAGGGAGCTAGCCCATAATCTAGAGATCTATCTCTTGTAGCAACTTGACTATATGAAGAGATAGTTCCATATTATCATAAATTTGATAAGGTCTCATTGAATTCTCTAAGGTGAAAATTTAGGATATAATAGTTTTTTCACACTTGATGGGACATAAATTCTAAGAAGGTTATTCAAGGTGGATGTTGGTCTTGATGACAATTTGGATGTAATAGTCCATTTCTTGTATTATTTGGTGACTCCAACAATTTACCCTTGGTGGAAGACTAGTGAACTATTTCATACCTAAGGTAAACACAATATCTCTTTCTAAAGGCATTCCTTTTGAATTCCAAAATCTTCCTCATTATTCATACAAATCAAATAGATTTTCTAACACTCATGCTTACCCAAAAAGAGCATACCTTGCTCATAAACCTATAAGAAATTTTTTATTAGCCCATTCTTTCAAATTCCCAAAGCCAAAATGGTAAGTAACCTAAATTTTATTGACTTAAATGGATATATTCCTCTAAGACTTTCCCATTATGATGGAATTACCATATATGCCCTCAAAAGTGGTCCCTCATACACTGGTGAGACTACCATTACCCTTATTGAGTATATTAGAAACATTGCTAACTTCTAAAATATACATCACATCATTAAGTAGAACATAGAAATTAGGTTGTTGGATATATCTTTCAATGGTAAAGATCTTGATTGGTATGGTACATTATCCCCTAAATCTATCACCACATGGGATGAATTAGGATATGACTTGAGGAGAAGGTTTGAAGACAATAATGACAAATTGTCATTGAATGAGTAGCTAACTAGCATAAGGAGAGCACCTCAAGAAGGTATTCAAGACTTCAACACAATATTTTTGAAGACATGGGATAGGATCCCAATATTATAAAGACCTCTACACACCATGTTTTCCTTTACTATCTTAAAGCTTTTGATAGTGATATTTCTATGATGGTACAATCTATGTGAGGTAACACATTACCTAATGCCTATGAAGTGGCCATTAGGGATAAGAATTATTTGAATTAGGTTAGGAAGATTTCCCAAATACCTCCCATGCCTCTATTTATTTATTTAAAAACACCTACACCTATTTTTTATCCCATTCCTACACCTAAACATAAGCCTATTACCCCTAGTCAGCCAAGCAAATTCAATGAGGAAAAATTAATGAGGGATATTGACAAAGATATTTTAGGACTCAAAATGATCATACAATAGTATAAAGTGAGGCCTTTAAAAATCCACTATCATCATAATCAATCCTATTCTAACTACCAAGGTAATAAACCACCCTTTCAAGGTCATCCTCAAGGTCAAAGACAACTAGTTCAATAAAATTCATATAGTGACTTTAATCCCAAAGATCCTTCCACCTTAAAAGCATTAGTGCCTATTCAAAATAAAATTTCTCAAGAGCATAAAGGTCAACCTCCATGGGATCAATCTCAAATCCATATTCTTATGCTAATGAGTCCTTTAATCAAGCTTTCATGGAAAATTTGGGAATAATGCCATCATGACTCAAGATGAGGTACCCAGTGGAGGAGAGAGCAATGGAAATAGTGCTCAAGTGGGGTCTAATTTAGTCAATTAGTAACAAGATGAATCATGTTTTATGAATTACCAAGGATAATCAATCAAGGATATAAATCCTATAATTACAAACACAAGGGCAAAGATGAAGGCAATTAAAGAAAATCAAGATATTGGTAATGGTTCATCAATGAGTGTCCAAACATCCTAAAGAGTAGGAATGTCTAATGCAGTCCCAAATGCACAAGTTGATCAAATAAATTAGAATGCTAAGAGTTCCTTCACACCTCAAAATTTTCAAGGCATAGGCAACATTATTCCTATTAGTGGACAAGATAAGTTTAATGGATATTTCGCTAACATTATAGAGAAGATGAATAAGGATCATGTGAATGTATCAATGTGGGATACGCTTATAATACCTAGATAAGTAGACCTTCTCTAAGAGGAGTTGTCCAAACTCAATTTAGCAACCAAGTAGCCTAGTGGGAAAGAGGCATCCTTGACAAACACATTAAATCCTAGTGAAGGATAATCAAATAAAGTTGAGAAAATAGACAAAACTCCTCAATTCTACCTCTCTATTAATCATTAGAGATGCTTTGGTTCACTATTGTCTAATTGATTGTGGATCAAGTACTTGTTTCATACCCAAGCAAGTAGCTAATAAGTTGAATTTGAAGTACGAGCCTTATTCTAAAGAAGTGATACAATTAGATGGGTCAACTCCCAACATAATTAGAATAATCAAAGGTTTGAAACTTGTTCTTCATGATTGTCCTAATTTCACTATTCCTCAAGATGTAATTGTGGATGTGACATCTCATTTTTCACTTCACTTTTAAAGAGAGTTTACTACTAAGATTAGAGGATACCTAACTTTAGATTGGTCCTACATGGCATTTAAGACTAGGTATGGTACTAAGGTGTCAATAAAATTTTAACCTCTATCTAGTTTTCATGTAGATTCATATGCACCTTATACATATAACATGAATTACAATATTAGTGATGAAGAAGATCACCCTGGTGATCAAGAACTTCTAAAACTTCTTGATGGCATAGCTGACTTGTACCTTGATGAATAGATATCTAAGTAGTATGGATTTGAAGAAAATTTTCTTAGTACATAC
This sequence comes from Torreya grandis, assembly GCA_037957365.1. Taxonomy (NCBI): domain Eukaryota; kingdom Viridiplantae; phylum Streptophyta; class Pinopsida; order Cupressales; family Taxaceae; genus Torreya; species Torreya grandis. The sequence goes on along the minus strand of JARHVA010006643.1, from coordinate 612,710 downwards.
ATCCTCCATGAATAATGTGATGGATCTCTAGAGGTAGATTCTAATGACACTCTAAAACAAGTTGCATGGGGAAACTACCTCTTGTACATAGAGGATGATGTTAGTATCCTAGCTATGACAAAGCATGACAATCCTAGTGAACATTCATTTCAAATTTTGAAATATGATAATGTTCATGACCATGAACCTCAAGAAGAGATAAATGATACGTGGCAATAATTTTATGACATAATGTAGGAGTTTGAGGAGGTAAACAGGTCTTCAACTCTTCAAAAGGAATATAGACCTAATGATGAGGTCAATCATGCATCTAATTAAAAAAATAAGAGCTTGGAGTTTTTACCATGAGGGAATAACTTTGGTAGACAAAGAAGCTTTTGATGAATAAGAAGACAACCTTGATGAATCCCAACTACAAGCACATCATGATTCAAGTACATTTGAAGTTGAGAAGGTTTTCATGACTCCCAATGATCAAATTGAGGAGTGCCAAGTGAACATGCTAAAGGATAATATGGATACAAAGTCAAAAAATCCTCTAGGAAGGATAGATGGAGTGTTCATAAGAGCTCCAAGTGATACACTTGTAGTCAAGAGAGGATCCAACAGTGGTAAGTCATTTGAATATATCCATAAGAAAGGGTATATTGATAAACATTATTTCTATGATGGATTGTTTTCATGGAGCAACAATGATTCTAGGAAAATTGTCTTTGACCCTAGTTGAAGCAATGAAAATTTAACTTTCACCTCAAGTGTTTTGAGGTCTTGTATGTATTAGGATAGTTGTGTGTTTTCTTTTGATTTGTTTGTGTGTTTTCCCTAAGTGCTTTGAAAGCACAAGTGTGTGCCTTGGTGTCTTATTTTTGTGTGTTTGTTCTTATTGTGTTTGGTTTATTTTCAGAGGCATATCAATGTTGATTATAGTATATGGGTGACTCCATTACCCAATGATAGGAGAAGGTAATTAGTCCTTAGTATAGTAGGCATGTTACCCCATAGAAATTACCAAAATGTTAACTAAATTTTAAACTAGGTCAAACTAAGTCAAACCCCTACATCTTGAAACTTTTCATAATGTCCTCTAATTAATAAAATGGTCACTATGGACCTAAATGAGGTCACATATAACATGTTTTAACCTTGTCATATTTGTCAACTTTCTTAATGTCATTTTATGCCACCTTTTGGTCATTAAAATGGAATTGTATGGTTTTACACAAAAAAACAAAAGTGTCAAGAAGCAATCTAACATTCTTCATGTCAGGTATTATCATATAATAGTGTTGAAACTAAATTTTTTTAGGTTCAACGTTAAAAAAATAAGATCAACTGTAAAAGGGGTAGTATTAGATGTTGTATCAATTGAAGTGACTTATCTAACATGAGTGAAGACTTCAAAAACATGTTATGGAATCCCCATAAGAAATTTATAGGATTAGGTAGCTTTAATAGATCAAATTAAGAAAAACTAGTTTCTCTCTCTTATCTCTCCCTTGGATAGGTCAAGTAGGGTCAATAGTTTTCATTTGGTATGGGCAAGATAAGAAGAGTTGGAATGAGTGCACTTGGTGGATGTTAGGGGCATCTGTGTAATTCCATTCCATGGAAATAGTTTTAAGATTGATGGTTTATATTTTATGAACAATCACTAATATTTTTAGCACCTCCAAAATGCATATGCAATACCAATGGCTTAGTTTTCTCATTTGATTACATTGGTCTATATAAACCAAGTGGTGTATATGGTCTTACAGAGAATGTTCTTCCTTTTCATGTTGGCTTCAATTTTTTTGGCATGTGTGAACATGAAGGGATAGGTACAACCATATCATTGTGCTAGAAGTGAACATCAAGGGTCTACAGAATAGTGTTTTCAAAATTATAGAGTTTGTTCACCTATGAGTAGCCTCAATTCAAAGGTAATGCACTTGTTTTAACCTCTTAAAAAATGGTGATGGTTGAAGTAGAATTCAATATACCAATGTAAATATCAAATCTTTTGAAACCAAGTGAGGTTGAAGATTGATCTCACATACAAGTAGACAGTCACCTATAAGACTGTGTAAGAGTACTGAGATAGAGTATTGATGAAGTTTGGAGTTTTAAGCTTTTGAGGATATTCTCAATATGACAACAATAGGATTAATCCATTTAAAATATTAGGGAGGTTGGTTGTGAGATTCAATTCAAGATCAGTCATAGTCAATATCACTTCAAGCAACACCTAAAAGTGTAGATTTGAAGAAAGTTATAAAGTGGGAAGTTTTACCTTTAATTTTCTAAAAGGGATTCTAATCATACACAGTGTCATCCCTTGGTGAATGTTTATGAGATCTAGATAAGCCTAATGGATTCATTATTTCATCCTAGATGGATATGTCACATATTGACATATGAATAAGATGTTAGGTCAAGAGAGATGATGGTAGAATAGGTTTCAGCCTAGTCAAGTTTCTATTGACAACACCTAGTGAACTACAATGTTAAGAAGCCACATGAACCTATAACTTGATAGTGACCTATAGTGTATTAATGATGACAGATGATAGCACGGTCTCAAGGAAAAAATGTATGTATTTAGGTTTTATATGGCTCTAGTCAATTGAAGAGAAACCAAAGGGTGTGAGACACAGTGTTCAAACATATATGACCACTTATAAGAATCTCATGATTCCCCTATTGACACCTACAGTTTGGATCATGTTCAGACTATCCTAAGATAAATGAAGGGTACACGTTTGGTTGGTAGACAGAGGTTTAAAGTGGATGACCACATAATAAATCACTAAAAGAGTGATAAAATCACACTTCATGTGATTTTTATAGGTAATGGAAGTAGAACATCGGTTGATCCAAGTTCAATTTCAAACCTCATTCTCAGTCAACCAAATCCTGCACATAGTCCTAACAGGCCTATAAATAGTCATGAGAACATGTGATGTTGATGGATTTGGGAGAATTATATGGCCTTAAAACTTAGTACATAGGGTCCTCATTACCTAAAATAGACCTTCATGGTCTTAGTTGGGTTATATTAATAGTGTAAGTGCCCATTATTTTATCTTAGACTAGAGGCACTCCACAATCAAGGCAACTTGTGGACATAGTACATGGATAGTGGAAAATATGAATGTGAGAGTCTTTAGTGACTATGGTATGATGTATAGGTTGAAATAAAATTGAGAGAGTGTGGAGAAGAACCTATATCCATTGGGACCACTTAGAAGTGTCCACACATTCAGAAACATAGTTTATGCCTACTAGGCCTAGAACTAGGCATGAACCCTCATGATGTCTAATGTCACTCATATAATCATATGATCTTACAAAGTAAAGTGATATCTTTCATGGGATATTGGAGGATCTATTGGACTTAGTGGTTTGTAGAGAACAACTCAGAATTGGTCATTTTGGCCTAATTTTCTCTTAGGGGTGTCCAAAATGAATAGTAAGAAATAAAGAAGCATTTTATTTCACTCATATCCATTAAAAAATATTTTCATGGTGTCTCAAAAACTAATGGATATTTTAGGGAGGTATTTAAATAAAATTAAATGACACTAGTTTGAGGGTTAAGGGCTTAACCTTCATGAATAATTGTTAACAATCTAAATGACCTAAAACCCTCATAATAGCTTGATGTGAAAGATATGAATAATAATGCATACATAAGGGGAAATTTGTCCTAAAAAATGATTTTCACATATTTTAACTCTCTCATGCTTACTAATACTCAATTATTATGTACTATCACTTATACAGATAGGTCAAATTCTTTATTTTTTGTAGGATTTGAGGTGTTTTAAATGTGTAAAAGGGAATAGGTGAATAAAAATCATGGTGGAAGGTGTGTGGGGATGTGTTATAAATCCTTATACCCCATTCTAATTTTAGTAATTCATAAAAACCCCTTTGCTAAATTGGTTGTTGTGGGCAGTCTTGTATAGGATAATGAGAAGAAAGGTGACTACCTATGTTGGAGATGAGGAGTGTGTTGTTGAATTTTATTAAGGTATAATTAATAGAAAAAATAAAAAAGAAATATTTTTGAGGTTTCCAACACCTTTTAAATGAATCTGCATGAGTGTATGTAAGTCACCATAGTGACAAGTGTGATAACTAGGCCTAGAGGGCTAGTGAGCGACTACAAGAAAGTGAATGACAATTGGAAAAGAGAAGGTCATTAGTTGATGGGTGTGTAATGACTAAAAATAATAATATTTCCACCTTCCCAAGTTAGTGCATATGTTTCAAAGACTTCTAAGGTATTTCCAAGAATTTAAGTGAACTACTCATCAAGAGGGAAGTTTCAAGAAGGATAATGAGGTGTCCCTATGCCATATTCAAGGAGATGTCATGTTTGTGATTGAAACTTATTCAAGAGAGCTTCATGACATATTTATTAACTCTTACTCTTGAATTTTAACTACTTTTCACATCTTGACACTTGGCATGGTGACTTTTCAATGTCACTCTTTCTCTCTCCTCTCCTATGCTCTATATATTGAAGCCATTTTGGCATTGCACATAATCCACAATTGATATGGTGAATTCATGCTAGTTTGACATCTTGTTTTGCCTTTGAATAAAATTTTAAATCTTATTTAGTCTCTAAAATTACTGCCTAATTATGTCAAGTAGTCCATTTGGATGACAAGTGATGAATGTCTTCTCCTTGCTTCTATTCTGCTCTTGTATGTATTATGTGAGTAGCATTTATTATAATAGGTCTCATGAAGTATATATATATATATATATATATATATATATATATATATATATATAGGTGTATTTTGAAGTGTGAAAGTGATTAGCAATGTATAAGATCAAACCTCCTAGTTACCCACCTTTGGATATGCATATAAATCTACATTCATGTAGAAACACTTATGCTAGAAGAACCTTGAGTTGAGATCAATTTTAGTAGTCTACCTTCTTAGTGAAAATGAAATTATGTTCGTGTGAATATCTTTGGTGTATCACTTTCATTAGTATAGGTTTATTTTATGTTTACTTCTTCCCTTTTCACTCATAATAAGTGATTGTTCTAGTGTAGTGTGTGAACCTAAAAGATAGATCAAGGGAACTAACCCATAATCTAGAGATTTATCTCTTGTAAAAATTTGATTATATGCAGATATAGTTCCATGTTATCTCAAATTTGAGAAGGTATCATTAACTTTTCTAGGGGAAAAAATTGGGCTATAATAGGTACCAATCCATGCCTATGTGTTATATATTACAAATCCCAACCAATTGGTAATGGACATGTGGTGCAAGCTAAAACACACCCATGATGCCACAAGGGTAACATAACCATGTGCCTACCACACTCATAACATTAACTAGAATATAAAATGGGCCCTAATTATATGATTTAAAATGTTGCATTTCAATCACCAAATTTATCAGGTAGCATATATTTGGACTCCCTAAGGCAACTTCAGATAGGGAAATAAATGGAAAGATCAAGCCACCAAATCATTTTTTTTTAAATTAACAATGGGTAAGATGCCAAGCACCACCAATGTAAGATATTATTTCATATGCCTATAACTATTAGGGATCAAACTCATTTACCATTATTACTCTTATCTTCCTATATTTTCCTCCTCACTTTTAGTTAATTCTTGAGCCCTCCACATTTTTCTTACTCAAAATTCACTATCATAGAGATATATCCATTTATGCCATGGCTACTTCATCTTCCAACCCAAAAGTTGATCTTGAATACAAAGACACCACTTTCTCAGAGGACCTAACCCATTTAAAACACTATAATGAGATATTCAAAGCAATTGAGATGGTGCCCAATAATAATGATAAGAATGAGATTGATTTTCAAGATGCCCTTTAGGCATACAAAAAGTGTGGATTACACAAAGCCACTATCAAGCCAAAAATTTTCCCTTGTGTGGACCTCTTTAGGAAGATATTTCTCACTTAGAAGTGAGTATAAGATAGTGTTAATGATCTTGTGTTTTATATGGGATCCCAACATAAGCTTGTGGATATTTGAGGGAGCGTATTTAAAGATTACTACAACCTCTTTGAATAAATAGTCTCCTATGATGCCACTATAGTTGATATGTATATAAACACATATCAAATTTATGATGTCTTGAGGGATAGGGAAAAAAACCTATATGCCAAATGGGTTAATAAGGTGCACATAGACTCCTACATGGTCTACACCTTTAGGGAGTGGATCCTTGTGGGGATGATCTTCTTAGATTTATTGTTTGTGGAAAATGATTGTATCCATGTCAATATCTTGTGGGTGCCCTATTGTATATAATCCTCAAAGGTGATCAGATCTTATAACTTTGGGGCATGATCAAATTCAACCTTGTCAAGGCATAATTAGATGCTTAGGGTGAAGGTAATTTTTATATGATGAGGTAATAGGTAGACATTGTTTATGATACCATCATGTTTAAGTTATTTGCCTTTCCACCATGGGTTCTCAAGGCCATAATGGTCCATGTGGTTTTATATAAATTATATGGCCACCATTGAAAGAACCACATCTAATAGATATATAATTCTTTATACCCAATGGTCAATATGGACATCAATGAGGCAACCATACCTTAGCTTTATAAGGAAATAAGGGAGAATTTAGCCCCCATTGGTGAATACTAGTATTACAAGGATGAAACAATCATTTGAGTTTTTCACATCCTTAGAGCTCCACTCTGCATGCCCTACCAAGTACTAAATTGGTTGGTAAAGTAAGATATTACTTATCTGCTAGTTAAGGGCATATTTAGTCATTATGTCAGCTAGAAGTAGAAGGCATACCCAGCCTTCCCCATTACCATCAAGCATAAAGTGTATTATAATCTACCCACATTACATAAAATGGTTTTAGGTAGATATTCATATGCCTTGGGTAGAGCAAAACACATAGATTGGACTCACAAGGATGTTATCAACAAAAGTTTCACCCTTTAGGAGGGTGTTTAAGACTCCTCATTTAATTAATATCATGGGGACTCTTAAAAGGTTTTAGGTGACCTTATAACTAAAGATAACCTCTAGATAGGTTATCTCCCTTGATGCCTCAACTAAGAATTATCACTAAACCTATCACTTGCTTGGGAAAAGCGAGAGAGATCTAAAAGAAAAATAAAATAGAGAGGTGTTAAAAATAATAAGTCTTGAAAATATGTAGTTTATGAATCTTCTCTAACATGTGTCATCTCTTTTTAATCCTCTTATTCATCAAGGTGGTGTAGGAGATCATCATTGTCCTCTATGACTTATCTTCTCTTCCTTGAAACTACCCATTAGGAGTGATTATGAAGTGACAAGTTATATTATTATAGTCTAAATAATTTAATTTCCTTAGAAACATATTTAAGATCCATATTCCATCATGTTTACACCTCTATTATGTAATTTCATTCATAGTTCTCACATTTGCTCTCTTAGAGGCCTATTCTTTATAACCCTATTTTGGCACAAATCTCCTTGGTTTAAATTATATGAAACCCTTATAAGAAAAATAAAAAAATATTTGAGTAACATTTATATTGATTTATATTCACCCAAAATTTCATAACCCAACACCCAATGAAGGCCCACTTTCTGAACACCCATCTTTCCCAATTAGGCCTAATTAGGCCTAAAGTAAGCCTACATTACTAAAGACCATACAAGCCCATAAAGTATTGATCCAAAACATCTTAATATTTTTGGGAATATTAAATAAGGATAGATGGAAAAATTTAAATCAATTTCATTGGTTAGAACTCAATTTATATAATTTTCAAGTTTTCCAGGCTTAGGTTAGTCATGCATATACCTGAGTAAGTTGAGAGCAAAGAAAAATGCAAATTTTCAGTTTTATGGAACTTTAAATCCAAAAAATAACTTTGTGAGGTCTAACCTAAATTTATTAAACTCCTCCAATATTCATTTATCCTTGAATGATCTTTACACCTCTCTAACATGACAAGTTCTCACAATTCTGTGTGTATATAAAACTGTACAACAAGCTATAAGTTATTTTTATTATTTTGGTAAACTTAAAAACATATATAATACCTTATAAGGCATCTCATGACTCTCCCACACTTATTATATCAATAAAAATTACATAAATCAATACAAAAAGTGCATATTCTCTTAGATTATTGAAAATAGGCTACAAAAGAAGCTCTTTAGTAGGCTTGAAGGTCTTCCTTAGGTTTGATATTTGTAATGTTTAGAAAGAGCCTTTTATTAAATGATCCTATTTTATTATAATTTAAATATAGATTTTAAACCCGTTTCTCATGGCTTTCACAATTCCTTTGTTCTTCAAACCTTATATTCTATGCAAAGTAAGTTTCTCTTGCTTGAGAATGTGGACCTACAAGTCTGCAGACTTGTAAGTCTACATTCACTTTAGTTTAAACCATTGATGGCATGATTATTTGTCCTATTAGGACCTATATATTACTTATTGACATTTTATAATATGTCACAAGACCAAAACCTCCTTTAAGTCTCTTAAATGCCTTCACACACCTAACTTTTGCTTGTAAATACGAGGTTGATGTACTTAGGTCTATACCCTTAAAAGTGCACTTCAATAATGACCATAGAATTTTTGTTCATTAACATATGATACCTGATAGTTTTTATTATCTCCACCTTTAATTATTACAATATGCATTTCACCTGTACTACTAATCAAAACTTCATAAGTGTTTGCATATAAGACTATCCTTCTTGTCTTTGAAGACTGTAGGTGCTCTTTTGGACTGTAAATGTACTAAGTGTATCAATGGGAGTTTTATGAGTGAATATTTAATTTATATAGGTCATCACTACCACTCATTATTTTATAGGCCTATTGGCTACTTTTTTACCCTAGAGGCGAACTTGTAAGATGATTGTTTTAGGCCCATAGCTCTTCCTTCGTATTGTTCTTTTAACTATGAGACCTAAGAATTCATTAATGAAACCATTTGGGATTTCATTAAAATTTATTTATTTTATCTCCTACATGTTTTTGAGTAGATAAATTAGCCTTAATATTCCAACTGATCTTCATCATAGCTTCACAGTCATATTGGCCCATTTTGCATAGAAATATGTAGGTGATCATTGATGTTTTGGGATCTCATATAGGATTGTGGAAAACTATATAGAATATTGAATTATATATATATATATATATATATATATATATATATATATATATATATATATTAACATTTCAATTTCTCTCATTTATCACAAAACTTTAGTCTCTCTTCAAATCATATTGCACATGCTTATATGTTGTCTTTTGAGGACTATACCTTTAATTTAGTGCAAAAGAGACATATTGGGAGTAAAAATGGGATTGAAAAAGGATTGAAGAAGTATGAGTACACATGTGTACCAAATGTATTATATTTCATTTCAAGCCCAAAACCATTAAATAGTACCTTATTTTATAAAAAGCATTTAACCTCACCACCTTTAAACTTGTAATTTAAAATTTTTCTTAACGTTTAGTCTAGTTAGGATTAGATAGTTCCTTGAAAATACATGAGATGGATATATAATACCAATTAAATTGGTTCCTATATGTAAATTATCACTTTCATGCATGTAAACATATTTTAGCCTCAACAACCCTACGTTCCATCTTCAAAAAATAATAAAACATATCATTTTCTTACTTTCTAAATACCCACACATGCCAAATGATGATGTAAAAGGGTGTGATATGAATATTTAGACCCATAAGGATATCCAAAAACCATCCATGTCCATCCATTAACCTAAAAATTTAATGAGACAAGAAAAACCCTGCCTTTGGGGTTTTAGAAGGGTTTTGGGCTACTTATTTTGTTAACAATTTTTCATAAATCATAGCTCTTAAAAACAAAAAATAATCCTTTAAATTTCAATGGAATAAGGGCCCCTATCCAACCCTATATCACTAGATCAAACTCTCTTTCCTCTTCATAAAATGAACACTTGAAAATGGTCTTCACTAGCTTATAAAGAGCTCGATGGAGGAGATAGAACATTTGTGGGTTTATTTGGCCCTGAAAACACTAACAAAAGAATTATTTAACCATTAAAACCTCTAAGAGATAAAACACCATTCATTTATGACCTAAAATGACCATATACACATTGAAAAGTTTCTATATAAGCCCTTGGCAAGTGTTTTTCTATGTTATATTTCACTTTCTTGATCTTTAGAGGGGCCCACCACTTCATGTTGAAATTAACCTTAATGAACATGTGTGAGGAGGAAATATCCTTAGAATATCTTTGAAACAAATTATATGCCTCAAAATTCACTTTCTTATTTTTATTTTTTAAAGGTAAACATTACCTTAATTTCTCCAAATTTACCTTAACTTATGCTAAACATGAAAAATAAATGTTTCCATCTTACCATGTCTTAAATTTAGAATCTCAACTTAACCATAGGACATTGTGTCACCTTGGAGGTTAAAACACCCATGGATCAACATATATTAATGTCTGTAAAGTAACCTTAAACTTTGATAAGATACCTTAGTCTTTCCAAAACATAAATAATACCTTGACGAAGGGGACTAATGACAAGACTAAAATCCTAACTCAATCTCTTAGACCTTGAAAGAGACCTTAAGATAAACAAATGCACCTAATAATACATCTTTTATGACAAATTAATACTAATAGACCAATACCAAAACTCTTGAATGATCTTTAACAAATTTAGGCAAGACTAAAATAAAAGTTTTGAATTATCCCCACCTGTGGTAGCAAATTTTGGCTAACAATGGCATCATTATGGACCATGTGACAAAATATCAAACCTAACTCAACATGAACTATGGACACTAGCCTAGTGATAAGGATGAATTTCACCTTAACCCTACAAATGATAAGGAGGTCCTCACCAGGATTGATGCTAATAAGAAAAAGAAAGAAAAGTAGGTTAATCTTAGACCATTAGCCCAAACTAAGCCTACTTCCCCTACGTTAGCTCAAGATGGAGGAGATGTTTATGTGACTCCTCAAATTTCAAGGAAGATATTATAATGGGTCCTAACTACTTCTCCTCCTTAACCCTCTCTTACACAAACTTATCCTTCTTGAACCCTTACTCCATCTCTACCACTTCTTATGACTTAAGTATATTTTGTTTAGGTAACTCAACTCTAGGTAATTCAACTTTAGGTTATGTAGGCACTAAGATTTAACATAAAAAACAACTAATATATGATCCCAAGGCATGAATTACCACATGCATGTATGGTGATAAGGATGAGTTTCACCTTAAACCTATAGATGATAAGGAGGTCCTCACCAATTTTGATGCCAAGAAGAAGAAGAAAGGAAAGCAGGTTTAGCTTGGACCATTAGCCCAAACTAATCCTACTTCCCCTACATCAACTTAGGATAGAGGATATGTTTAGGTGACTCCTCAAATTTCAAGGAATATTTTACAATAGGTCATAGATACTTCTCTTTAACCCTCCCCTCTATGAGCTTCTCCTTCTTGACCCTTTGCTCCATATCTACCACTTCTTGTGGCTTAGGTAGCTTAGGTTTAGGCAACTCAATCCTAGGTAATTCAACCTTAGGTTACATATGCACTAAGATAAAACATCCAAAACAACTCATAAATGATCCCAAAGCATGATTAACCACATTCATGCATGGTGATCCCTTCCTCTACACCAATAGTCCCTCAATAACCCAATGAATCAATGTTAGTTTCTATTTCCCTCAATGATCAACTTAAGTGGTGCCTACCTTATTTCCAAATACACCCCCTATATAATTTACCCAAGTGCCTTTAGCTTCAACTATGAACAACATCCTTACATCCCAATTTCAATTCATTCAATCCATTCCACTAACAAGGATCCCCTTAGTTCATCCCTAACTTCTAAGTTCTCAAGTTTCCTATCCCTTTATGCCTCCACTGACTCTTTCATAAGTCCATACACCTCTAAGTGTACCCATGTTAGTAGGATCAAATCCACCCCAAATAATAAGTTCACATGTGTTCACAACTTAACCAATCCTAGCCATGTCAATAACACTTGCATTCACCTATCAAGCTACTCAATGGACCCTAGCCACCTCTACCACTACATCTCTTTTTATCACATTAGTGTAAGCTGACCCAAACAAGAGGCCTAGTAAGAAATAGGAGGTTATTCATGTTATTAAACTCCATATTGTTCCCTATATCACTCCCAAGACTCCCTTTTCCATTATCCTATAAACCCATGGATTTGGATTTAACCAGCCAATTTGATCCTTCCTATTGAATGCCTCTCTACCTAGTGTCATTGCCCATTATGTCAACTTGACCAAATTTAGTGGCAAGCCAAGATGTTGACATAAGATTACCATTTCATCCTACCTCATTTCCCCCCATGTTCCTCCTCCTTGATTTATCTCATCCTTCACTTCATGTGCCTTATCCATTCCTCCTCTTCTTAAGCCTCTACCTATCACTTTCATCTCTACCACCCATCAACATCCCCTCCTACCATGGTAGTAGCCATGATGTTTTAGGAACATATGATGATTATGTAGGGATATATTAAATTTCAATGAGATTTTTATAAGACCTTAGGAGACATGAGGATGATCCTCACATATAAATCCATTTAGGGAGGAGACCCTGTCATGTGGAAAACTCAGTAGAACCTCTTCTCACTCACCAAAATGAGAACTTCCATAAGAAAGGAGAGAGGGGTTAAGGATCCATTATAATTTTTCTATGCCACACATGATATGTTGGTGAAACTCATAGAATACATGCATGAGAAGTCCTAAGAACTTAAATCATAGGTGAATAAATCCTTCCCTATTGAACTGATCAGATGTGTTGAGGATGTCCTATCTTTATCATCCATAGGTGAGGTATTCAAAATAGTGATTGATAGCAAATCACATATCCTAAGGGAAAAAATGTATCTAGAAATGATTTATCTCATGTAGAGAAAGTGAAGAAATCTCACCATAGTTATACACAAAGGCATGTTCCTAGAGTTGAAACTCACACCCATACTAAAATTGAGCCTTTATTAGATGTATATTGGGAGAATTAGGAATTCAATTGAGGAATTAATGCTCTTGGCACACATGGTCATGAAACATATATAAAAAAGTATGGAAAATATTTTAGCCTACTTCAGGGAGGTCAACATCACTATGATGTTCCACTTGATAGCACCCTACTAAACAATAAGTTTAGAGTTCACCTAAGTTAATTTGACTAAGACATGAGGAGGAAGTTCTTGAAATCAAACAAATTTAGAGCCAAGGTAGTGATAGAACTCTCAACTTAGTCCAATACAAGCATCATATAAGTCTCAAAAGTAAAAAAGCCCCTAGAATTCCTAGTCTAGGTGTATCAAAGACTGATGGCCTAATTTAGAGGTGATTTATTAGGATATACCAATTAATTTGGCCAAGCTAGACTGAGATTTTTACCTAGTGACAACTACATTATTAGCCAAGGAAGCAAAACCCAAATAGTTAGGAGACATATAATATCCAAATCATTGACAAATCAACTAAATTCCCCCCTTTGAGCACATTTTGGGAGAGTGAATAATCTTTTATTTATTTTAAATCTTGGTAGTTATGAAAATTTTAAGTGGCCATCAAGACCAAAGATGAGAATATCATTCTACTTGGAGGTGAGCCCCATCCTCTATATATTTTAAATTGAAATCTTTTGTAAAGGTCACTAATTTATGTAAAGGAACTCTACTCAAATCAATATAAGGATTTTATTTGTTTTGATATGGTTTTTTGCTCATGAAGTGTAGTCCATGGTTTTTAAGTTTTAAGAGAATATTTATGCAATAGGAGTGATTTTGTGTTTATGTTATAGAGATGAATATGGTGTTTAGATTGCATATATGCTATTATAACTACTTGTATGTTCTTTTCAATCTATTGAGAATAATTTATGCTTTATGTGTAGACATCCAATTCCTAACACTATTGTGTTGAAATTATCAATATTACTTGAAATACGCTCAAATGTATAATTTGGGCCAAAACTAATTAAACATGCTATATGGTTGGAGCTTATTATATACAAGTGCCGATTTAAGCTAATGTATCACTGAATGGGGTAATGCATTTTATGTGATTATTAACTTTTCTCAAATCATTTTGAATCAAAATGGAAAACATGTAATTTGATGCTCTAAACCACTAAATTATTCAAATTTAGAAGCACATGACACTTACATGTGTCATTTCATGTCGACAATGTCTTCAATGGGATATTGGTCCATATGCAACTGGCATATTTTTCTAATTATACTCTAATCAAATTATGACCTAGTAAGTTGACATTTTGACCAGTTTGATTAAAATGAGAAACCAATTTCTAAATAATTGCATAAAATTTGATTATTCTCACTTAAGTTAATTAGTCCAAATCAAGAGATTACATGGAAAATCCATGGAAGTTATTGAATATTTCTTAATTGGAAATTGATTTCTAATATCTGCATCATTAGATGACATCATTTATGGGGTGGCATCTATAATCCATAAATGGAACAAATAATAGGATTAAGGCCTCCCATACCTCTATAATTCCCCTTTATTTCAAATATTTATGAGGATATTTATGATTTGAGCCTCCGAAATTGAATGGATTCTTGGCCACACATCTTAACCTCAAGATAGATGTTTATGGTTCATTCTGATCAATTTCAAAAATCTATAAATAAAGGGGCCAAGACCACCATTTTTAAGTTATTTTGGTTTAAAATTATTATGAAAAATTCACTCCACAAGTCATTTTTTGTGGTGATATTATGTTTAATTTTCAATAGGATAGCTTCACTATAGGCATAATTTTGATTAAATATCATGAGCCTAGTTTCACTGGTGTACTTGAGATGATGGAGGATTAATCCACTCATCATAAACAAAGATTTGAGCACCAAATCAAGGGTAAAATAATGTTTTGATCCAAATTTGGAGATGGGATACTCTTGGGAAGGTTTGATGTATAGACTTTCTTTAAATAACACTTAATTTTCATTTGCAAACCTCATTGAATTGGCTTAGTTAGTTGTGTTCTTTATGCATTTATTGAGTTTTATTGACTAATGCTTGATCTAACTCACTTTAGATTCCACATCTACATCTTGGCATGCCTAGTGAGACCATGCATATCATACAAGTAAGGATACTAATTTGGCATTCTTAGATTTACTAAAAAGTGATTAAAAATCTCTAAAAATCAAGTTTTATCATTATTTTTCCCATGTTTTTATGTTTTTGTTGACACACAATTTACAAAGTGACCAATATCAATTTACCCTAATCGACATCGATCCTATCCTAACTGACATTAATCCTTGTTTAGGGTATAAAATGATATAAAAATTTGGTTTTTAAGTTTCCTTTAAAGTTGCAAGTTGTTATTTGTGACTTAAGAACTTGCATGCTCTCTATCTAATCATTTTGTTGCAGGATATAGAGGTTTTTAGATTTTTTATACTAATTTGGGCTAACAAATGTTTTAAAAAAAACATGTTTTGTCTATAGGTTCATATGTAACTGGTGTTGGTTTTTAGTTGAATAGCATCGATTTTGTTACAACCACCATCAGTTTTATTGTAACCAACATCGGTCATTATGGACTGACGTTGGTCTTTGTGTAATAAAAATAGAGAAACACAAGAGAAAGTTTTCAAATCTTGCTTTTCTCATTGATATTTGTGATTCAAAATAGACATAAACCCTCTAAAAATTATAGGTCACATGTTGGAGAAAAGCACAAGTTTGAAATTATTTAAGTCTTGAACTTCTCATTTGGTGCTTAAAAGTAATTTAGAAGTTTTATAATTAGTTGTTTTGTGAAAGTTTTTCAAGTTTGAAAATAAAGCCAAGGGGACAAAAAAATTCAACTAACACTTCACTTTGGTGCATAAAATTAACACTCACTTAGATTTCAACTTTTTAAAATTATTTTAGTTTATACTAGATATTTTATACTTATTTGTTTTTTACAAAATGATGGATGCATGTATGCTCTCCCCCCATCCCCTTTAGGAAACTTGGGTGACCAAAATCACTCTTTCCATGAAAATTGTGCCTTTTATAAGGCATGAAAATAGTATTGTTAAGGATCTCCCCAAATCTATATGGTTTGGGTGATCTAAACACAACCTTTAAATTATTTTCACTTAGTCATTTATTTTATACAACTTGGCTTGTGAGTGGGAGTTCATATCCTCTTCATGAGTTCTTTAGGGAATATTTGACCCAATAATTCATCTCCAAACATTTTTTCAACCCCACTCCATGGTGGGGTATATAAATTATGGCATGCATACTATGATTAGCCTCTCCAATCATAATGAAAATATGAGTCAAGTATGGCTAACCAAGGGATTCCACTAAGAAGTACATGGATGTAATTTTTATGCAAAGGAATATCCCATTGAATATTAAGTTATATTATATGAACTCAATTGACATGATGCATCTCTAGTGTTAATCACACCTGGGACCATCTAGACATTCAAAAATTTAGTTTTAGAACAACCACACTTGTCACAGATATATTGTTGATGTAGGGAGAGTATCCCAAATTTACATGTCATAGTATAATAACTTGGGAGAAGGGGGTGTTGAAACCCTACTACTTCATGTGCTTTTATTTTTATATTAACACTTAAAATCCTCTTAAGATTACATATATAAACATAATTCAATGGTATGAAGCAACCTTGTCAATTTAGGGCCTTGGATGTTATACTTAGTTGTGTTTTTTTTTCACTTTTCACTTACTTGCTTGGTATTATTAGAGTCTAAAGATTGTTTGTAAACCAAAAAACATCAAACAAACACATTTTTTATCCACCATTTTATTTTAATAAGGAGATCTTACATTGACCAAATTAAAATCACCTTTTGCCTTGTTCAAATCCTGATTTAAAACATTATGTTTATATTGTCTAACCAACATTTTTATGTTGTCCATTTGAGTCTAGACTATTTTGCAAAAATATCCAAGTCCTTAATTTTTAATTCAAATTTAGAATCTCACCTTTCTAAGTTATAGGCCAAGGTGTTAATCAATTTTTTATTTGTACTTGGTTTTAGTTAACTTGGGTAAAATTTCCCATTTAGGTTGAAGGCCATTGTATAGAATGGTTATCCTTTTGATCATTGTGAACTTAGGTTATCTTGCATTTCATTCACACTCTAAGTTTTAGAACAAATTTTCACTTACTATTACCATGTGGTGGTGTTGTGTTTCCTATTTGGTTTTAGTCTTATACTTAGGATTTATTGTGTGTTTTTACATCTTGAGATTCTTAGTTTTCATTGTTACCTTCCTCATCAAAAAGACTCTCTTATAATTTTTAGTCAAAACTCATTAGAGTTGTACCCAGGTTTTATGTTATTAACCTATCTTTAGCCTAAGTTTGTTGTGTTATCTTGAACCTTAGGTTTCAAGAGTTATCATACCATCTTCTAATTTGACAATTTCAACCCACCAAAGTTGAGTAATTTTGTAACCATTTCTTATAATTGTGTGGTATTATGCCACTCCTATTTATTATAGTCTCTCTTTACCTTGTCACTTATTTGGAGAAAATCAAAGCACACCTTTTAACATTTGAAAAAAAAAATTCAAATCTTATAAAAAATAGAGAATAACCTTCTAGACATGACATAAATGTATACTTGTAGTGGGGCCTCTTATGGCCCTAACCATGAAGAAGAGAGATTTTATGATGGACAAGACAATCCTATGATATTTGAAAACATTCCCATAGATTTAGGATCTAATGGATATTATTTTGAACATTAACCCTTAGAGAACAAAGATGAAGCAATCCTAAGGTTAAATGAATTAGGTGCTAGATTGCCATCAAACTTTCCTATGGAATAATTACATACCTTGGTTAGGATATAATAATAATAGTGAGAACAATCCTTCATTCACATTAAAATATCAAAAATTGATTCTTCTATCAAAGGGAATGAATTGATTGTAGAGACAACACCTAATTATCAATATCTTTCAACTAAGATCAAGAAGATAAGTCAATGATATGCAGACCAACTTATCACAAATTTTAAATGCCTCTTTAGCTACCACTTCAATACATAATGATTCTTATAAGGAATAAGGAAATGCAATGGAACCACTGCAACCCATTTTATTTGAGAACACAGCTATGATGGATCATGGCATCTCAATTAAACAAACTATGTCTCAAGAGGTTTTGCAACATGCTTCACTAGACACAGAGCACACATTTTTTAATCATCAAGAACCTCTTGTTCCTTCACATAATCAAGGCATGAAACAATTAGTGCATATTGAGGAAATTATTAAAAATAATTTGGAAAGTTATTCTCAACCAGTTCATACTTTGGTGAACCAACCATGGACTCCCCAAAATCAACAAAAACACTTACAATTTAAGGTGGCAAATTTCAGGGAATGTTTATCAACCCAAGAATCAACAACTTACTTCCTTGACTCAAGGATAAAACCAAAACAAGGTTGAAAATTTTAGTGTGTTTATCCCTAAAAAATCCACAAAATAAGGGCACATACAACCCCAATATAATTATATTCCACCCATGAATGCACCAAACATGCAAGAGTGGAATTTGATGAAAGAAATTGTGTTGTGATTGGAGACAAGAAACCAAATAAAGAAGTACAAATTTGATGAGATATGTCCATATCCATTCAATTTGAGTATTGTCCAAGCCCCCTTTCTACCTGATTTTGAAGAACCCAAATTTGACAAATACAAAAGGGTGACACTCATGATTTTATTTAGGCATTTTTTGTATTATGCCAAGAGGTAGCTTACAACATCATTTGTTTATTTTACGTATTTCCAAAAAAACATTAGTGGGACAAGCTTTAGACTGGATTCTTAAGTTACTAAAGGGGCCAGTTGTAAATTAGAATGATATATCTAAAAAAAAATTCAATCATTTTTATTATAGTATTAAACATGAATTAACTATCACTAACTTATGCAAAGATAAACATTGAGATGGATAAAGCTTCACATCATATCTATAGTGATGAAGAGCATTAGCTATAAAATTTTAACATACTTTTCTAAAAAAAAAGTTGGCTAACATTTTTTCACAGCACCTAAACACTGAGGTGGCACACAATCTATGGTTTACTTGTGCAAACAAATTTTAATAAATTATAGATAAGGTGTACAGGTGAGAAGGTTGTTATCACTAAGGGCCTTATCAATATTTATTCATAGGTTTAAATGTCAAATCAAACCCATTCACTTATCTCAACTATTGCAATATAGAAACCTAAATGGTTTAATAAGAACAAGAACATGGTCGAGAATGGAGTGACTAAATCAAGACATATACAAATGGTGCAACATCTGCTTGCTCTAAATATGTAATTAGCTTCCCCTAATCCACCAAACACTTTTCAAAGAGTCCCTCCACAAAGGGAATTCAAAAATAGGTATATATTCTTTGAAAAATTGGGATATCCTATGGAGGCTATGATCCAAAATCTCATAGTAGCTAATTTGATTAGATGGCCTATACTAAGGCCATTTCCTGAAGATCAACCCAAACTTGATTGGTATCAAGAAAACAAGTTTTGAAACTTACATCATGTTGTGGGTCATGGTTCTTGTCGATGTGTACATATCATTAAATATTTGATTAAAATTAGTGAAGTTGAGATCATACTTTCTCCACAAAACACTAATCAGGATATTGACATCTACAAAGATCCATTTCCTTGACATAATCAACAACCAGAAATAAATAATCATAACTAAGGATATAATTAGTAGCAAAATCAGAATCAAGGTTAGAATCATAATCAAGACCATAATACCCATGTTAATAACCTAGGCTATAACAACATGTCTTACGACTATAACAACACCATGGGGCATATTTCTACAAACCACATTTCCACTATCACTATTAAAACTTGTGAACCATCCTATGCTTCTCAAAGTAATGGACCCATTATTATAAGGTTAACATCCTCTCCCTCAAGTAATGTTATGCTTAGTACAAGAAATTTTATTGTGCCTCAATTTTTGTAGGTTACCATTTTCGGACCTCATCCTTCTTATAATTATAATGGCTCCTCTCCAACTCAAAATTTCTCCAATGAAACTAGATACCTACAAGTCACCCTCCAAGGTATTTTACCTATGTATTCTAATTATAATAGCTCTTTTCCACCTCTATATTGTGCAATCACAACTAGACACTCACAAATTACCCTTTAGGGCCCTTTTCCCTATTTTACCACTAAACCCAACGTAAACATGGGTTCCTTTGGATCCAAAGTTAAACACTATGTCAGTGAAGGCTAAATCATCTTATCCTACTATTGAAAAGCCTTATAGTTTATCAGACCAACTAAGTAAAACCCCTATGTAAATTTTTATTTTAGGTCATTTGCATATGTCTAAAGTCCATAGAACTATTTTGAATGACCTTATTCAATAATCTACTATTCCCCAAGACATTAACCCTAAATAGTTACAAACATTTGTAGGAAATTTGTCTTCATTTAAATAGCTTACATTTGATCAAAAAGACATGTCCACTATAGGTCATAGGCATAAAAACCCTTGTATATTGAGGTCATCATTAAAAACCATAAAATCAAGTGGGTTCTTATATACAATGGTTTGCGGTTGAACATAGTGTCTCTCAAACTTGTACAAAGATTGGGTTATACTATGAAGGACATTTATCCAGAGATGATTAGTATAAAGGCATATGATAATGCTAAAAAAGTATCTTTTGATACTATTTGTTTGCCAATCATTATTGGGTTTGTGTCCCATCACGCTTTGTTACATATTGTGGATATTGATTTTCCTTATAACATACTTCTTGGTCATCCTTGGATATATGAAGTACATGTTATCCCATCCACTCTACATTAGTGTCTCAATTTCCCTCATGATGGGATTGAAGTCACGATTCCTACTGAACTATAGCCTTATTAGTATTGTAAACACCTAGAGGATGAGTTATGTAATTACAATTATTGTCCTAGTTTCAAATTCATTGCAAATAAGAATAAGGAAATAGTTTTTCATCCACCAAAATCCAATTATATCAACCCCAGTGACCTTACTTCCACTTTAGTTGATCTATTTCTTGTAACTCTTGCAAGATAATTTATTATAGAAGATGCAAGCATTTCCACATACCATCTTAAAGATGGTTTCATATTGCTAAGTTACCCAAAAATCATTTTTCAAACTGAAACCTTTCAAAAGCCCTTACAGACCCAACATGATTTGGAAAAATAAGAAAGAAACATAGAAACCACCAATGGTATTTATACCTTCTACTTCATCAAATTAGGATTGAGAGGCTTTCATTGAAGGAGATTGGTTATAATCTGATGGCATTGCTAATTATTTTTAGAATCCAAATATCCTATTCCCCATCAGATTATTGATAAGTTTGATTATATAGGAAAAGGCCTTTGCCCATGAGTATAAGGAAAATTAGAACCATTATTAGTTGGTAAATCTAACATGAATCAAGGTCTTAGATTTATATCACCTAGGGGTGACCTCATAAATTTTCATAGTGATTCTTTTGAATCAAATAGAGATGAGACTTATGGAAGTGACATAACATCTAATTATAGTATTTTTGATGAGCTTACTAACACCAAATTATTTGATTCCAATTCCAGTATGACCATAACACCCCATTATTCCCTTTTCCTTTGCTATCCCAAACTCATTGATTGGGATCAATAAAATTTGTTCATATGCCTTAATAAATTCCAAAATGAATAATCTATTGCAGAGTATATGGTCCTAAGAGATGGATTGCCCATTGGAAATCATAAGCAAGGATTTTATTTTTATTTGGATCCTTTTACCTACTTTGGAGAGTAGGCAAACTTTCTTAGTCATTAAAAAGATAAAACATTAATATCTTTAGGTGAAAACCTCTTTAAGGCACTCACTGGTCAGGTAAATAGTAATAAAAAGATAAGCCCTTGAGTGAAAACCTATTTCAAGTAATATTAGACTAGAAATTTTTATCATCCTCAAAGGACACAAAAGGTCCATCAAGTCCTAGATCTATATCTAGTACTATCATCACATCATAACAACAATTCTTTGAGCATCTTGCTCTTAACTTTCCTAAACTATTTGCTAGTTGGCTATCACCTAAACTGACAGGTTTTGATTCATCACATTATCTAGAGATTTGGGAAAAAAAAAGAAATTGTAGTAGAACAAGAAGATCATGATCACACATTACCTGCTATTTTAGAAGATGATTCTACACTTTTTGTAGAGAACATTGATGAAGTGAACATGCAAATGTCTAATGATCCCAAAATTGTTTACCTTAGAGCTTCTCTCAATAAGGAGTAAGATCACATTATATCCATTTTGAAGGATTTTATTGATATTTTGCATGGGCATACTTTGACATACCAATATTATAATATAATATGGTTGTGCATTGACTTGTTGTTGATAAAAATGATAAGCCTATCAAATATAAATTGAGAAATATGCATCCACACATCGCTCTTTTAGTAAAAGCAAAACTAGAGAAATTATTAAGAGCAGTGGTTATCAGACCATTGGACTATTTTGAATGGGTATCAAACATAGTTCCAATCAAAAAAAATCCATAAGGTTTACATATTTGTACTAATTTAAGAGACATTAATAAAGATGCCCCAAAGATGATTTTCCTCTACCCAACATTAACATGAATATCGATTCTACTATTGGGTATGAGATGTTGTCCCTTATGGATGGATTTTTTGTATACAATCATATCAAGATAGCTCATTAAACTATGTTCACCATTCCATGGGGAACAATATGTTATCAAGTCATGTCATTTGGATTAAATAATTCTAGAGCCACTTATCAGCATGCTATGACTATCATCTTCCATGACATGATGCATGATATTATTGCAGACTATGTTGATGAAATTATAGTTAAATCAAGAACATGTGTCTGACATCCTGGCATTCTTCAAAGAATCTTTAAGAGATATTATGAGTACAAGGTCCATTTGAATCCAAAGAAGTGTGTCCTTGGCATCAATTTAGGAAAATTTTTAGGGTTTATTATATTTCAAAGAGGGACTCAAGTCGACCCTACTAAGGTCAAGGCCATTATTGAAGTGCCTCAACCTTCAAATCTTAAATAAATCTAAATCCTACAAGGAAATATTCAATCAAATCATAGGTATATTTCATAACTGGCAGATAGGTGCCACCCATTCACACATCTCTTGAAGAAATGGATCATGTTTCAATGGGATCATGAGTGTCAATTTGCATTTTTGAAGCCCATAACATATTTGGCCAACCCGCTAGTTTTGAGACGACCAACACCTAGACAATCATTAATTCTTTATATCTCAGTGACTGAGCATGCATTAGGGGCACTTTTAGGACAAAATGATGATCAAGGTAAGGAACATGCAATTTATTATTTGAGTTGTATGCCAGTGGATTATGAGAATAATTATATGCCTATTGAGAAGGCTTGTTTAGCTATGGTGTTTGCATCCCAAAAATTATGACATTATATGTTGCACAATAAAACCATTGTTATTGATAAAATGGATCCTCTCAAGTTTTTATTATCCAAATCATCTCTCACAAGCCATATGGGTCATGATATTAAGCGAGTTTGATGTTTAATATCAAAATCAAAAATCTATCAAGTAGTAGGTTATTGTTGATTAACTTGTAGAGGCCCTTATTAAATATATTCAACCACTCAGATTTGATTTTTTAGATGATTATATTATGACAATAGAAGTATTGTAGGAACCTAAATAATGGAAGCTATAATTTTATGGATCATTTACATCCCATGGATCTAGAGATATAATTTTGTTAATTACACCACAAGGGGATTTGATTCCAAAAGTGTTTCATATAAATTTTCATTGTACCAATAATATGGATGAATATGAAGGACTTATTGTAGGACTTCATCTTTCAGTATAGTGGGATATCCAACACTTAATTGTCTATGGTGATTCATAATTGATTATCAACCAAACCACATATCAATATCATACTATAGATGACAAGCTTGTTCCTTACAAGCTTATTGTGGATAATCTCAAGGCTCATTTCAAATATCTACAATTTTAATAAGTACCATGGGCCAACAATAGATCTACTGATGCAATGGAAATAATTGGGTCCATAATATAGATTGATAGTAGTGATAAAGAGTATTAGTTTATCATTAAAAACATTCTATAGCCTGTTCATGTCTTACCAGATTTAGAAAGAGTATGTGTTATTGCTTGTCCCAATCCCCCACCCAAACTACCTTGGTTTAAGACATTTATAATTATTTTCATGATCACATTTTCCACCTAAACTCTCTAATGATCATTAGAAATTTTTCCTTCATCCATATCCCATTATAACCTCCTTAGAAACATGCTTTATTGTAAAGGATATGATGGAATGCTACTTCATTATTTATCTTTGGGAGAATCCAAGTTAGTGCTTAAGGATGTTCATGAAGGAATGTGTGGAACCCAAACCAATGGTGTAGTCTTAGCTAAAAATTATCTTACAATAGGTTACTATTGGCCCAAAATGGATATAGATGTTTGTAATTATGTAAGGAAGTGTGTTCCTTATTAACAACATGGAAATTTGATACATGTACCTTACTTGCTACTATAGTCAATCACTACACCATGGTTATTTTCTACTTGTGGCCTCAATCTCATCAAAAAGATAAACCCAACAGCTTTAGATGGCCATAAACATATTCTCACTATTACCAAGTATTTTACTAAGTGGATTGAAGCCATTCTTATCACTTACATCATCGATAAATATATTTCTAAGTTTATATATTACCATATCATCTATCGACATGGCATCCTGACACATATTATAGCCAATAATGGTAGATCATTTTTAAACCAAGAGGTTGAAACTCTTTATGGAAAATTAAAAATCAAGCATAAGAAATCCAAACCATATAAATCACAAGGTAATGGATAAGTGAGGTGTCAAATAAAACCATTGTTGCCATATTGAAGAAGATTGTCAATGATGCTGACTGTAATTGGCACTTGCAAATTTTTATTACCCTTTGGTCTTATCACACTAGTCATTAAACCCCTATAGGATCCACTCCATACTCCCTTGTTTATGGTATAAAAGCTATTATCTTGACTGAGATTGAGCTACCTTCATTGAGAGTATCTTTGAATAATATTGAAGATGGCAAAGATTATAGAGTCTCTAGGTTGCAAAAACTATAACTCCTTAATGGCAAGCATTTAGCTTCCTTAGACAACTTGCAAGATTATTAGAATAGATTATGTAGATTCTACAACAAGTGCATTCTCCCTCGGTAGTTTGAAATTAGTGATTTAGTCTTGAAATAAAATCATTAGAACACAAATGTTGAATGCAAGAAAAATGGTAAGTTCCAACCCAATTGGCTTAGCCCATATGTCATCACTATAAATTATGGATCAAGGGATTATCGACTGGCTAATCTAGGTGGTGAAAAACTTAAAAATCCCATTGACATTATACATCTCAAGTAGTTCTACGTTTGACATATTTTGAACCATTATTTACAAGACCCCTTACTTGGGGAAAACATGTGCTGAAGTGATTTTATCCCACTATTATATTCTGAACCATCCTATCTTAGACCATATTTATTTTGTTTTGACCTACCCTAGACCATTCTCATGAGAACCATATTCTTTTATGACTCTAAATAGTGAAAAATTTGGAAAATTGGTACTCTAGATCATTTATATTCCATATTGACTCTTTTTATCCCACCTTAGACCTTCTTATCTTAAAACACATTTATTCTAAACCATTCTCTTGAGAACCATATTCTTTTCATATCCTAGGCCATCATAATCTAGGCTATTTTATCCCTTGAACAATTATGATCCTGATTATGACTCATAAGCATTCTAGACACATTCAATGCCAATTTTACAAATTAGTTTAACATGGATAGTATTTTGTAGCTTCCTCTTATAAATAAGTGCACATGGATAAATTAGCTCATGGTTTTTTTGTATTGAATGGCACTTCAGATTTATCTAGTGCTACATATTGTTCTATTATTCTTTTGTGGTTATAGGCATTATTGCCTTAACAGGGTCTCACTCTCACTGATTTATGAGCATAGGCCATTGCAACCAGCTTTAGTTATTATTGGAACTTCTACTCTTGGGCATACATCTCCTTGATTAGTTGGTTCCCTATTCCATTGTTTATATTTACAATCCTCATTATATCTAGTTTAGCTATTATTTAGACTCTTACCTATGAATGTACATCTCTTTAGTTAGGTAGTTCCCTAGGTATTTTGTCAATATTTCATTTCTATTGCTTATTCCCAAAAACACAAAGACATTATAAAATGATTGATAAAAAGAAAAAAAACATTATCTTTCACTTTTATTTTATTTTGATCTCCACACGCTTTCCATTTTATAAGCACTAATTTGAATACTCTCACCATTTTGTGAGCCCATTTTCCTTATTTCCTCTACAACATCAATCATGTTTTATTATCATCACTTTTATCTATCCTATTTCCTAGGAGAACCACATTTGGCTTAAATTTTATATTGGATCTCACATCCATGGAAACATATAGGTAGCATCCACTTGTCTTGTACATCTAGAGTTAGTTTAGCCACCCCCTTCCTTTTCTTCTTTTTCTCCTATTTTGTTTTGTGTGTGTGTGTGTGTGTGTTTGATTATTTTTTTCTTTTAGCATTTTATGTTTCTATTTTGTCTTGTTATTTTATTTTATTTTCTAATAAATTCTTGTTAGTATACATAGATATTTATTATTCATATCTTGCTTTCATGTCATTTATTAAGTTGTTCTTTCTTTGCTTTTCTACATTCTTGCTCTTACTTAGATCCTAATTGTTCATATCTCAATTTTAAGTTAGGTTACATTTGTGTATTGTTTTGACATTTGTATTTATTTTTGTTTAAATTTAAATATTTATAACTCTAGTTTTGGTAGTTCTTATCATTATCCTTAGTTATAAATATTCACATTTGAACCAGCTCATCATAATTGAAATCCATAGTTATTATAGGTTAATCATAATTATGATGCATTATTTCACTTTTGATAAAATAAGCACAAAGTGCTTTAGATCCCAAGTCTCAAAGTCAATGCGGCTCTAAAGATCAACTCTCAATACACTAATGAAACTAAACACCAATAGTTTATGCATCTGACTCTATGCAAGACGTGCATCTCTTGGTATACATTCTAAGTCTAATCGAACAGTGGTCCATTTTCTTCTATTCTTCACTCCTCCCATTTTCTCTCAATTTTAGGAAAACTACATTGGTTTTAGGTCCATATGGTCTATGTAGGTAGTTCTTGGTTACATGACATATCTTAGGTTAGCTCGACCACCTTTATTTTTCTATTAATCTTTTTCATCACTTTGTGCATCCTCGTATGCCTAGTATTTTATGGTTATTGTAGTCATTAGATCTATGTTTGTGCCCTCTCATAATTAATATATTTAATAGGTTATATACTTGAGATATGCTTTCTAATTTAACCTACTGGGGTATAATATTAGGACCAATCATCAAATCAAATTAGCAATACTAACACAAAATTAATTATCAGTGATCAAAATCAGCCCTACTGGGGCAAAATTACTTTATCAACCAATCAAATCTAATCTATTGTGGCACACTATTATTTCCTTTCTCTAGATAAAAAATATCTTGTTTCTTCTAATTCTAAGTTCTATACAAATATTACCCTCATTCTGGTAATTTTAAAGTGTGCAACTTATCTCAGGATCGATCATTCCCTAAGTGTGTAACTTTCACCCTTTGTTGGGTGTGTTCAAAGTGTGTCTCTTATATTTTTGGTTTGTATCCTTGCCACTTCCCCCCATCCTTGGGTCTCGTTATATTCTATTATATTTTTATCACTGAGAATCAACACATGTAAGCATTAGCTCAATATAGATTTAATCTCATCCATGGGGTAATTTCAACTCTTTATCTCTCTTTTCAAGAGTTCAACCTTCTCTTTCATCCTCTTATGTCCTCTCAAGGGGACATCATGGGTCATTTCCTTCCAATTTATTCTTTACAATTCTTTTTTTTTAAAAGACATTACTTCATCTAAATGTCTCACTATGCCTTCTCAAATAGGGGCAAAATAATCATTTCCTAACACCATTTAATTAAAATTTTCAATCTTACTCAAAATGCACTCTAATGTACAATTTGGGCAAAAATCACTTAAACATGCTAAATGGCTCAATCTTGTCATATGAAAATGCCAATTTAGGCTAATGTATCCCTAAATGGGGCAATGCATTTTATATGATTATTAACTTTTCTCAAATCGTTTCAAGTCAAAATGATAAAAATTTAATCTGATGCTCTGAACCTCTAAATTATTCTAATTTGAAAGCACACAACATGTGCATGTGTTATTTCATGTTGAAAATGTCCTAAATGGGATATTGGCCCATATACAACTGACACCTTCTTATAATTATACTCTAGTCAAATTACAACCCAATAACTTGACATTTTGACTAGCTTGATTAAAATGGGCAATCAATTTCCAAAGAATTACATAAAATTTAATTAATATCACTTAAGCTAATTAATCCAAATCAAGAGCTTAAGTGGAAAATCCATGGAAGTTATTAAAGCTTTTTTAATTGGAAATTGACTTATAATATCTACATAATTATATGACATCATCTATGGGGTGGCATCCATAAGCCATAAATGGACCAAATATTAGGTTTAAGGCCTCTCATGCCTCTTTAATGCCCCTTTCTTCCAAATATTTATGAGGGTATTTATGATTTGAACCTCTAAAATTGAATGGATTCTTGGCCACACATATTGATCTCAATATGGATGGTCATGGTTCATTTTGATCAATTTCAAAAATATATAAATAAGAGGGCCAATTCCACCATTTTAAAGCTCTTTTGGTTTAATCTTATTGTGCATAATTCTCTCCACAAGTATTTTTTTGTGTAGTGTTATTATTATTAATTTTCAATAGGATATCTTCATTATAGGTATACATTTGACTAAATATCATGAGCCTAGTTTCATTGGTGCACTTGAGATGATAAAGGAAGAAACCACTCATCATTTACAAAGACTTGAGAACCAAATCAAGGGGAAAATAATGTTTAGAGCCATATTTGGAGATGTGATGCTCTTGGGAAGGTTTGATGTATATACTTTATTTCAATATCTCTTAATTTTCATTTTCAAACCTCATTAATGGAGTTAGATTAGTTATTTATGCATTTATTTAGTTTTCTTGACTAATTCTTGATCTAAGCCACTTTGGATTCCATCTCTACAATATGTAATTTCAATTATAAAATATTTTAAAAACTTTGTGTGTCAATTGCTACAAATCTTTTTAGTGTTCATAGTCTATGGAATACCTATGAATAATATATTCATATTGGTGTTCCTATGAATCTTTCCCACTAAGTGGCTACAATTTGTGCAAATGTTGAATTATAAACATAGTGCTATAATTTTGACTTGGCATGTTTCATCTCTCTAAGCATCAACATTATTTGAACTAGAAATCCCCCCCACCTTTTATGCCTTACCCTATTCTCCATTTTATGTTTATTTTGGAAGTTAGGTTCTCCCTTAATTTATAAAATCAATAAGGTTTGGATCAACATAAATAATTATTAATGGTTTCTCTATTTGGTAATAAATTCCAAGTGTAATTACACACATCTTGAGCCTCTAGTGGTAATAACTACTACTCTTTGAGCAAAAAGAGGTTAAAATACTTGGTTCTTGGACAGAAATAACATTAGTCCTAAAAAATTTGAGGGGATATTTTTATCCCATACATTGTCCCCACTTTACCCCTCTAAAGCACTCAAACTCATGAGTGTCTTTAGACCCAAGGATCTTGAGCCTAACAATAATTACTTAAGGATTGTTTAATATGAACCCAAGGAGGAAAAATTCTATGATCCCTATGATTTTTTATGAATTCCATGTTTGTTGTTCAATTGAAAATTTTAATCTTAAGCTTCTCAAGAATATTATACTTTGAGTATATATCCATCCCATTAAGGGTGCATATCAAATATCTTGTGCTTTCACAATCCATATAGTGACAAATAGTTTTTTGGAGAAACTACGCCACAATTTTTTATGCTCAATGTTTTGGATCATTGTCTATGATCCTTCATCACGAAAAAGAAGTCATATGTGGAAGAGTAGGAACTTATACCCCTTAAAATCTAAAGCAAAAAATTTGTGGAAAGATCACCACTTAGATTTGATTAATTCTAATAAACAAATCCATATTGTTAAAATAGGCATTAAGAAATTTAATAATATAGTAATATTGTTAACATTCATCACTATAATAATAATCTTTCAAAATATGTTTTTAATGAGGTTAATAAAGTATTTTTTCTTTGTGTATTTTATTTTATTACATTTTAGTTATTTTCTTACTAAGTTTTTAGATTTTACATCTTTAGATTTTTAGTGTTTATTTCTTATTTATAATTTATAATTTGAATATTTAATTTCATTTTGGTTAATTAGGTTGTTATAATATTTTTAGATTTTATAAAAATAGGTTTCATAAATATTTATAATCTAATAATATCCTCATATTTAATTATTTAAATACACCTAATTTTAATTGTAATCTCACTTCCTTTCTACTATGTTTTTTTATTATAGAATTATTTTTTCATTTCTTGAAAACTTTTTATAATAGCTAACTTTTCTATATTTAGATTTCTTTGCAAAAAATATTTTTATTTAGATTTTAAGAGGTTTTAGTTCTTTTTTTTCCACATAAATTATTTCTCTTGATGAAGGATCTTAAACAATGATCCAAAACATTGAGCATCAAAAATTGTCACACAATTTTTGTAAAAAACTATTTGTTACTCAATGGCATTTGAAAACATAAAATCTTTGATATGCACCCTTCATGGGAGGGATATATATTGAAAGCATAATCTTATTGAGAAACTTCAAATTAAATTTTCTAAGTGAACAGCAAACCTAGAATTCATGAAACATTACAGGGATCATATATTTTTTCCTTGGGTTCATATTAAACCCTCTTTATGTAATGCTTGAAATAAGAATATCTTTATTAGGGTGAGCCTCTCACTACTCAAATATGTGATTAGGAGGATGAGGTATTTTATGAATAACCTATACAATAAAATAAATAATTTTCATTTGGAACTAGAAAACATTATTAAAGTATATTTTTGGGCTAGGTTTGATGACATTTCCCATTCATGGGCCTTAGGTACCCTTCACAAGGTGGAGTTCAGAAAAAAGAAAAAGTTTTGAATGTTTTGTAGATGTGGAAATAAAGGTATCACAGAGCATGGACCTAAACATCTAACTACTAAAAATTTAATGGCTATATAAGATGGATTAAGGAAAGTTATTTATGTGTTTGAAATAGATGCTTCCTCAAAATAATCTCAAACTTTTAGTAGTTTGGCACCTATCAACAAGATTTATGAGCCCAAAATTTTGGTTAATGATGGTGAGATAGTGATTTGATAAGTGTTTTAGATCTTGTTTCTAGTTACAATGTTCAAAAAAGATCTAAATTCACTTTTCATCTTGATTTTTACTCAGCATGAGGTTTAAGATAGATCTTATAGCCCTACGCACTAGACTTCAAGAAGAAAGATGGAATAATATCATGATGTCACTTTTTTCCACCTCTTAGAGTAAATTAGACAAGGACTTGATAGCTATAAAATTGAGTGATAGTATTATTTTTTGTTCCATCAATGATCTAACATGAAAATAATAATGGCAACTTGTCAAAGAGAAATGGGTTTGGGAATAACTCGAAGGATAGTTGGCAAGCTCTCATGGAACACGTCATCCCTCATTAGAAGAATCATGACTAGGGAATATTCACAGTCTGGTGTAATCATTAAATAATGGAGTGATTTTATAGTTTCACATGTTTTTATCCCATTTTTAGATTCAAGCATAGGGTCCACTTTGGTGGAGTGTAATGTGCATAGTTTTAATTTTTTTATATTATTTTAATGATGATGATGAAAATTAATAACAACATATATTTAATTAATTATCATAAACATATCTATAATGGTAATATAGACATTAAGAACATTAATAATAATAACATTCATTACAATAATAATAATAATAATAATAATAATAATAATAATAATAATAATAATAATAATAATAATAATAATAATAATAATAATAATAATAATAATAATAATGAAATAATTCTAATTAGGGGGAACAATAACCATTTTTATTTTGATAACAACAAATTTGAAAATCAACATCAACATCAACTATAATATTATTTCTAATTAGGAAGACAAATTATCTTTAAATATTTGGTATTTCCCTTTAGACATACCATATTTCAATATCTTAAAAAATAGATTAGGTTTTGTTATTTCTCCTCATAAGATACCCAATGAAGACTTAATTT
Source organism: Torreya grandis (assembly GCA_037957365.1). Lineage (NCBI taxonomy): Eukaryota > Viridiplantae > Streptophyta > Pinopsida > Cupressales > Taxaceae > Torreya > Torreya grandis. The sequence continues at coordinate 580,167 of JARHVA010006643.1, read as the reverse complement.
TAAGTATTGATAGTTTTCTTAAGCACCTACCATTAAACATAAAATAAAAATTAAGGAAAGGTTGCACAGTTGTTGTACGTATGGTAAAACCACCTTGTAACATTTCTAAAGAAGAATTAGGGGATCTTAAGACTCTTAGGAGTAATAAATACATAGTTATCCTCAAATCCAACAAGGGAAATGTTAGGGTTGTCCTAAAATATAGTGAATATGATTAAAAAATGATAGATCACCTCACCATCAATGGTAGCTATTTAAAATTTGACCATAATCCAATTTGTCACATTATTAAGAATGTAAAAAAAGTCTTAAGATATTATTCTTTGGATGATTTGACTAAGAAAAATTTTATTCCCAAAAAAGAGGTGACCCTTAGGATCTATGATTCTTAGAAAATCCATAAAAAAAGTATTATATTAAGGCCTATTATAGATACAATTGAATCTCCTACTTATACTCTTGCAACTTTCTTAACAAATAGACTGAAATCCCTAGTAGGTAAAACATCCTCTTTCATTCATTACTGAGGGGATTTTGTTCAGTTTATTAGAGATAAAAGGGTAGAAAATAATGTATTTTTAATTATTTTTGATGTGGTTTCACTCTATACTAATTTCCCCATCAAAGAAGGGGTATAAGTAGTCCTTAATATTACTAACATTGAAATAACTAATCTAGTCTCATTATGTTTAAATTCAACTTTTTCACCTTTAAAGGTGTTATCTATGAATAGTGTGAAGGCATGACAATGGGATTTCATTTCCCCCCCATGTTTTCCAACCTCTTCATGGTAAAATTTGAAGATAGTGATCTTCACTCATTTACACTGAAACCTAAAAGGTGGAAAATATATGTAGATGACACAAATTTATGTTAAAAACATGGCTAGAAAGTCTAGAAGAATTTCATCTTGACCTTAATAGTTGCCTAGCATTAAATTCAAAAAATAAATTGATATAGAGGGTAAACTAATTTTTTATATGTCCTCATTAATAGAAAAAAGGATGGATTCTTATCTATAAAGGTTTATATAAAAGGCACACAGATAGAACTTTACCTGCACACCTCCTCTCATCATTATCCTACTAAAAAATTAGAGGTTCTCAAATCTTTGATCACTAGGGATTTCAAAATTTGTAATAAGGATAACATTGATCAAGAAATTGAGTACCTAAAAAGGTTTTTTAAGTTCATTGGGTACTTAGGTAAGTAAATAGCTAAGGTTATCCAAGTAAGTGAAACAGAATTTTAATAGAACTAAAGCTAACGATTCCTTAGTAGAAGGGCCAATAGATTATTTTTTATACATTGAAGGCATTTCCAAGTTAGATAAAATTCTCAAGCACCAGAGTATTAACTCCATTTTCCTTTCTATTAATAAGTTGTGTATGACTTTAAGGTCTGCCAAGGACCATATGGACCTTAACCTTTAGATCAGAGTCTACATTTTTTATTGCTCATGTGGTATCCCTTACATAGGGGAGACAAGAAGGTATATTCAAATTAGAATTAAGTAACATGAAGTGGATATTCATATTTAAAGGAAAAAAAAATCAAGTCTTGTTTAACACTCTTTCAATACAAAGCATGATATCAACATCAAGGAAAGTACAGTCGTTGAAAAGGATCACTTCCAAAAGCATAAGGAATTATAATATTAAAACACCATAATAATTCAAATAGGGATGAGAGGCTAGGGATTAGTCATGCATGGAAGCCTATGGTTTATAGGTGTCAGTGTTTCTTCTTTAGTTTTCCTCATCACCATTAGTCAAGTTGTTCATTTCATTTGAGCTCTTTGTTTGTTTTTGTTTTGTCATTATAGAATGGTAGGTTTCCTTAGGTTTTAAGTATTTTCTTTCTTATTTTTTATATTTGTTATCATTAGGTTATTATAAAAAATTTATTTCTTATGTGTAATTTCTATTTGAATTTCCTTGGCAATTTTTAACTAATATTAATATTATTATTCTAATAATAATATTAATAAGTTTGTATAATAACATTAATATTAATAATAATATTATCAATTGTTGCAAAAATATTTATTATAATAGTAAAAAAAAAAACTACTTAGATTTAATTAATTATAATAAACAAATCCATACTACTAATATAGGCATTAATAAACTTAATAATAATATCAATATTATTAACATTCATCACTATAATAATAATCTTACAAAATAGTTGTTTTATGAGGCTAACAAATAATTTGTTATTTTTATGTATTTTATTTTGTTACATTTTAGTTATTTTATTACTAATTTCTTAGATTTTATATCTTTAGATTTTTAGTGATTGTTTCTTATTTTGTAATTTCTAATTTGAATTTTTTATTTCATTTTGATTAATTAGGTCATTATAATATTTTTAGATTTTATAAAATTAGGTTTCATAAATATTGATAATTTAAACATAAATATTTATAATTTAATAATATATTCACATTTAATTATTTAAATACACCTAATTTTAATTGCAATCTAGTTTCCTTTATACTCTAGTTTCTTTATTATATGATTTATTTTTTATTTTTTGGAAAGTTTTTATAACAACTAACTTTTCTCTTTTTAGAAAATCTTTGCAATGGCTATTTGAATTTATATTTTAAATGGTGTTAGGTCCTGACATTCCATAGATAAATTCTTTCTTATAATTTAGGTTCATAGATGATGATTTAAAACGTTGAGCATCAGATATTGTGACAGTTTATCCAAAAAAACTATTTGATAACATTATTGACAACCAACCCCTTCCACAGAATGTCCTTGATTATGCCTATCAAACTTAGTTTGTCATTATGTTACCATATTTTTATGGTCAAGGAGACCCTCCTATCCATTTTATCCAATATGTACATTCTTTTGTTCATTGGTCTAAAGATGGACAATATTTGCTAAAACCATTTCATAGGAGTTTTATAAGAGAATATTGGGATTGGTTATATAGTCTTCCAAATGGTTCCTCTCCATATTTGAATAAGATAGAGGGAATAATTTTATAATATTTTCATAATCAAAAGATTCCTAAGTTACCATTGGAACATTTACAAGTTTTAATGAAACATGATGATGAGTCTATTCAGGTGTGTGCTATAAGATTCAAGGATGAACTTTATTATTTAGCATGTAGAACCTCACATTTATAATTAAAACTCATATTATGTAAGGGTATTATTTCTCCACTTAAGGAAAGAGCCTTGAATAATCATTATACTTCATTTTATAGCCTATGTATGGATGTTCACAAGCATACGTGTGAGCTAGTTAACAACAACACAAAATTAATTGTAGATTCACTATAAGGAATTTTTTTTGTAAAATATTCTTAAAAAGTTAAATAACCAACTCAAGATATTCAAAATTCATCACCAACACCTTCTCCTAAACCAAAAATTCATAATATATAATAAATAGTATGATTACTCCATAAAGGAAAGTAATCAATGTATAGATTAACTCTTATAGCTAGAAAATCTTCTTCTACTAAGAGACAACCACTTCAATTTTATCGCACTAGAGATCAACCAAATCAGATAATAAATGTATTATTGGATAAGAATTCGATTACTCTTACTCCAAATTACTATCATCTACCACACATATTTGAAAGATCAAAGGATAATCCTTTTGCACTTATCATGGTATTAATGGATACACAACAATAATTATTACACTTTATGAAAAAATCTTGCATATATTTTTTTTAGATGATTTATTGCATTTAATAATGATATAACCAAGTCTCTTTCTCCTAATTCTTCAAGTGAACATTCGTCAAGGATCGATACATCCCATGACATCCCTACTTTTGACACAAAATCCAAAGTGATTGGATATTGATGGTTTATATTGTTTAAGTTAACTTTAGTTAGAACCAATGATACATAGGGGTTAGTATTTTTTAGAAATATTTGTCTCATACATTCATAAAAGAAAATAAGTAGTTGTGCTCATTCATAATATTTAGTACACACTACACAATAATTCCTACTCTAACTTATCTTTCACTTATGTTTATATAATAATCAATAAATAGAGTGTTTTGATATCTCTTTATACTACATTATTTTATGTTATCCAAAGGTTACTTTGTTTTGTAACCTCTTAATACTATACACTATCATAATTCAACTTGCTCTATTCTATCTCTACTCTATTACAATGTTGTGGTATAAATACCAACTTGATACCTTACAATTCAATGGTAATGTCTATGTGAGATATGCCCTTTCTCCAATCAAGTCATCTTGCATTACCATAAAGGTAAAATTATTGTTACATTTCCCACTTACCATAGTCCTCTATTTAGTCAACCTAGAGAAGTATTTTATTACTATGGTAAAGGAAAAGGGTCTATGGTATTTAAAATTTAGACCTTAACTGAATGAGAATACTATGAAAACCTACCAAAGAATGAATGTTTTATCACCATTTTACAAATAAAACTAATATAAGTAGTCCTCCTTCAAGTGCACATTCTAAAATTACTGATATCTCCCTCACTAATCCTACCAAGGACCCATTTGTTGATTAATTTCCCACTAGAGATGCTCTTGGGGGTAAGAATAAAGCCACATATTTTAGAATCTAATCATACATTGAAACTCATGTTATCTAAAAGGAAAGAATGGTTCTAAAAATAAGTTAGATGTCTACAAGTAATGAAATCATAGTTGAAACTTCAAGATATATATAAAACCTTATGATAAAATAGAAGACATGGTCACATTTGTCACATAATCATTATAGTTAAGCATTCTCATTACCAAATGGATTTTATGTTATGTGGTGATTATCTTTGTCAATATAAATAAAATTACATGATAACAATAACTAAAATTCAAAATGACTAAAATTAATTCAAAACTCATCACATGATGAAAAATGGGTACATGTGCATCAATAATATTAGTGACTCACTCTACACCATCATCACCAATAATGTCCATGGGTACCTTTTGTGTCAATCTGCACACAACCAAATCAACCATCATGGCCAATTCATGGTTCCCTATAATTAGAAAAATCCACCATGGTACAAGTTGGATATATATAAATATTGCCTAAAAACTAAAAACATATACAAATGAAAATAAATTAAAATAATGTACTTAATGTGGCACTGATAGCTACCTATGTTAGAGATTAAGAGCATGCAAGAGTACCCACACCTCTACCTCCTCCATCACTAACCTATGTTTCAAGCACCACACCAGGGTGGGAAATAACAATAGTACATAATAGTGGCCATCAGACATGGGTCCACAATTACATGTACATAGTTGTACAACCATATTGTCACATTTTTTGAAAATGGATAAAAACTAGTGGAAATTCAATTTTTAATAAGCGGCTATTTTATTTTAATTGAGCCCAAAACCATCAATTTTTTTTAAGTCATTTTTTAACTAATTAATTAAAAATTTATGGCTACATTTCTTTTTATCTTGAATTGTTTTAAAACACATTTGAGCCTCCCATGCAAAAAGCCATTAACATTTGTGGCAATTTGTAAAAACTATTTAATTTTTTATAATTTGTGAAAACACACATTACATTTCCAAAAGTTAGGCAAATTGAAAAATATTTTTCTCATTCCATGCAAATTAAAAATTTGTTTTTAGTTTTTTTGTAAATAACAAATTTATTTTTAGTTTCCATACAATCTACAAATTTGTTTTGGGTTTTCATGAAAATTGATTTAAGTTTACATGTGAATTGCAAAATTGATTTAAGACTTTGTGTAAATTGAAAATTTGTTTTGAGTTTCCCCTTTCCATGAAATTCTAATTTCTATTTTCATAAGTCATGTAAATACAAATCATGCAAATGCAAATTACATTTCTAAGAGCCACGTAAATGCAAAATTCCATGTTGTAATTGCATTTTTTTCAACGATGCAAATAACCATTGTAAATTAAGCTCTCATTTTCCAACTTGTATGCAAACTCATTTATTTTTTCCTCTAATCATACAAATTTGGTTATTTTATTGGGTCACATTAAATAAAGTTTATCTTCCCTTCTAGAAAATATTTCCAACATGCATGCTCAACTCTGGTAATTTTAGCGAATTAAAAATTGAATTTACATTTATGTTTTAGCTGTCGTCCATCGAAAATAAATATATTCAAGATTATAGAATGGAAGCAAGTGATTGGAAAAGAAGTTATTTTAATTTCTTCAACAAAAAAAAGGCTGTACAAGAGTGCCCCAAGAAAATCAAAGAGATTTTTGAATAAGCATTTTCATTAAAATAACAGGCCATATGACATCAAAGAAGAACTATAAAATATTTGAAAATCAAAATTTCACATTAGCAAACATCCATACATGGGATGATGCCAAAGGAAGAGTAAAAATTTAAAAATTAAATCAAGTTTTGTTTTTAATTTGCTGAAGCTCCCAATTATATAATTGATTGTATACCTTATCAAAAGGAGGTAAAAAAAAACATTTTTGTCAAAATTTTGAATTTCCTTTTCCATTTGCTTCTCAAGTGTAGATGTATGACTTGTAGAAGCCAAAAGAAGTAGTTTTCAAACTTTTTTGATCTTTTTTAGAAAATTTCTAAGTTTTACGATCATCATATGACCAAAGAGGAGAATAGTTAAAAAGAGAAAAAAATGTACATTTAAAAAAAATAATTCACTTATATGCAAATTGTATGGCTTAATAGATATGGTAAAAAAAGGAAGCAACAATTTGATTTAAAAAAAATCTTTTGCTCATGCCCAAATCATATGGTCAAGGAGAGCAGGTAAAAATATAAATTTTTGTTTTAACATTTTGAATTGGTCATATCCAAGTCATACGATCTTGTTGGGTAGTGGAGGAATAAATTAGAAAAAGTGATAGATTTATTTTGAATTCATATAAGCAAATTTTGAATTGTATAGACTTGGTGAAAAGGGGTGTAAAATTGACAGGAGTAGATCTTGATCATTTTTCATTCACAAATTGAAAACTGCATAGCTCTATGGTGCCCCTAAAAATAAAAGGGGAAAGTGTTTAAAATTAATTAAAAAAAAATCAAACTTTATTTTCATTTCATTTCTATTTTCTAGAAATTTTTATCAAATAAGCAACATGAAAAAGTTGAACAAGAATAGTTGCAAGCGAGAAATTGGATCTAGGAAAGTTGAATTTCATATAGGTGGTGTTTAAAACATGTTGGAGTAATTTTCATGAACAAATTGTGCTTAAATACTCCCATTATGATCAAATAACTTAGTTTGGATTTAATTTACTTCATTTCATCCTTTTTTTAAATAAAAAGATTTTTCATAAATATTTCAAATTTTCAGTTTTCTTGTAGAAGTTTATGTCTTCATCTCCTACTTTGGAAAAGATAATTCTGAGTAAAGAAAAAAAAACTATGAAGTATCAATTTTAGGGTGTGACATCTCCTTCTCCACTAGATTCCAATGTTGGAAAAATCATTGACATTGATCTAGGTCATATTGACTTAGATGAGTTTTGGGAAAGAATGAACACATTGTATAAGATGAATATTGGTCAAAGTATTTTTGATAGTGAATTGACACACACAAAAACATTCTTAATGTTAGTATAGTCTCATAAGATAGTCTTGGTCATGGTAAATAAATATAACTTAGAGACAAGGTAGGTAAGATATTCACAGGGGGAATTGGTAGTGAGTTTTGTTCCTAAATAGATTGATAATGTTTTTTGCCTTCCAAATCATGAATCTATTGTGCTTCTGACTATTAAGTCATCCCAAATATTTTGGGATGACAATAGTATGGCAAGTGCTAAAAAATTCAAAAATTCATGGTTGACTATGCCAAAACATTCTTCCACATGGATTCCAAAAAATCTTCCAAGGTTTGATTTAAAAAATGAGATAATTGACATGATAACATTATTGCATAAGATAGTGGGAAATCAAATGATAAAGAAATTTCAAACATGGATGTAAAGATTCATTTGAATCATCCTTAGAAATAATAGATATATCAATTGGGGATAATCAATCAATGTTTTTATCATGGTCAATGATGTTAGGTTATCATTGATGTCAAAGAGAGTATGAGATACTAGTACATGAATGGCAAAGAAGTTGTGTTTGATAGCTTCGAGATTATATGGCACATGTGTAGGTATATAAGGATAAATAAAAAGTTATAAGGAATCCATAGATGTATTTATGAGGTTATGGCATTTCATTTGATCATTTAGAAAGAGAAACATGCATATTATAGATTAAGAGAAGTCAGACTATCACTACACATCATGCAGATATGAGTGATCCAACAAGTTTGTGCATTTTATACAAGTACTCAAAAATTTAACAGTGATTTTTTTTTTCATGAATTTATTTTATAAAGTGCCATGAAGGTACCCTAAATATGTGGACTCTTGAAATATTTTCTATCGCAATTTATAAACCTTCAAAGTTGCTCTAGCAGACTGTGATGGACCAGAGACTATCATGTTTAACTACATTAAAGTCTAGGGTCAAAGAGTCAAGATATATCTAATGGTGAGTGTTTAATAAGATGATGAAGATCTATGGTAATCATTAAAATTTCAATATGAATATATAATGGAGCATATTATCTTGTTATTAATGATTCAATGGTGCATATTAAGTCAAAATGTCAACAAGATGCTCAGGAGGCACACGAGGGTGACAAGTGTCTTAATCGTGGATGCCTATGTCAAAGATAGATGAAAAGAATTAAAGAGTTAAATAATAGGATAATTATAATAATATTTATGGATTGTGTTTGATAAAAATTTATAGGGAACATGATATCTTGTCAAAGTGTCTGATGTTTAGTATTTACATAGTGACCATTGGAATTTGAATATTCAAATTAATGAGAGAAAACCAGTTTGTAGTTTTTAAGCTATATCTTTTGATCCAAGATAAATTTTATGGTGGTATAAAAATAATACATACATACATACATACATACATGCATACATACATACATACATACATACATACATACATACATACATGCATACATACATACATACATACATACATACATACATACATATATATATATATATATATATATATATATATAAAACTTAAATTTACATCCATAGAAGTGACTTATAAGTTTTTAATGTTTGTATAGTCAAATATATTAAAGTCCAAATTTAATTATGTGTTTGACCATATTCTACAAGTCACTAGAGAAGGATAATTAGGTTTATATTCATAGAATTTTGATGTTTCAAGATGAAATAAATATTAGAGACTATTTTAGACTCCATGAATAATATATATGTGTATTTTTTAGGTTTTAAAAATCCATATTCAGTGTGAAAAAATGCTTAAAAGTTGATTGTATTTGTTGAATGCATTGGCATATTGAGTGACCACTTTACCGAAGTGTGTTGGAAGAGTTATGAGAAGAATTGAAGAATAAAATAAGCCTAGAGATGTTATATAAATATATAAGGCTTATTATAATTCATTAGTTGTCATATTTATCCCCTATTCAACTATGGAGAGTCAAAATGGTTTGACTATATTTTGACTGTGTGACTAGTCTGAGTGGTCATTTTGAGAGAGTTGATTTGAGTGATTAGATCCTATGTTGAAGTGTCTAAAGAACATGGATATTTTTTATAGGTCTTAAAGGTTTCACCCATGTTATATAATCATATGTATATTTGAAATACTTTATTGTTTACTTTATAAGTTTGAGACTGTGTTTTCTAAATATGAAGACTTGAAGAGCAAGGAGACCTAATTGGTAGATTCAAGTGTTAAGTCAATATCCCAGGTGGCATAGACCCATGAGGGAATGAGAAAGGGTATATTAGAGACATTTTTTATTTGTTTTAATAGTTGGTAAAGGATTAAGGGGGTCTAAGTAGTCTCACATGTAATGTATGAGTGTAAAGGCCTAATTATTTTAGGTCTCACCAAGACCTAATGGTGGTTTGGGGATAATGAGGTAATGACTGAGCTATGGAGTGTGTGGTTCTTACATGAAATTTTTATGAGGATCTATTTCAAAGGTATAAATAATATGTAAAGCATCTTGTCTGAACAATATGAGTTAAAGGAAGAGAGTGGTATAAGTACAAGGTCTAATTGGACTAATTATGCTAGTTGTTTGTGTGTAGATTCAAGTGAGGAAGAAAACCTTTGAAAGAGAAGGTAAAATTTAGTTATAAAAATCAAAATTTGAAAATATAAGACATGTTTATATAACTAATTTTATTTAGGAAGACACATAGGTCATTGGACCTAATGATCCTAGAAGTGGAAGTTTGAGCAATTTAGCCCTAGAGGCAGCTTGAGAGAGATTGAAGGTGGAGAGTATAGACAAAGGTGATCATCATCAATTGAAGAGTATAAATAGGCATTCAATGTGATATATTTAGGTATCTAAGTGGGTGATTAGTTTTCTAAGGGGTTTTTTATTCTTGCAAGTTAAAGCTTATTAAAGGTCTAATTATTATGGGTGCTCAGCTAGATAGGGATAGTAGCTCCTTGTGGGATTAGAATCTCACTAAACTAAGGGATGGGTGTTCCTTTATTAGTTAGTGTTGGTCTAAATGTTGGATCTTATTACTATAGGATTGTAGTCCATCTTATAGGATTAATTATGTTTTATCCCTCAAGAGGGATTTTGACATATATGATTTGTTCATGTGATGTATGCTCTTATGTATGCTTTGAATCTATGTGATTTCAATCTATGTGCTTTCATGTTTATGTTGCTTGATCAAGTTGATGTATGATGAATGTTTAAGAATTGGGAATTGAATTAGATTATCTTGCATCATTGATTCACCCCCCTCTTAGTGATTGTATATCTAATAATTGGTATCATAGTAGGACCTTCTATACAAATTTAACCACTTGAAGGTGATCCAAAGTACAATATGGGTGAAAATATCATCATGTTTGATGAATAAGTTTGTTATGATAGCAAAGAAGAAGAATTTGATCTACAATATGAGCTCATGAGTGAACTTGGTGAATTGAAGGAGCAAAATAATATGAATCTTAAAATGAAGAATATGATCAAAAGTCTTGAAGCACAAGTTGGATCTCTTGAGGAGAGTTTTTTAGGCAAATCCATGAGAGAGGAAAAGGAGAATCAAGAATTGATCAACTCTATGGAAGAGAAAGCATGTAGATTGAAGAATGACATGGCTAAAGAAGTTAAAGAAGATAAGGAGACCATAAAAGATCTCAAAATTTAATTAGAAGCTACAAGTTAAATCATGAGAGATAAAGAAGATGAATGTGTTAAATTTAAGACTAATATTGTTTCCCTAAAGGATGAGCATGAAAAGGTCGTAGTCAAGATAGGCAAGCTTGAAGGAGATCAAAAGAAATCATGACGAGACAAATAGGTTGGTAGCATGAAGGTAAATAAGACTAAGAAAGATCAACAGAGGTTAGCTCAAGATAAGAAGAATTCAAGCACCAAAATTAACAAGAAAATATCCATCAGGAAGCCAAGTGCCATGAGGTATGAAAAATATTTTAATGGTCATTGTTATTCTTGTTAAAGGTTTGGTCATAAGGAAAGAAACTATAGAAGGAAGAGTAGTTGGTCAAATAGAGATATGGATAATGTAGTCTACTATAATTTTCATGATATGGGACATATTGCTAGATTCTTCCCTATAATGCATGACAAAAGACTAACCCAAGTATGGAGACCTAAGATAGTCAAGATTGAGCATAATGAACCTAAGAGATAAGATGATATGTTTACTAAGATTCATAATATTCATCAAGTAGAAGGTATGAATGATTTTATTTGTTTTCATTGTCATCAACTTGATCATATTGTAAGATATTCTATAAATAAGCTCTCAAGTCATAAGAAAGTGCATGGACATTCTAGTGTGCTCAAGAAAGGTCAATCTTTGGTATGGAACCCTAAAGAAGTAAAGACCAATAAAACTAATTTAGTTGAGCTAAAATATTAAGGTGGACTACCTACTAAAGAAAAAAGAGGAATAAAATATGAAGAAGGTTTAGGAATGCCAAGAGAATGTGACTTCTATCCAAATAGAAAAGGAGAATCAAAAGTTAGTTCAAGTTGAGCTCAAAGAAAAGACCAAGGTGCTAGTTGAGGCTAGTTCTGAGGGATGTATGGATCCAAGAGAACATCATGTTGTTTAACATGTTTCATGAAAACAACATCATTTTTCAATGCCCATTGATGAGGTTCCTTCATTAGTTGATGAGGTATGTCATGAGGATTTTTTATCTCCATGTATTGTTAATTTATTCTTAAAAGAAAAGGAGAATATTGTAATAGATGAGCATGTTGCTTATATTAAGCCTAAGAAGAAGAAGAACTATCAGTATCAAATGACCAAAGAGGAGAAGGAAGTATGAGGAGTTATGAGCAAATCCTAGTTTCACATTGTTCTAGGATATTGTGGGTTAGGATGTTTCTATCTAGGCTTCAAGGAAACACTTGGAAAGAAAGAGGAATCATGGTGGATTATAGTTAAGCTTTGATTGACATTATAGGACAAGAATATCCTTTAAAGATGTGTTTGGATAAGGGGGATCTAACTAAATTAGCTTGAGTAGCTTTAATAATATGTGCATGATGTGAGGGGGAGCATATTTGAGATGTTCCAGTCATGGTAGAGATATGAAGATGTCTGCTATAGTTGTGAATTCAAGAATATTGATATGATGAATTGATCAAATCAAGTCATGTGTTTTGATAAGGTATTGAATCTTCATTCACGAGAAAAGAGAGTTTTTTGATTTCTGTACATAGACAGGTCCAAGGATCAAAGAAGCCCAAGTTCAGATTGGTGTATGCTAAAGAATAGATGACATGAGATGGAGCTTAATGTTAAGGGGGATTTCCAAGCTCTATGAGTAGTTTATCAGGTCTAAGGATTAGATAAGTCCAAGTTCATATTGATGCATATCAAATGGGGAATAATTGATTCATATGCTTGAAAGTATGTAATTATTCTTAGCATCTTAAATAGTATTTGAATGCACACATGATGTTGAGGAATGATTGTTGGCATGTTGATAAAGAAGACCCTTTGTCATTAATGTCAAAGGGAGAGAAAGATTAAAATAACGGAGTTTAAATGAAGTAATTATGAGGCTATTTTTCCATCAATAAAAAAAGGGGAGATTGTTGAGCATGTTCATTAATGTTAGGTTATCATTTATGTTAAAGAGAGCATGAGATACTAGTACATGAATGATGAATAAGTTGAGTTTGATAGCTTAGAGATTATATAGCACATGTGCAGATCTGTAAGGACAAAGAAGAAGTTGTGAGGAATCCATACATATCTTGATAAATTTATGGTGTGTCATTTGATCATTTATAAATAAAAACATGCATATTTAGCTTTAGAGAAGCTAGACCATCACTGCATGTCATGCAGATATGAGTGATCCATCAAATTTATGCATTTTATAAAGTTACTCAAAAAATCAATAGTGGTCAAAGGTTTTCATGGATTTTTTGTCTATAGTGCCAAGAAGGTAGACTAAAGATTTATAATCTTGAAATATTTTCTCACTCAAATTATAAACCTTCAAAGTTTCTCTAACAGATTGTGATGGACCATAAACTGTCAAGTTTAACTACGTTTAAGTCTAGGGTCAAATAATCAAGACAAATCTAATGGTGAGTGTTTATTTAGACAATGAAGATCTAAGGTGAGCATGAGACCTATCATATGAAGATCTAATGGATTGTGTGATATTTTTAGTAATGATCTAATGATGCATATTAATTTAAAATGTCAATAGGATGCTTAGAACGCATGTGAGGGTGCCAAGTGTCTTAATCATAGATGCTTGTGTCAAAGGTCGATGGTAAGAATTAAATATTTAAAGAAAAAGACACTTATAATAATATTTATGGAGTGAATTTTTTAAAAGTTTTTAGGTAGCATGAGATGATGTCAAAGTGTCTGATGTTTAGTATTTACATAGTGACCATTGGAATTTGAATATTCAAATAAATGAGGGAAAACTAGTCTATAGTTTTTGAGCTATATCCTTTGATACAAGAATAATTTCATGGTGGTGTAAAAGGAAAAGTTGTAGAGTACTTCAAGATGCATCCATAAAAGTGAGTTATAATGTTTTAATATCTATACATTCAAATATATTGAGCTCCAAAGTTGGTTATGTTTGACCATGTTCTACAAGTAACCTGAGAAGGATAATTAAGTTGTTCTTGATAGTATTTTTATGTTTTAAGATGAAATATCTATTGGAGAGTGTTTTAGAATTCATGAATACTAAAAATGTCAATAATATTCTTATAAGGCATGTGAGGGTGCCAAGTGTCTTAATCACAGATACATGTGTCAAAAATTGATGGTGAGCATTAAATATATAAAAAAACAAGATAATTCTAAGAAGATTGATGGAGTATATTTGTTAAAAGTTTCTAGGGAGCAAGATATGATGTCAAAGTTTTTGATGTTTAGTATTTACATAGTGATCATTGAAATTTGAATATTTAAATAAATGAAGGAAAACTAATCTGTAGTTTTTGAGATATATCTTTTAATCCAGGATGAATTTCATGGTGGTGTAAAAGGAAAAATTGTATAGGAATTAAAGGCACATGAATACAAGTGAGTTATAAGGTTTTAATTTCTGTATATTCAAATATATTAAGCTCCAAAGTTGGTTGTGAGTTTGACCATGTTCTGCAAGTGACCCGAGAAGGATAATTAAGTTGTTCTTGATAGTATTTTGATTTTTCAAGATGAAATAACTATTGGAGAGTGTTTTAGACTAAATGAATACTATATTTGTGTATTTTTTATGTTTTAACAATCCATATTCAATGTAAAAAAATTATTATAAGTTGACTATGTTTGTTGAATACACTGGCAGATTGAGTGACCACTTTATAAAAGTGGGTTGAAAGAGTTTTGAGAAAAAATGAAGAAAAAAATGAGCATGGAGATGTTATATAAGTATATAAGGATTATGATAAGGAATTATCTTTCATATTTTTCCCATTTTTATTTTTAGAGATTCAAAATGGTTTGACTACATTTTGATTGTGTGTGACCAGTCTGAGTGGTCATTTTGAGAGAGTTGATTTGAGTGTTTAGAGTTATGTTGAATTGTTTAAAGCTCATGGATATTTTTAATATGTCCTAAAGGGTTAAAAAATGTGATATAATCATATGTATATGTGAAATAATTGAGTATTTGTTTCAAAATTTTGAGACTGTGTTTTTTGTATATGAAGACTTGAAGAGCAAGAAGACCTAATTGGTAGGTTTAAGTGTTGAGTTGGTGTTACAAGTGGAATGGACCCATTAGGGAGTTAGAAAGGGTATATTGGAGATATTTTTGATGTTTTAAAATCATTATTAAAGGATGGAGGTGGTTCAAGTAGTCTCACATGTAACATATGAGTATGAAGGCTGAATTGTTTTAGGTCTCACCAAGACCTAATGGTGGTTTGGGGCTAATGAGGTAATGCCTAACCTATGGAGTGTGTGGTTGTTACATGTATCATGTATAATTGAATATTTAAAAGGTATAAAAAATATGTAAATCATATTTTCTAACCAATATGGGTTAAAAGAAGAGAGTGGTATAAGTACAAGGTCTAATTGGACTAATTGTGCTAGTTGTTTGTGTGCAAATTCAAGAAAAGAAGAAAACCTTTGAAAGAGAAAGTATAGGTTAGTTAGGACCATTAGAGTTTAAAAAATATAATACATTTTTATCTAATAAAGTTGATATAGGAGGACACATAGGTCATTGGACGTAATGAGCCTATAAGAGGTAGTTTGAGCAAGTTAGCCCTAGAGGCAGCTTGAGAGAGATTGAAGGTGAAGAGTGTATAAAAATGTGATAATAATCAATTTAAGAGTAGAAAAAAGTGTTCAAGGTGATTTTTAAGGTAGATAAGTGGGTGCTTAGTTTCTTAGGGGGTTAGTTCCTCCTGGTAAGGTAAAGCTTGCTAAAGGTCTAGTTATTATGGGTGTTCAGCTTGAGAGGGGCAATAGCTCCTTGTGAGATTGGTGTCTCATTAAAATAAGGGATGGATGTTCCTTGATCAGTTGGTGTTGGTATAAATATTGGATCTTGTTATTATTGGACTATAATCCATGTTGTAGGTTTCAATGGGTTTTATCCCCTAAGAGGATTTCCCACATATATGATGTGTTCATGTGATGTATGCTCTTATATATGCTTTGGATGTATGTGATTTCATGTTTATGTTTCTTAATAAAGTTGATGTATGCTAATTTTTAAGAGTTTGGAATTGAATTAGATTATCTTGCATCACTGATTCATCCCCTCCTCTTAGTGATTATACCTATAACACAATGATGCCCTTCACAAGTAGCTCAAGGAGGTAAAAGTCATGTCAAAATATATATGACTTTATATTTCATTTACATTATAGTGATTCAAATATATTTTTATGGATTGCATAAAGTGGGTCATTTTGGGAAAGCAATGGTGTATGACTTCTATCTAAAGCTAGTATTGAAGGATAAATCCCTTCACTTCAAAAGGGAAAATGATTGTTATGTTTATTTCATTATTTAGTTATTTGAAAAAGAGATATTCAACACAATAATATTAGTTATGGCTGTAATAAATATAGAGAGATGGGTAACTTGGTTCATACTATTCCCAACCTTCAATTATTTGAGAATCAGTGGTTACAAAGTTGCTTCTTTTATTCTCCCATAATATGTCATTGATAAGTGGGAATTGATGGAGTTGGTGAGACAACTTGTTGAAAAACACAAGTTCTTAACAAGATGATATAAAACATGAATCAAATTTACAATCTCAATTGGTAGGTATAATTTTTCATCACTATTAAAGGCCAAGATATTTGAAAAATAAAAGTCTCGTAATAAGCTCAAGGCTTTTGAAAGAAGGTTTTCATTCAAAAATATGGGTTTAATTGAGCATAATATTGGACCTTCATATTAACATCTTCCACATTTTGAAGACTATTAGATGGATTGAAATAATGAGATAGTAGTGATAATTAAGGACTATTCATGATTTATCATGAAATAAATAGTCAAATTTGGAATAATGAAAGTGATAAAGTAGTTGGTGGATGATGAGGTCACATTTGACCCCATATTTGAAATAGAAAACATCACAACAAAGCTATTGCCTATAGTCCATTACGATAAAAGGGAATCTACTTCTCTCATAAGTATAACAAGAGTGGTACTTGATATAACTCTTAGGTGGTTTAAGAGAAAAGGAGTTGATATTACAAATGTTGATTTCACTACACCTCTTAGAGAATATTAATTTGATAGATTATACAAGTAACATAATGAAACAAAAAAGATAGATGAAGTAGGTCTGAGTGGAGGACCCACAATGATAAAAGAGGCACATGAACTTGAAACTATTTAATAAGATGTTATACCATAGAATAATATCAAGAGAAAAATAAATATGTTAGGTGAAAATTTTTCTCATTCTCCCAAAATTTCAATTCCTCAAGAAGTTCCCATTGATAGTTTCCCATTTTCTCAAGAACTAGTAGAGAATACAACTCAATAATTCTTGGCTTTAGATGATATAATATTCACTATGTCATTTGATTTCCCATTTTAATACATTACTCATATCTATTCATCTTCTCCCTCAAATAATGAATTGTCTTTTGTCTCCTCCAAGAACTCGTATTAATACAACCAATACATAAGAACAAATAAAAACATCTTTCTGAGGTGCCTCAACTAAGAAAACACCTTCTTTAAATCTAGCCAAGCTTATTCCACTGGGCTCAACTTCTATCCCACCTCCTTCATTGAGCACAACAAATTCAAATTAGATATACATAGTGGTGAATAAGAAAATAAAAAAAATTAAACCTGAGGAGATAGATTTTGGAACTTTGACAATTATTTTCTTGAAGAGATTGAATAAAGTGAGAATAATTTTGTGAATGGTAATAAATGAAAAGGGAGAAAAGTATGCATAAGTAACCATTATTATGGTTGAAAACGATTAGTTAGAAATTAGGATTGAAGATTAAAAAGTATCCAAGGTTCATTTGGGAAAGTCAACTAGAGAAGGAATGAAAGGAGATATATAATTGGCAATTAGTTCCATTTTTAAAAAAATGGATAAAGACAAGGTAATGAATGATGAATTGAAAGAAAAGGTATAATAATTGAATTTAGTGATACAAATATTTATTGGGCTAATTCAACCAATTATCGCTTCATCAAGTCTTCATAATGAGACATTAGAGAAAGTAACAGAGGTAGGCCAAATGGGAAATGCAGTGAAATATTGGATTGAAAAGGTTATTTATCAAGGAACCTCAATGATTCTCTCCACAATAATAATTTTATCTAAAATATGGTCACAATATGAATAAATAATGATAAAGTAAAATGGATATGCTAAAGACAAACAAAATTGAGATGAATTCATTCCTAGGTTGGTTGAATTCTCAAAATTTCCTTCTATTGACCTTATTGAAAAGGGAGCTATCAATAAGAAAGAAATCATCTATAAGATGAATTTGTTTGGGCTACTAAATTCAGGGAGCTATCAATAAGAAATAAATCATCTATAAGAGTGAATTTTTTTGGGCTACTAAATTTAGGATCCAATCTTTTCATGAGTGTCTTCATAAATTCAACAATTCAAGGTCACTTAAAGTGGTGTGATGATGGAAATTAACATTGAGGTCAAAAAATTGAATTTTTGTTTTGTCAATGACAAAGATAAAAGTGGTAATTTGATTTCAATTGAGACCATGATTAGAGAATTCAAAAAGTGAATTTAGGACATTATAAATCCCACATGTGCATTTGGTCATGAATAACTTCACTAGTTAGCCAAATGCCAAGTGAATGTGGATAATCTAAACATGAAGATAAATAGTCTCCAAGACAAGCTTTAGGAAATTAAAGAGTTAGTTTACTTAGTGAACATTAACTACAAGTACATAGATGGACCAGATGAAGATTTCATTTGAGCATTTCATCAAAGGTTTTACAACTTCTTGAAAGGGAAATAACTGACAATACAAAAACAAGAAGAATGAAGAATTGTTTTCAATGTTTCTACATTTTATTCTCTTGTTTATTTGTGCCTAATTTGTATTGTTACACTCATTTTCCCCTTGTAAATGTATATTGTCATTTTCTCAATTATCTTCATAATTTTGCCAACTTGCCTTTTCAAGTTGTTGAAATTGATAATGTGCCTTTGCAAGCAGTGCAAAAACTCCAAATGTTTTTCTCAAGTGGTGGTAAATACTCAAAAAATTTCACTATTTCAAGATTTAATTTCTTGTTGGTGTTTTGACAACCCTGTAAAAAGGCAAAATAGGTGATTTTGCACCATAACCACCCATTTTAGCAAGTTAGGGCTTCATATTATGGGTTTGAAATAGATATATTTTTGGAAAATATTTGCAAAGGGAAATCAAACATTATACTCTTTAAAAATCAATACAAAGAGGTGTTCCTAAACTTTGTGTTAATAATATATTTTGAATGATGTCTTTTGATTAATTCAGTATATTTGATTTTCATTATCATTGCTATAAATTTCAAACTATTAAGAATAAGAAATTAGATTACAAATTTTTTATCTAGAGTTGTAATTTATATTTCAAACACATGTAAAAATCTCGATGGGAATAGAGGTAATATTTTTTTTATTTTTGATAGAAAATACAAAGGGATATTCATTTTTGTTAGTAGAATTAAATAGTTTTTTGGTGTATGTTTCATATTTGTAAGGATATGATTATGTATTTTCAACCCATTAAATGAGAGAGATTTTATCCTTTTTAAAGTCAAATTTTCTCTCAACACTTTCATTAAATCTTAGGTTCTAACTTGGCAAATTTGTTTCCTAAAACTTATCCCTTCTCTCTCTCCCTCTATACATATTCCTTTTTAAAAACTCATTTTTGTACTTTTAGGTTAAAAGTACTACCCTATGATTTACATTCCTTTGTTCATAAATATTTCTTGCTTTCCTATATTATCTTTCAATAAAGGTATATTTTACTACTAATAGGAGAGGGACTTTGTTCCCCATGTTGTTGATATGAAGTCATGTATTCATCCTCTTGAAAAAATTTAATGACAATAGTTTTTGGTACCACGTGGGGTACATTTTTGAAACTTTCATGATACCCATATATTACTAATCTATATGCCTCTACCATCATCTCAAGGACCAATCCAACAAATTGAGTTAAACTTGAAACAATCTAATCATTTAGATATTGGGCTAAACATTAGATAAATCTTTTAGGATTCTGATGAAATATTTGTAACTCAGTTTTAAGTTATCCTAGCCATCCTAAATCAAGATCTAGAATGTGCCAAAAAATAAAAAATAATTCATGCACAAAGAGAGGCCCATAGAGTTCATCTAGTAGTTTAGAATCAGTAAACTCACATATGACCATTTTAGGACTTCAAAACACAAATCATCAACCTAGTTTTAATTGGGATGAAGCTTCAGTAGAAGACCTAGTTTCAAGCTTTTGATTGTTTACTTTTGAAAATAGAATAAGAAAGGCTAAATTTAACACTATTAGAGTAGAACTAGATAAGAATAAACACATGCTACCATTTCTCATAGAAATTTTGAGATTGCTTAAAAAATATAAGTAAGGAGACAAACACAAAGAACAATTTATGTAGCTAATCAAAGACTTTTGCAACCAGAGTTTATTTTCATGATAATTCAAGTGCCTTAAGCTCTAGTTCTTCAACCTAATCTTGACTGAATAATGCAAACTTAGGAATATATTTCATTAGATTTTATAAATTTTTCTTGGGATAATAGGATGAGTTCAATACATTTTCATAGAGCAATTGAAATCTTAGAATAAGAAGAAGATCAAGTCATTTTAGCACAGAAAGTAGAAGCAGTAGTTGCATGAAGAATAAAACAAATAAGGCCAGCTCAGAGAGCTCTTCATCTTCAACCTATATCTCAATGCTAGTAACTTTCTTCTAAACTAGTAGAAAAGAGATTCATTAGAAATACTAAGTCAAAAGGTGAAGTTGACCCTTTTTATCAGTTACAAGAAAATTCTAGTTTTAAGTTGAACCCTAAATGTCAGAGAAAGGTCAAAATAACAACTATTATTCCCTCAAATTCTAAGAAAAAAAATAGCCTGAAGGAGTAACTTTGCCAAGCCAAACTCTTATCTTATCAGGAACCATTATTCCCATACAAGAAGTTTTTAAAACTATGGCATTACCATGGAGAAATGTGATTGGGCCATTGACTCTAGGACAATTACATGACCTTCAAAAAGGTTCAAGAAAGAACTTTATAAAGTTTAATGGAGATGGAAAACAACATTCAGATGAACACTTTATAACCTTCAATGTTGCATGTGGCATTTTGGGCATTGAGTATGAATATGTTACTATAAGATTATTCATTGAAACACTACATGATGGGGCTATAGATTGGTTTTCTCATGTCACTCTAAGATCTATCACTAACTAGAATACTATAAAATCTAAATTTGAAAACAAATTTAAGCTAGATAAAGATACCCATTCATTATTTGATCAACTTACATAAATGAAAAAAGAGGTTTATGAGCCTATGAAAGAGTTTGTCACCAAATTCAATAGGTTGATAAATAAGATAACAACCACTATGTGATGAATCAATGAAAATTAAAAATGCTTCTGTATTAACTCTTAATTAACTGAAGTAAGTTATCAATTGAGGAGGGCTAGGGTAGAAGATTTAAAAGTAGCCCAATAATTGGTTATTGAAATTGAAGACAACATGATAATGTGTATAAAACTTAAAAAAGAGACTTCAACTAATAAGGCTCAAATTTTAAGACAATCTTTTATAGAATAACTCTTGCAAAAAATGGCTAATGATATAACAACTACCAAAAATAAAATACCTTATAAGATCATTACCACTCTATACTAATATATTATAAGGAATAATTACATTCTTTTTCAAAGAGATCATCCTATATTTCAATCCCCTCAACCAAATATTTAGGTATGAATAATTTGAAGAAGAAAATGAATCAAAAAATCTAGAAATTCACAAATGTGAAATTGAAGAACCTAGTGGTGACTCTATAAACACATTATTAGAGTATAATTTAGATGAATATGACTAGTGTTAGGGATATGAATAGTCCTTAGGAATTTTCACTATATTTAAAAATTAGAAAAAGAAGTCAAGTGATTCATAAGAAGAAATTCTGAAGGTTATCCTCTCACAAGGAACTAATCCACTAGTGCAAACAAAAGGAAAATAACTATTAATAGGTAGTTCATCTAATGTTAATGCTTCTCAACTTATTGAGATCCCTTCTCTTTATTTGCCTACTTTTGACATAATTTATTATATTAATAAAACCAAGATTTAGATATCACAAGTTGAGTACTTTAGAACATATCTAGAGTAGTTGGATAGGTTAGTTGATTTCATCAAAGGTAAAAATCCAGATGCTAAAAATTCCAATTTCAAAGGAATCCTAACTAACCTTGTTGCTTATAATCAAGTAAGCTCAATGTCTACAACCACTTCCAAATCCAATAAAGTTAGCCCATTTTACATTTCCATATTCCATGTTCTTGGCCTAACCTGTACTAAGATCTTTAGGCATTGTTATTCCATGGAGGTGAAAAAATTTCCTCTCATTGGCTAGATTAAGGAAGGATAAGTGGCCTTGGCATATTTTCCCCAAAAGTGAATCAAAATAAATATTTTGGTCATAGACATTCTATTAGTTTATGCCATTTTTTTGGGTATAAATATTTACAAAGAATTAAGAGGTGAAATGTAGTTGGATTTATAACATGCTATGATTCTGATCAAAGGAGTCAAACAATGTTTGGATCTTGAATTGAAAATAAAGTACATAATTCAAAAGATAATGATCTTATAGTAGATATTTTGTATGAAGATATAGGAATTGGTAATTATCTTCTAATGATAGAGAAAGATATAGAGTTATCAAAAATTATGCAATCAAATCCAAATGATGTTTGAACAATGGAGTTTGATGGTAGTTATTCATCAATAGGTTTAGGTGTAGAAGTAATCTTAATCTCTCCATATAATGAGATATTTATTTTTCTTATAGGTTGTAATGTGATTATACCAATAATACAACCAAATATGAATCACTTTTATAGGGATGTAGGTAGCAGAAGAGATGGGAATCAGGAATTTGAAAGTTTTGGGTGACATTGAACTTGTTTTGAAATAGGTAAAATCTCAATACCAAGTGAAAAATGATCATCTAAGGCATTATAGGAATAAATTCTAGGACAACATTGAGATCTTTGATGCTTTCTCTATCAGCACAATATTTCCCTTGAGAACACAATTTTAAAGTTGACATTTTGGCATTATTAGCTTCTTTGATGATTCCCCATATGGATATTAGTATATAAAAATATACAATTGAACTAATATATAAACCACGTGTCCCAGACAATGTATATAATTGGCAAGTTTTCAATGATGATCAACAGATTATTTCATTCCTTAAGAAAGTAGACATCTTCATAAATTTGCACTTTAAAGGTGGTGAGTCCTTATACGGATAATCTTCAATTCATATGACAAAAGAGGGAATCATTAATAAACTAGATTAATAATGTGTTATCAATTTGTAAGGAAATAAAATTCCTAAAGTCCTAGTTTCTTTAGAAGAATTATTTGATAAACATGCTAGATTTGTAAAGATTAAAATGTAAAAAGGAAATCTTGATTTTGCTAACTATGAAAAATTAAACATTGGCTCAAAGGAATATCCTAGGTTCATCAATATTGGAAAATGTGGCTCACCTAAATAAAAATGAAAGTTTTTTATCCTTCTCTATAAGTATATTGATATATTCAAGTATTCATATGTAGATCTTAAGTCTTTTCATCCTAGAGAGATGCAACATACATTTCCTCTAAAGCTTGATGCAAAACCTTTCAGACAAAAATTGAGACAATATAATGTAAAAATCATAGGAAAAAATATTTCCAAAGTACAAAAGATGCTTGATGATCATATTATTTTCTCATCCACCATTTAACTTGGGTAGTTAACATAGTACCAATTCATAATAAGAATGGTGAGATCAAAATCTATGTTGATTTTAGGAACCTCAACCAAGCATCCCTTAAAGATAATTATCCATTGCTACACATGGATCAAGTTCTCCAAGAGGTAACAGGTGTTAAGGTGATTTCGATGCTTGATAGTGTTTTAGGATATAACCAAATGGAGGTAAATAGGGAAGATCAACATAAAATAGATTTTAAAATACCTTGGATCACTTTTGCATATAGTCAAATGCCATTCAGATTCATCAATGCAAGATCTAATTTTTAGACGGTAATAGATTTGGCATTTAGAGAATTGAAGAATGAAATCATTGTAGTGTATCTCGATGACCTGATAGTTTTATCAAAAAAATGAGAAGATCACTATTTGCATTTAGAGTTTTTTTTTTTAAAGTGTCATTTACATGGAATTTATATTAACCCTAATAAATTTGTCTTTCAAATGAATGAAGCTAAACTCCTAGGTTATATTTTTTCAAAAGAAGGATTAAGAATTGATCCACATTGGGTTCAAGTGATTCAAAAAAATTGCCTATTGACCAGTAAACTAGGAGTGCATTCCTTCTTTGGGAAAATATTTATTCCTAATTTTACTGAGCTCATTAGACATATTGTATACATGATGAAAGGAAAATCTAATTTCAAGTGGAACAATGAAGGTAAAGAAGCATTTGAAAAGATAAAGACTACATTGCTCATGCATCGACATTAGTTTGTCTTAATTTTAATAAATAACTCATTATTTATTGTTATCTTTAATAGCATACACTCTTAGAAATATTAATTTAGAAAAATAATGAGGGTATCAAATCCCCAATTGCCTTCATGAGTTGTAATCTCAAAAATTATGATTTAAAATATTCCCCTAAGTAGAAACATGCCTATGTAGTAGTGAATGTAGTCAAAAAATTTAGGTATTACACATTCCATTCACATTTTGTGGTAATGGTACTAAGTACAATAGTCAAATAAATTTTAACTCAATAAGAACCTAGTTTTAAATGAGGGAAGTGGATAACTAAAGTAAAAAACTATTTCAAGGAAAAGGACTATGTCAACTCATGGTATAATCAAGAGATATTTAATCAAGTTCTTAGATATTTTTAGATGAACAAGATGATTAAAATATTCTTGTGGTCTTGTTTGTTGATTCTACTAATGAATGGCTTTTTGACATTGCTTTCTACCTAAGATATAGAGAATGTCCTTCACACTTGGATTCTAAACAATAGAAAATAGCCAAATTGCAAGCTAATAAGTATGTCATATGGGAAGGCACTCTTTTCAATAAAAACATTGATGGCTTCTTCCTAAGGTGCATTGATAAGGAACAATGGAAAATGTTATTGCATATTTTCATGATCAAGCCTATGAAGGGCACTTTTCTACCAGGGTAACAAAATATAAAATTCATAGATCCCATTATTATTGACCAACTCATTTTAAGGATTCATATGAATGGGTGAGAAAGTGTGAGGCATGTTAGTAGTTTATAGTAAAACCTAGGTTAACAACACTTCCTCTTCAATCAGTGATAGTTGAAGAACCTTTTCCATCAATAGGGATTGGATTTATTTGGGACATTGAACCCTCATTCTAACATAGGTCATACTTACATTTTCAAAACAATAGATTACTTCACTAAGTGGGTAGAAGTGAATCCTATTAAATACACAACTTCAGAAGTCATTTAAAACTTCATCAAGGAAAATATATTGGTATGATATGGAATCCCACAAAATATTATTATAGATAATGCCTTTAAATTTTCTTCTTTAGTGATAATTGAATTTTTTTATGAATACAACATTTATCTATCTCATTCATCAAACTATCATCCACAAGGTAATGGCTAGGCTAAGTCAAGAAACAAAAAAATGTTCACAATCATGTGTAATGTATAGACGAGAATTAAAAAATTGGAAAAAAGGTATATGATGCTCTTTGGGAAGACTGTATCACTCCAAAAAAGGATATTAGTATGTCTCTATTCTATTTTGTATGTAATATATGTTATGATTTCCATAACTCTCAAGTTACCTGCCCTATAGTTGTCTAGAGCAGTTGAGAATCAAAAATTTGAAGCTCACTATATAAAAGAATCTTCTACCTCTAGAAATTGAAATAAAAAAGGACATAGGTGGTTGATAGGACCATATAACATTAGTCTTATGTTAAATTTATGTCTGAACATAAGGTAAATAAAAGGGAATTTAAAGTATAATATCTAGTCCTATTCTAGGATAGTCACAAAGAATTGAAACGGAGTCACATGAAGTTTGATTTGCTTTAGATGGGGACATTCAAGGTCAAGAAATTTTGAAATAATAATAATTTATACTTGGAATATCATGATGAACTCATCTACCATTTCCCTTTAGTGGGCAATATCTAGAACACTATTTTCAATAAGAACTAGGTGGCCCTCTTTTATATATATGTAAATATAGTTTTGGTTATGTTTCTTTCCTAGTCTTTTTTGGCTTGTGTCATTATGTTCTTTCCTTTCCTATTTCCACCCTCTTTTTTGCTTCATTATATTAAAGTTTTCTATCTTAAATAATCCCTATAACTTTTCCTAATCAAGCTAGACAATAATTCCTTAGCCATATAAGTTGTTGCTACTTAAATTTTCCTATTCATCTCTAAACATATATTATTTAAAATGACGATTCACATTTGAATTGAATCATTCTATATATGATAGCCTTTCATAAATGAGAAAATCATAGTCACTTAACTTGATCCTTGGTTTAGTTAATATTCAAGAGATAATCATGGATAATATAAAAGACACTTCTCTCTCTTCATATTTTAATTTGTGTAAGAACACAACTAAAATGCCTTCATAGACAATATCCTTTTGGATATGTGAAATCACCTATCAGGTTGAGTACCTAATAATCACATACAAAATATTCAAGCATGTGATAACACATGTTAGGTTAAATACCTAACCCTCACATATACTATCTTTTGACATGTGACAACTCTTTGATGGCTTGAGGACCCATCCATTTATTGAAGATAAAATCTTTATCAAATCTATCAAAGTTGTTGCTAAAGATTTCATTTCCCAATGGATAAAATGTTGGATTATGAAACTAAAGAATTCAAGTTTTGTTTGTTTATTACAATTCAAAATCCAAGTCAGAACTAGTTGTTGTCACAATTTTTGAAAATGGATAAAAACTAATGGAAATTCAATTTTTAATAAATGGCTGTTTTTTTTAATTGAGCCCAAAAAATATTCAAAAAAAAATAAAAAATAATTAATTAATTAAAAATTTACAACTAAATTAATTTTTGCTCTGAATTATTTTAAAATGCATTTGATCCTCCCGTGTAAAAGGTTGTTAACGTTTCTCATAATTTGTAAAAACTATTTAAATTTTTATAAGTTTTGAAAACACACACTACTTTTCCAAAATTTATACAAATTATAAAATATTTTTCCTATTCCTTACAAATTGCAAATTTTTTTTTAGTTTGATATGCAAATTACAAATTTGTTTTCACTTTTCATGCAATCTGCAAATTTGTTTTGGGTTTCCATGCAAATTATAAAATTGATTTATGTTTTCATGTAAATTACAAAATTGATTTAAGACTATGAAAATTGTGAATTTGTTTTGAGTTTCCCCTTTCTGTGCAATTCCAAAATATATTTTTGCAAGTCATGAAAATGCAAATCATGCTTCCCCAAATCATGCAAATACAAATTACATTTTCAAGAGCCATGTAAATGTAAAATTCCACATTGTAATTGCATTTTTTTAATGGTGAAAATTACCATTGAAAATTAAGATCTCATTTTCCAACTTGCATGCAATCTCATTTATTTTTTACACTAATCATGCAAATATGGTTATTTTATCGAGTCATGTTAAATAAAGTTTATCTTCCCTTCTAAAAACTATTTTCAACCTACATGATTAACTCTGATAATTTTAGCAAATTACTAATTGAATTTCCATTTTTGTTTTAGTTTTCATCTATCAAAAAGAAATATATTCAAGGCCATGGAAGGGAAGCAAGTGAATGAAAAATAAGTTATTTTAATTTATTCTTCCACCAAAAAAGGCCATGCAAGAGCACCCAAGGAAAAAGAAAGAAATTTTTGAATAATCATTTTCTTTCAAATAACAGGCCATATGACATTGAAGAAGAAATATTAAATTTTTTAAAATCATATTTTCACATCAGTAAACACTCAGATGTGGGGTGATGCCAAAGGAGTAAAAATTTAAAAATCAAATCAAGTTTTTATCTTTTATCTACTCAAGATCCCAACCGTACGACTAACTATATGCCCTTCCAAAAGGAGGTAAAAAAGGTAGTTTTTTCAAAATTTTGAATTTCTTTTTCCATTTCCTTCTAAAGTGTATTTATACAACCTGTAAAAACCAAAATTATCAGTTTCCAAACTTTATTTTGATATTTTCTAGAAAATTTCTTAGATGTATGGCCATCATATGCCCAAAGAGGAGAATAGTTAAAAAGAGAAAAAATTTGTGTTTTTTTTAAAACTTTCATTCACTTATATGCAAATTATACATCTTAATAGAGCTGGTAAAAAAAGTAAGAATAAATTTGTATTAAAAAAAATTATTTTGCTCATGCCCAAGTCATAAGGTCGAGGAGAGTGGGTAAAAATATAAATTTTTGTTTTAACATTTTTAACTGGACATATCCAAGTTGTACAACCTTGTTGGGTAGTGGAGCAAGAAATTAAAAAAGTGACAATTTTTTTTTGAATTCATATAAGCAAAGTTTAAATTGTATGGACTTGGTGAAAAGGAGTATAAAATTGACAGGAGACTATTTTAATCATTTACATTCAAAAATTGAAATTACATGTTTATATGGCCCCTAAAAAGAAAATGGGAAAATATTTTAAAATTGAAAATGAAATTTTCAAAAAAAAAATTCATTTCATTTCTATTTGCCAAGAAAGTTTACCAAATAAGTAACAGAAAGCAATTAAATAGGAACAATTACAAATAGGAAACTAGATAGAGGAAAGTTGAATTTCATACAGGTAGCCTTTAAAAAATATAGGATCAAATTGCATTAACAACTTGTGTGTACGGACTCCCATTGTGATTAAATAACTTATTTTGTCTTTAAGTTTAATTTTGTCATTTTTTACAAATAAAAAGTTTTTCTGTAAATATTATAAATTGTTAGTTTTCTTTTAAAATATGATGTTTTCATCTCCTACTCTAGAAAAGGTGATTCTAAGTAAAGACAAAAAAAACATGAAGTATCAATTTTAGGGTGTGACACCTCTTTCACCACTAGAGTATAATGTTGAAAATATCAGTAACACTGATTTAGTTCAAATTGACTTATATGAGTTTTAGGAAAGAATGATCACATTACATATAATAAATTTTGGTCAAAGTATTTTTGATAGTGGATTGGCATAGGTGGTAGCATTCTTAATGTTAGTATAGTCTCCTAAGCTAGTCTTGGTCATGGCAAATAACTATAACTTTAGTAATGTCAGTAACTATAAGAACCAATTATATTGTAGGATAATGAAGTGTGAAAAGGGGTCTAGAAGTTTTCATGGACAAGTTTTCATTATAATTGCATCCTTTTCTATCAAGTTGGACTAGAGTCCTCAAATAGCCTTCTTGAAACTACCTTTTAGTGATGAGTTAACTTAACTACTCTGAACCACCTTAAAAATATTTGACACACATGTATTATCTTAGGAAGGTTGGAAATAAGGTGTGTAAGTCATCATATAATTCCCTAACTGATATCCTTCCTCTTGACACTTGTGTTTATTGTCTACAATCATTTACGAGCCCTCTTAGACTCAATCTTCACATTGTCATCAAGGTGACTAGCAATTTCTTAAGGAAATATGTGAAAGAGGTGTTAGGAAAAATATTTATAAACACTTTTCCTTAAAATGCATTAGAAATACCTAAAAATCATCCTCTACTAAACTTCTCTTCTTCTCACTAGGAAGTCACTTGTCATCTTCACTATCTGTCTAAGACTGCCTACAATGGAAAGTGTAGCAGAGGGCCTTTCATGCACAACTAAGGTGAGTATAAGTAAAGGAAGTTAAAATAAGTCCCTAAATATTTAACTCAATTAATATCATCTTTTAATTCACTTATACACCTATGAAATGCCATAAAACTTGCAAAAAAATTTGAAATAGGCATGTTTGAATAAGTGATAGTATGGACTAATTGGGTGGGAAGGAACATGGGAGAGTGTTAGATAATTTTGTTGACTATTTTGACCATAATTAAAAATAGGTCAACACCCTATAGTTCAAAACTTTTATAGGCAGTTATTATGGTCCTATAGGGTGTGTCATTGTCTTAGATAGAATTCATTTAATATGTCATTACCTTGATTACATCCATTTTAGCCCCTTATGTCATTTCTAGTCATTGAGGGTCATGTTTGGACTATTTAATGAGAGTTTTATAGTTTCCCTTAGTTGAAAATTTTTATAAAGTCTATTTCAATGTTTATGATGTCATATACTTGTCATTAATATCAATCCCTAACATAAAATTGCATGTACTAGATTGAAACAAGAAGAAAAGTGGTAGTTTTGGTAGTTGTACAGCTTCTAAAAAAGTGTGGAACATGTGGAAAACTTGTGGAATGACTCTAAAGCTTCCCTAATTCCATTTACACATTTTATATACTTTTAAAGATCCAAAAATGTCTCAAAACCATTTCTCTTCTCCATCACTCCATTAGGCATACAAAACTAGTCAACAAGTCTTCTAATGCTATGGCTAATAGGAGAGGTTTAAGATAAAATGATATTTCAGGGTGTTATTAAACTTATATTTCATGAAGGTAGTTTAAGGATTGGCTACCTATGATTTATGAACCATCCTTTAGAACTTGACTATCTCATTTTGCATGTTAAACCTAATACCCTATAGGTTTTCTCCTTACCTGAGTTGGTCCATATAATCTAATGGATGAAATTACTTATATATCATAATAAAATATTTCTCCCATGGTTTGCATATTTTTTTTCATGTTTGGAGGTGATTTGATGAGCCAAACATCTCAAGTTATAGGTTGAGTGCATTAATAGAGTTACAAGCATGTTTCATAAACTAAAGATAGTTTCCTTCTTTATAGTGGTTTCAATTTGAATATTATATGTTGTATTTCATGTTTGGAGATGAAATTTTAATCAATTTTCCTTATAAATCTCAATATCAAAGTTGCACATGAAGGTCAAAATCAAGGAACTTGTTAATATAGTTAGCTTTGCTTATATTCATTCATAGTCATGGTGAATGAGGTGTGTGAGGTCTTGAGCATGTTCATGAAGATGAAATTAAAAGTCTTAAGAGGTGTTGAACATACTCATAATGAATGATCAATTAGGCTAAGCTATTCAAATTCCATATGTTTAACTATGATAACTATTTCAATTACACACGGTCCTGCAGTCTAATAGACACCTACAAGTGCCCTTCAAGAGGACAACCACATTGGAATAAGTATCTTTGATCTTTTTTGAAGCATTTCAAGGTTGGAAATATCAGTTTGAATATTTATAGGATGTTTAATGTTGATTATAAGATCCTCCATTATGCATATTGTCCACATTCTATACTCACTACCCTGTATAGTATATATTCACCCGCATGTAGCTCTCAAAGAGACCTGAAGGTAATAATGAAGGAGTTTGAGCATGTTTTGAGATCATTATCAAGGTTGATGAGATGAAGGATGTGATTATTATTTAATAGTGGAACCATGAGGGATAAGAAGACTTGAGAATCTATTTGTTACCTTAAAGAGTCCAAAATAGAGCCATGTACACTTTTGGTGCTACCATATGATGAAGTGACATGGAGTCTATATAAGTTTGAATAATCCTATCATGAAACCATCATATAGGAATGATTTCTTAACCAAGGAGAATTAATTTTTGACTCTAACAGGTGCTGTAAATGGAAATTTCAATCCATACATTTCTTCATTGCAGAAGGTCAGTGTTCTCTACAGTATCTTGAACCACAAGTGACTCTACAGTCCAAGGTGTCAGTATAGGAGCATACATTAAATTCAAGTGATCATATTAAGGTGAGATGGACTAGTGGATAAAATAACACATTTATAAGGATTGGATTACAAGGTTCTTAAACTGCATGATAACCTAGAGGACCCCTTTTGGCCCAAGATAGTATACCTACAGGTTTCAAAGAAGGGTGACATGTTAGAACTAACACTGAGTGCATTAGTCTAGTTCTAAGCGTGTTATTAATATTTTTCAATCATTAAATAAGACCATATAATTTAAATAATACCTAAAAATGGAATGGAATATGCATAAACTCCTACATGTGTCCTTTGAACTCTTGAATTGTACATCTTTAATTGGATTGAAACATGACAGTGAGCTAAAACATGGTGGTTTAAGAGGATGACCTAGCATGGATATGGTGTGAATAGACCTAAGTGAATTTAGTATGGTATTAATGACTTAAATAATATGGTGGATGTATAACATAATGTCTAATATACAAATTTTCACCTACATCTATGGTATTTTGAGTAACACAGTCACAATTGATTGTAGTCTAGACCTAGTCAAATAAAAGGTATACATTGAAGCTATATAAAATATTGGGATGATATAAATGTCTAAATTGACCCTAAAAATATTTTTATACCATATCATGATAAGTAAATAGAGCATGGAGGGTTTTAACATAACAACTTGTAGTCAATATACTAACCCTACACAGTCAATAAATACCACAGAAATCTCTTTGGGGTTTATGAGAATTGGAGAGGTTATTGATGTGATGAAACCCTATATTTTTGCATACAGGATCCCCAAAAATTTTATAATAATCTCATACTTTTTTTCCTAAGGAAATAGGGGAAGTGGCCTCTATTCTATCTCAGATAAAGGCCATTCCTAGAGCACTAAACCCTATAGGTTTAGTAAGTCAATGATGATAAGGTGGGTTGAGAGATAAATAAACCTTTAATAAGGTTTTATGGAGATATTTTGGACATGGAAAAACATGGAAAATAACTCACAACACTGAGAGAACAAATAGGGTGGTCTAAACCCACATAGGTTTAAAATAAACCTACTAGCTCTTAACTAGGCCTAATGCCTAAAGGGGGTATGATACCACTTGAAACAATAAATGAGCCTTTAAAATCATTTTATGACCTCAATGGGGAACTTTAAGATGAGTATAAGCCTTTGGCTTTCATATAAAGTCATAGATAATCCAAATCGTGTCTCAAGAGCATGACATGGTATGCAAAATGAAGAGAGGAACTCAAGAAGCCAACTTTGAAAGCTCACACCTATATAAATGCTTAGCATGGGGGATAAAGGAGATAGGATATGTTTTAGGGGGTCGTAAAAAAGGTTTTAGTGGAATTTTATTGGGGTTTGGATGTCATAACTTTATGAATAGTCCTTAAAGGCTAAAACTACCTAAAACCCTTTAGAACCCTTGTTTATGACCCAATGTGAAAGAAGTTGAATGAAAGGCATCCAAATGGGCTAGATTGAGGAGGAAATTTATTTATACTTGTATACAAATATCCAGGACTCCTTTCCATCAAATTGAGTTATACCTTATTTATATAGACAGGGTACAAAACTAATTTTCTTGATAGGTTTGTGTATTTTGTAGTTACATAAAGGTTTCAAAAGGTAAGGATCAATTTTGGAGATATAATGGGACATAAAATAACTCCTAATATATATTTCTTGCCTCAATAAAGCATATAGTTACATATGCAAGTAACTCCACTTTAGCTAATCCAAAGTGGCATAGTGAATGTGAGATGATCACTAAGTGAGAAGGTGATAACTTCAATTGGGAAGCCTTTTAAAGTTTGAATGATGAATATAAGGGTAGGATGAATCTTGAAAATTATCACATCACCCTCTATATGGATTGGATTAAGAAACTGAAGCACACCTTAGTGTCAAGTGTGAAGGATGAGTGAAAGATGGGTCATTATAACTGCAGGCAATGAGAACACTTGTCTATAAGAATATTGATGATTAGGGACACATCCAATACATTTTGGATCTTTTTTTAATCCCCTCCCTCATATTTCAATGGTTTTATCTATCCCTAGTCTATTTTGGAGTGTTCAAGGAAGGCTAAATGATGAAGCCAATTTCTAAGCAAGAAATTGAAGTCATATGCCAAAATTGAAGGAGTTTCATGCTTGGAGAGACATTTATACATAGTCTTGAATGTTATATTCCATACTCCATTATCCTAAAAAATAACTCCTCTCATCTTGACAAGTGTATTTGTGACTCTTTGAATTCATTTTTGTCTCTTCTCTCTCACATTCTATAAGTACTAGCCATTTTGGCTCTTGTTTTATAATTCCATACCATGTATGGTGAATCCCTACTATTATGTTATACTTTTCCTTTTAATAATATAATAAATCTAGTTTTTAGTTCATAAATATCTTGTCTAAGTGTGTAAAGTGATTAATGGTGAGGTTTGGTGATTTTATCCTTGCTTCTCCTTATCCTTTCAAGTCTAGTACAAGGAGTTCTCATTCTAACAGGTCATATATAGTGTATCTAGTGTGTTTGGCTCCCTTCAAGTGTAAAAGTATCCTTATATTCAACAATTTGATCTCTTCTCTACTTACCTTGAGTTATCTCATGCATATCACCTCTATATTAAATTACTTATGTTATAACATCTTAGGACTTTGAAGCTAGTTTGTAGATCTTGTTCCTTAGTGAAATAAGTATGATATCATAGTGGATATCTTCATGGTGTATCACCCCCTTAGAATAGACTTATTTCATGCATACTTATATCCCTTTTCCCACAATTAATTAGTTAGTTTAGGTGATAAGCATTTCAATATCAATTCAAAGAGATAACCCTTAAACCTAGAGGTCTACTTCTAATATAGGTAAACCCACATACCTATAAGTATTCCAATGTTTCCCATATCTTAGAGTAGTCCTAAACAACCTCCTCTAGGGTGAAAAATTTAGTGACAATAGTTATGGCACATCCGATGGGACCAAGGTCCAATAGATTGGAAATATTATTTATGTGTCTTTCCTCTAGATAGATTTGAGAAGAAAGTAAGAAAGCACCAATGGTTACTCTGAATGAAATATTTTAGTTTTAATCAACCTAGTTATTTTTTATTAAATATTTTGATCAATTATTGTATCTCATTTGACATATAAGGTTGACATGAATAACTATGATGAATATCACTAATATGAACCTCCCTATCAACCTTACTATGAACCATGTTATACCCCTTAATAGCCCTATCAAATTTGATATCAATCTTATGAACCATAGTAGCTCCATGGTCATCCATTTCCTTTTCCATATGGACATCATATGTTTGGACAGCCATATGAGGAAGGATATCAAGAAGTTTATCAATAAATGCTTTTTTGCCAACCATACCATGATGCCTACCAACCTCAAGATGATTCTTATGAGTCTTTTCATGAAGAATCATATGATTCTATTAATTGTACATCAAGATACTACAACAAAAAAAAAAAAAAAAAAAAAAATCCTAGTAATGTAAATGGAATCCCATAGTAATCCCTAATATCACATTCCTCCTTCTCCACCAACCACATCTTATATCAAGTCTTTGCTGGCACTCATACCAAAGCTACTAGATAATGAAAAATGGATAAGAACATGGGATAATGAATTTGATGTACTCCCTACCAATATGATGGAATTATTGAGAGGTGTTTCTCAAAGCTGTACACATGTGTTGGAGATGGTTGAAGATGAAAATCAATGGGAGATCAAAGAGCAGTTATACTTGACAAAGAAGTGTTCCCAATGCTCAATAAATAGGTTAAATATGTGGGAAGAAAAAGAGCTTAAAAGTGAGCCTAAAAATGTTAAATAACCTCAAGGAGGCAATGTGAAAGGTAAAACATTTGTTGAAGTAGGTGTCTTTCCTTTTAAACAACCCAACTCATCATTTTCCCATGAGATTACTCAAGAGGTCATTTTTCCCAAGTCCATTTACAAGCCCTCCACCACACCTCATACTCCATCTCTATCCCATGAGACTACCCATCACCCTCCCACCTCATCCCTTCTTGTAAAGGAACCCATTTTTATGGAAGAAAGTGAAAAAGAACAAGTTTAAGCCACAACTGGTCAAGAGGATGCTTCAAGTGACTATGAAGAAGAAATCACCATAGGGATCCCCTTGGTGAAGATAAGTGAAACTCCATCTTATTGAGTGAAAATAAAGATGTGGAAATTCATGTTGCACTTTCCCATGAATAATTTGACCAAAGAATGAAGGGAGAAGTGATTTAAAGAGACCCCATACCTAATATTCATGATGAAATATCCCATGAACATGATGGTCATGAGGAGGAAGACTTATGGAAAAAGTTTCATGCAATAAATTAGGAGTTTGAGAAACTAAGTGAGTCAAATTCTTCTCCTAAAAAATATTCCATATCTAATCATGAGGTTAGTGGTTATTCTAACAAGCATGAATTTGAGTGTGTTATCAAACATAAAGAAGAGAGTATTGTTAAGAATGAAGAGCAATATCAAGTAACTATTCAAGAAGTTATAGTAATAAAAGATATTGTCCTTAAGGAGAACTCAACATATCCACTTGAGGTTGAGTAATTTATAGATACATTGGAGCATAAGGAAGACTAACTTGATGACCTCATAGATCAAGAAAAAAAAATTAAAGAAGTGGTTGTTCTTAAATAAAAAGAGAATAAGGATGATTGATAGCATAAAATGAATATTTTTCAAGATCTTGAAGAGATTTTTAAAGTTGAGGGCCAAGTACATGATAAGGTAGATAAAAAGGTTTCCATGGAAGATAATGAAAAGGTTTCCTTGATGAGCTTGAAGAGCTTGTAGTTGAAAATAAACCTGATATTATTGAGAGCACCATGGAAGTCAAGAAGATATGACTTTTTGAACCACCATTAGTATTTGTAGTTTAGGAGTCCTATGATACATTTGAGGTTGTTGAAATTCAAGAGGATTTCATCTTAATAGATAATATACTTGTATCTACTTTGTTTTCATTGAATATCATGCCAAAGATATTGGAAAACACCATGAAGAAGATGGAGGAACCAATTCCAAGGGTAAAAAAGCAACATGCCTCATTCATTCCTTCATTTCATAAATCAAGAATGGTTTAAAAATCCCCCTTTGACCTAAGAGGAAGATTTTTTTTTTAGGTTAGTTTTCATTTGAGTTTGTTTATTTGGGTTTTTTGTGTGTTTTCCATAAGTTCTCATGAAACACAAGTGTGTGGTTTATTGTTTTGTGTCTTGATATTGTTGTTTCATGTGTTTTGGTCTATTTCAAAGGCAAATTCCCCACAAGTCAAGTTGACTATTTTGACCACCAGCCAAAATAGGTCAACTCCATATAGCTTCAAAACTTGTATATGGGCTTATCAAGGTCCTATAGGGTGTGTCATAATCCTATATAAGTCATTAAATATTTCATTACCTTGATTACATCCATTTTAGCCCCTTATTTCATTTCTAATCACTTAGGGTCATGTTTGGACTATTTAATGAGAGTTGTATGGTTTCACATAGTTGACACGTATTCTAAAGTCTCTCTCAACATGTTTGATGTTTGATCCTTTTCAGGAATGTCAGTACCTAATTGAAACTTGTAAGTATTATGTTTAAATAAGAAGAAAAGTAAAAGTTTGGGTAGTTTTGATAGTTGTACAACTTATAGAGAAGTGTGGCACACGTGGAAATATTATGTAATGACTCTTTAGCTTCCCTGACTCCATTTCCACATTTCATCTACTTTTAAAGATCCAAAAATGGTTCAAAACCATTTATCTTCTCCATCACTCCACTAGGCATACAAAATTGGTCAACATGTCTTCTAATGGTATGGCCTAAGGAGAGGTTTCAGGTCAAATTATATTATAGGGTGTTATTACACGCATTCCACTTCCAATTCAAGGAATGGTTTCCTATGCTTTATGAACCATCCTTTAGAAGTTAACTCTCTCATTTTGCATGATAATCCCCATACCCTATAGGTTTTCTCCTTGACTGAGCTGGTTCATATAATCAAATGCATGAAATTGCTTCTATAACATGTGGACATATTTATCTAATGGTTTCCATATTTATTTTCATATTTATAGGTGATTTGATGAGCCAAACATCTCAAGTTACAAGTTGAGTGCATTAATGGAGTTGTAAGCAGGTTTCATCAACTACAGATGGTTTCCTCCCCTATAGTGGTTTCAATTTAATATGATATGTTGTATTTCATGTTTGGAGATGAAATTTAAATCACTTTTCCTTACAAATATCAATATCAAAGTTTCAAATTGAGGTCATAATCAAGGAACTTATTAATACAATTAGCTTTACTTACATTCACTTACTTTCATGGTGAATGAGGTATGTGAGGTCCTAAGCATGCTCATGAAGATGCAATCAAAAGTATTAAGATGTTTTGAACATACTCATGATGAATGAGAAATTAGACTAATCTAGTTACATGCCATATGCTTGATTGTGATAACTAGTTTAATTACACACATAGTCCTATAGTCTAATGGACATCTACACGTGCTCTTTAGGTGGCCAACCATGTTGTATTGAGGATATTTGATATTATTTGAAGAATTTAAAGGTTGGAAAGATTAGTTTGAAGAGTTATAGGTCTAACGTTGACTACAAGATCCTCCATTATGAATATTGTCCACATTTTATCCTCATTGCCATGTATATTGTATATTCACCTACAAGTGGCTCTCATAGAGGTCTAAAGGTAATCATGAAGGATTTTGAGCATTTTTTGATATCCTTGTAGAGGTTGAGTAGTTGAATGATGTCATAAGAAGTCAATAGTGGAACTATGGGGGACATTCGAACTTGAGAAGTCATTTCAAGTTAAGAAGTTTGTTTCAAGGATCTATTACCTTAAAGACTCCAAAAGAGAGCCCTATACACTATTGGTGATACCATATGATGAAGTGACATGGAGTCTAAATAATTTTTAATGATAATATCATGTATCTCTCATATAGGAGTGATGTATTAACCAAGAAGAATGAATGTTTGACTCCAATAGCTGATGTAAAGGGAGTTTCCAATCTATACATTTCTTCACTACATAAGGTCAGTGTTCTCTATAGTATCTTGAACCTCAAGTGACTTTACAATCCAAGGTGGAAATATAGGAGCATACATTCATGTCAAGTGGTCATATGAAGGTGATATAGACTAGTGGCTCAAATAACACATTGAAAAGGGCTAGAGTACAAGGTTTTTTACCTACATGACAACTTGCATGACCCATTTTAGCCTAAGAAAATACACCTATAGGTTTCAAAGAAGGGTGACATGTTAAAACCGATAATGAGTGCATTGGTATAGTTCTAAGCATGATATGAATTTATTTCATTCATTAAATAGTACCAGAGAATTTCAATAAGGCCTAAACATGGAATGGACTATGTATAACATCTTAAAGGTGTCCTTTTGACTCTCAATATATATATATATATATATATATATATATATATATATATACATATATATATACATACATATATATATATACATATATATATACATATACATATATATATATATATACATATATACATATATATACATATATATATATACACATATATATATATATATACATATATATATATACATACATACATACATATATATACATACATACATACATATATACATACATACCATGCTTTAGCTCATTATCATGCTATAATCTAATTGTATGTATGTATCTATATATATATACATATATATATATATATACATATATATATATATACATATATATATATATATACATATATATATATATATATACATATATATATATATATATGTATATATATACATACATACATACATACAATTAGATTATAGCATGATAATGAGCTAAAGCATGGTGGTTTAAGAGGATGACCTAACATAGATATGGTGTGAATAAACGTAAGTGACTATAATATGGTATTAATGACTTTAATAATATGGCGGAGGTATAACACAAGGTCTAATATACAAATGTTCACCTACATGTATGATATTTTGGAGTGACATAGTCATAGTTGACTATAGTCTAGACCTAATCAAATGGAAGATATACATTGAATATGTAGAAAATATTGGGATGATAGACATGTCTGAAAGGACCCTCATAATAGTGATATACCATCTCATGAGAAGGAAATAGATCATGGAGGGTTCTAACATAACAACTTGTAGTCAATATGCCAACCCTACATAGTTAGTGAATACCATAGAAGTATGCCTTGGGGTTTATGAGAATTGGAGAGGTTATTGATGTGATCCAACCCTAAAGTTTTTCATAAAGGACCCCCATAAATTTTATAATCCTCTCATACTTTTTTTTACTCTAATAAATAGGGGAACTTCCCTCTATTCTATCTCAGACAAATGACACTCCTAGAGCACTAAACCCTATAGGTTTAGTAATTTAATGATGATAAGGTGGGTTGAGATATAAATAAACCTTGTATAAGGTTGTATGGAGATATTTTGGACATGGAGAAACATGTAAAATAACTCAAATCACTGAGAGAACAAATAAGGTGGTCTAAACCCACATAAGTACAGACTAAGCCTACTAGGTCTTGACTAGGTCTAATGCCTAAATGGGGCCTAATACCACTTCCATCATTATATGACCTCCATGGGGACCTATAATATGAGTTTGATCCTTTGGTTTGTAGATAAATTCAAAGATAAACCAATTCTTATCTGAAGAGCATGGTAGGGTATGCATAATAAAGAGAGGAGCTTGAGAACCCAACTTTGGAATCTCACACCTATATAGATGCTTAACATAGGGGATAAAGGAGATAGGATATGTTTTAAGGGGTCATAAAAAAATTTGAATGAATTTTTATAGGGTTTGGATGTCACAACTTTATGAACAATCCTTAAAGGCTAAAACTACCTAAAACCCTTATTCTTGACCTAATGTGAAAGAAGTTGAAGGAAAGGCATAAAAATTGGATATTTTGAATATTAAATTGATTTAGTCTTGGAGATAACTCTCCAAGGATCCTTTCGATCAGATTGAGTTGTACCCTATTTGTATGGATAGAGTACACAACTACATTTCTTGATAGATTTATGTGTTTTGCAATTAAAAAAGGTTTCAAAAGGTAAGGATAACTTTGGGAGATATAATGGGACATAAAATAACTCATAATATCCATTTATTACCTCAATATATCATACATGTACCTCTATAAGTACCTCTACTTTAGCCAATCCAAACTAGCATAGTGAATGAGATATGATCACCAAGTGAGAAGGTGATAACTTTAATTGGTAAGCCTTTTAAAGTTCACCTGATGAATATAAGGGTATGAGGACTCTTTAAAAAAAATAAATCACCCTTTCTATGGACTGGTTTGAGAAACTCAATCACACCTTGGTGCCAAGTGTGAAGGATGAGTGAAAGAAGGATGATTATGACTGTAGGCAGTGAGAACACTTAGCCAAAAGAACATTGATGATTAGGGACCCATCCAATGCATGTTGGATACTATTTATAACCCCTCCCTAATATTTAAATGGTGTTATCTATCCCTAATATATTATGGAGTGTTCAAGGAAGGACAAATGATGAAGGTCATTGCTAAGCAAGTAATTGAAGAGTCCTATGACATATCTGAAGGAATTTCATGCTTGGAGAGACATTTTTCCATAGATACCTTACATGGTTTTCTCCATACTCCATTATAATGAAAACATAACTCCTTCTCTTGGCTTTAAATGTGGATTTATGACTCTTGGACTTCATTCTTGTCTCTTCTCTCTCACATTCTATAAGTACTATCCATTTTGGCTCTTGTTTTATAATTTCACACCATATATGTAAAATCCCTATTGGTTTGATGTTTTGATTTGCCTTTGAATATTATAATAAATCTGGTTTTAATTTCATAAATATCTTTTCTAATTGTGCAAAGTGATTAATGGTGAGGTCTAGTGATTCTATCATTGCTTCTCCTTATCCTTTCATGTTTAGTACAAGGAGTTCTCATTCTAATAGGTTATATAAAGTGTATCTAGTGTGTTTGGATCCCTTCAAGTGTAAAAGTGTTATTATATTCATAAATATAATCTCTAGTAAACTTACCTTGATTTTTCTCATGCATATCACCTCTATATTGAAAATACTTATGTTAAAACATCTTAGGACTTTAAAGCTAGTTTACAAGTCTTGTTCCTTAGTGAATGAAGTATGATAGCATAATGTATATATTCATGGTGTATAAACCCCTTAAAATAGATTTATTTAATACATACTTTTTAATTTTTTCCCATAATTAATCAATTATTTTAGGTGATAAACATTTCAAGATCAATTCAAGGAGCTAGCCCTTAAACCTATAGGTCTACTTCTACTATAGGCAAACCCACATACCTATAAGTATTCCAATGTTGTAAAAATATTATATTAGGAATGAAAAACCTCCTATATGGTGAAATATTTTGTGAAAACAAATTATAAATCAATTTTTAGTCCATTTGACCACTTTTGAATACATCTGTAATCATCTTTTCCCCATCAGGTATGAACAATGGTTTTAGGAGGGTTTTGAGCTATTTTAGTTCTTAATAATGGTTCATAAAAACTAAATGTTCAATCTCAAAAAAAAATATTCTATGATAAATTTTAGGACCCCTTTCAACTATTCCTATCTCCTTGAGGCACCATCTAGTCAATTCGTATAGATATGATCATTTGAAAATGGCCTTTTGAGCTTTCTCTCACATTTTAGGTAGGTCTTATATAGTCCTAAGACAAATTTACCATTCTTATGACTCCCTCTACAAAAAAAATGTTATAATCCATCCTAAAATATCCCATAAATGTCCTAAAATTCTTGGAAGAATTCATGGTCCTATGAATGGCATTAGGCATCTTGAGGGCTCATATTCAGTTTTAGGCCTAATAAGCCTAGACTCTGTTCTTCAGAAAATGGTC
This sequence comes from Torreya grandis, assembly GCA_037957365.1. NCBI lineage: Eukaryota > Viridiplantae > Streptophyta > Pinopsida > Cupressales > Taxaceae > Torreya > Torreya grandis. Next base: position 537,029 of record JARHVA010006643.1, on the reverse strand, counting down.
ACCTGTAGAGGTTTTTAGTGACTTTAGATTATTTTATGGGATAATTTATCTTAAATTAAATATTATTCATCTTTAAAAAATCATTCCAAATCCCTCCATCATTATTTCATCATGGATATGCTCTGCCTATAGTCTTGTCTTGACTAGGAGTGCCCTCTATTTGAGACAAAATAGAGGGAAATTCCCTTGTTTTATTGGAAAAAATGAGTCCATGGGAGTATATAATATTTATTTATGACATTATATAAAAATTTAAAAATATAAATAACCTTTTCATATCTCTTAACATTCAAAAACCTAAAACTATCCTCTTAATCTTAGTGACTGTGTGTAGGGTCTAGAACCTCAGGTTGAGTGTGGAGTTAGAAACTTGCCTATGATTTGATTTCTTACTTTAAGAATCATATTAAGTTTATTTTAAAATTATGAGAGTGTTATAAACATTTTTTATATATTAAATCCTTTCCAATCTTCCAAGATTACATCTCTCATCCACTAGAACTAGTTTATAATCAGACTGTAAGTGTCTCATCTTAGGCAAATGAAATTCTTTTAGGTGACCTTCAACACTTAAAAATTATATTTCATGACCTAATATCATATTTAGGTCACTAATTCCATTCTATAGTTTTTTTAATTCACTCCTACCTTAGGGATACACTCAAATTCAAATTGCCTCTTTTCACTAGCATGATTTAGTTTGTCTACTCTGTCAAATTGTGTTACCTATAGATGTGTGTTAGATATAATTTGAAAAGATCCTTTAGGTGATCATATATTAATAAATAATAAGTTTAATTATTACATCCTCCACTTGGTAATATTCATCTCATTCCTTGTAAATAAGTGACATTCTTTCATCATCAATGCATCATGTGCCACTGTTTCACTTCAAGGTTCACTTTTGGTCTTTCTGACACTATCATTACTGAATATCCATAGTATAAATATGATTGAATTAAAATACATCAAAACAATAGTCTCTTTCAACTTAGTAACACCTTAATTCATCATTATATTGTTTATATGTTTGGGCTATAAGAAATAAGACATTTAGACTAACACAAACCTCAAACTCTTCATCAAAATATGGTGCTAAGTATGGGCAAACCCCTCATTTAGAGAAGTTAAGGTGAAACTTATCATTTACAACTTTATGAATCTATGGACATGGTTTTAGGTCTATTTATAATGTAATGGCTTCACCATTATCACTTTGATCTTTTCTACACTCTTAGACCTGATTAGAGGTCTCAAATAAGTTCAAACATCTCAATCTCAACACTACTCTACCTCATTTGTACTACTATTAGGCCACTATTAGAGACTGCCTATAGGTCTGCATGGTATATGATTCTATATGTGGAATTAGATCTCACAACCAATCTCTAACCTCTTTGAATATCTCAATCTTACTATTCTTCCTTGGGAGTCTTCTCACAACCTTGAAACCTTCTTATTTCTTCAACATGACTAGTCAATACTTAATCTCATTTTACTGTAGGTGACAATCACAAAGAGATATAACTATGTGTATTTTATACTTTTCACTCTAGCAATTCTATTCTTGAGACTAATCCTTCAAATAATAACTAATCACTATATAATTATGGAATGGAAACAACATATCACCATTTATATTAAACCCAAAATAGGAAGACAAGCTTTGCAATTCTAAAAATAATGTCTCCAAACTTCAATGGAGTATTCTATGAAAAAAATGAGCTAACCTTGATCATTCTTTGATATTCACACATCCAAACTAGACAAAGAATCACATTAAAATGATGGTCACACTCTTCAATATCGAGTACAACACTTGGCTTGTTCATATCAATGCAAATAAATAAGGAAAACTGAGGTGTCAAGGATGTGTAGGTATAAAAGAGTCACCAACCTTATTATCAATGGTTCATGACACACAATCCACCAAAATTATAACTATGACCATGAAGTTTTAGTGAAAAAATACTAATATCACCCACCAAAATCAATTACTCCAACTTACCTCCTCTTGTTCGTACCAAGTGGAAACTAGTTGACCTTTTTGACTTGTTCAAGAGAGTGATAAGAAGAAGAGGTTGGTTTTTTGGAAATTTTAGACCTATAAAAGATTCTCTAGCATGGAAGTGACATTTTGGGATCTCAATATAAACTTTTGAAGTCTTCTCATAGCCATAACTATAGTACAAGCCATATAACTACCTAAAATCACTTGAACTTATGTGATCTTCTTAGATGGACATTGAACCTACAAAATTCAATTTCAAAACTACCATATCTAAAATATTATTACATGTGGGATATATATAATTTTAAAACACTTATCTTCTTAAGTAAATAATACCAATTCATTAAATGGCCTAAAAAGTGGCTTAGGATTACACAAGACCAACTTAGATAAATATGACCAAGACAAAACATAATGTTTGACTTCACTTAAGACCATGGTACACATTTTTCAACCCAAGACACCTTATAACAAGTTTTAAATATATAATATGTTGACCTAATTTTACCTGGGGTCAAATTAGTCAATATTTTGTCAATTTCCTAGGGGTAACAAGCCAACTATGCTCAAGACCAATAGCCTTCTCCCATTAATTAGATTGTGGAGTCATTTACACATTTTACTTGAAATTGAATTGGCTCTAAAATAACACCAAAACACACCAAAAAACATAAAATAAAAACATAAGAGAAAACACACACAACATAAGCAAAACACACACCTATCCTATAATGTATAAGACCTCAAACACTTGAGGTGAAGAACAAATTCATCATTTCTTCAACTAGGTTCAAAAACAATTCATATTGAATCATTAATACTCCATGAAACTAACCCATAATGAGAATCATACTTATCAATAAACACTTACTTTTGGAGGTATTCAAATGACTTACCATATTTAAATCTTTTGCTAACTACAAGTGTGTCATTTAGAGATCTCATTAATACTCTATCTATCCCTCCAAGGATATTATTTAAACTTACATCTTTCTTGAATTCTATCATGTTCAATTGATACCTATCAAATTTAATCTTAGGAGTCATCAAAGTTCTCTCAACTTTACCTTCTTTTAGAACATGATGCACTTGATGTTTAAAACCATCAAGCTTGTCCTCTTGATACTCCATCATGTCTGAGAGTGATTCGATATTAGACTGAGGTTGAGACTACTCTTCAAATACAAATATTTCTATCTTAGATTCACTAGACTCCTTCATAATTGCATCCTTCATGATAGTATTTTGACACTCATTCTTATGCTCAATAGGACACTATCCTTCATGCTTAGGAGATTCATAAAAAACCTTACTATCTGATTCATGTTTCTTAGGAAAGGGATTTAACTTACTCAGCTATTCAAATTCTTGAAGTATGGCATGGAAATGCTACCATAGGTCATCTTCTTATTCATGGCTATCACCTTAATGGACTCTTTCATCTTATGCAAGTAGAATGGCATTGCCTTCCTCATTATATTGATCTACCATACTTTGAAAACCAACATCATCATACATATGAATAAGGTAATTACCTTTAATAGCTTTTGGAAAAGAATTATCAATGCTTACCTTAAAATTTTCATCACCTTCCTCATGGATGATGTATGTGCCAAGGTAAGTATACTCAATGAAAGTGTATGGATTATGTCCATAACTATCAACACCATACTCATCTAGGGAAAGATAAGAGATACCCTCAATCTTGGAGGATGCTCCATCATCAATAACATACTCCTCTTCATCATTAAGGGTAAAATTTAGGTTGGAGCTTGCTTCTACATATGGCTCAATAAGAAACTTAGCAATGGTTGTGTCCTAATAGTCACTTTTACTCCATACTTTGTATTGAAGGCTAATAAGGACCAATCAATAGAGAGATAGCCTCTGATCTTCATGGTAAAGTCCCTTGAGAGGTAGATAGCAAAGTGAGTAGGTAGATCAACCACCAATACATATTGAATAATTGGAAAGCTTAGACAATCATGTCAGAAAACTCTCAAACCTTTGACAAGCCCCAATAACTTAATTATCATTCCATCAATTTGTATCACACCTTTGTTATATGTTTCATATTTCACACCCAATTTATCTACCATAATCTTGGGCATAACTAAGGTACTTGCCCCACTATCCATAATGCAATTGTGAACAATATTATCTCCCATAATGAGAGTGAGGTAGAAGGGTAGGGGATTTTCATATTTGGAAGGGGGTTTAAAAATGTGAGTGGGAGAATTAGTGAGGGAAACACCATTGTTAAAGGTAGAAACATTGAGAGGAGGTGAATCAGTGATCTTAGATAATTCAATTTTAATTCCAATTCCTTTAAACCCTTAATCATTCAATACATACATTGATGAGGCATACATCATTCATACCAATGAATAATAAAGAAAATCCAAGATTAAGCACATAACACATGACATACGTGGGAACTGTCCTATAATAACAAGATCCAATTTAGACCATTTACAAATGATTAAAGAACTACCATTCTTGATTTTAGTGAGACTACAATCCCAAAAGGAGATATCACACTTGTCTAGCTGAGCTACCATAACAACTAGACTTTTAGCAAGTTTCACCTTGAATGGAGGTTTCTACCCACTTAGATGCTGAGCTACCACAACAACACCTATGAATAAGACATCTCCTTAACATTGATTGTCTACCAATTTGATGGAGATATAAAGTATATCAAAACTCTTTAACTTTACACACTCAAATCATATAAAGCCACATTTTGGACCATTCTACACTTATCAAAAACAACTCTTTCACCACAACACTCCCTATTAGTCAAATCAAATTACATACTTAAAGCAACACACAAAAATCAATCAGGACACATTACATATCCCAACTATCCCCACTCTTTAACCCTTTACTCACACTCACTTAAACACACCTGCAATAACTCTATCATAACAAAAACATAAGCAGATGATCATACACATAATACATACTTTGATCTACCTCTCAGATCAACCACCAATCTTATACATTCTTCACCTTGAATTTGCTCATAATATACTCTCTCAAACAACCTCTTGAGCAACTTGCTCATTTTGCCTCCTCTAGGCTCATTTGGTCCATTGACCTCCTATATCAATTTAATTAGACAAGCATGTATGATAGTCTTCACTCTTTTCTAGTCCTCACTAACCTATACCTTTTTTTTCAAAGGTTCTTACCTTCACTTGATTCCACAAATGCACTCCCTCATCCAAGTCTTACAAGTCTAAAAACCAACACATTTGGTTTCACTATCTATAAAGCAAACATGATAATCACTACCTTGGTTAGCCATTAGGCATGCCTTAATCCTTAAGTCATATATCATATAAATACATAGCTCAATATAATATTCATAGGTCAGCCATAACATCTATGGGTCACCCTTAAGTAACTACACCTTTTAATAAGGCCCTTGTATCCCTTATAGGTCTCATGTGAACCCATTGACTCTTTTAGCACTTAATCTAACAAAAGAAAGAACACAAAACAACTATCAAAATCATGAAACCATTCCATATGATCTATATGTCCCCCTTAAGTGCCAACAACTAACATAGAACCCTTTTGCTTAAGCATATTTTTCTTAAACAACATTTTGTGCACATAGTCATTATGAACGAACACCTAATCACCTTATAAACCATTGTTCATATAGCATATAATTTTTCAAACCTTTATAGTACACATAGATCATCCTCATGGAGTCTAAAACACTCCCAATAGACAATTCATTAAGATATATCAAAACAATATTAAAAAAAGATTGAACAATCTTCTAGGATCACTTAAATTGCATGCACGAACACACATTCAACTTTTAACCTTCATAAATATATATTTACACAATTTAATATCTTCAAATCTATATCTACAAATGTGCCTTGGAGTCCTCTATAATTTTTAATTTTACACTATGGGGAAGTTCCTCCTAGATCAAAAGTTATAGCCAAAATATATAGCACTAGTTTTTCCTTTCAACATTCAAATATTCAAATGCAAATAGTCATAGTTAAACCTTAAATATCATGCTCGCATCTCATGTCCTCTTTGATCATATTAAACACACACCGTTAATATTTTTTGATCTTTAACACATAGTCTACCAAAGCCAAATGTTAAACATCTAATAGTTAACCTCATCTCATATAATTTGGAGACTTTGACTCCATATGCTCCATTGATCTCTTATACATAGCTAGATCTTTAATGTCATTAAATTATTGTCATTTTGACCACTTTGACTCCACTCGCATTATTTATCTCTATTTGTATGATCACCCACTCACCATTGACACTTGGAAGAATCTTGATATTTATCTCTACTTAGGATTAAACATAATACACTTGTCCTCATCTCATTGCTTCCTAAATTCTTGGATAAAAATGCATCATCGATGTTTCTCAAACTTTAACTTGTGCAAATTTGACTATGGGAACCTTAGTTATCTACCTAGAAGGCCAACGTTGCACAGTCATATATTTTATTGCACTTGGATACATGATCTACAATTTGGAACATATGATCTCCTTACATAGGAGAATCCAACCATATAACAATATAATCTTGAAACCCTCACATGTGTGAGATATATCACCATTAAAATGCCTTCTCAAAATATTCTATAATAGAACCAACTATGTGTAGAACTTGTCTGGGAGACCAACTTGGGACATACATAACTTTTGTCATGCTAATTCACATGACCTAAAATTTGGTGCATAAGAACTGGGCATAAAATTTAAAAAAATCGTATGGTCACCTTCTCTTTATATGTACACATGTGCAATATATTATACCATCAAAATTCTTACTCGACTCTTTCTTGCCTCATGCAAATTTGGATAAGTATGGGAAAACACTATCAAAATGATTAGGGGCCCAACTTTGAACATGCACATATTTCTATGTACTTAATTGCATGACTTGAGATTTAAAAAATAATAAATAGGGACTAATTTTACCACAAACATATAACCAACTCCCGTTGACTCATTCACATGTGGCAATGGTGACATCATCAAAATGCCTACTCAGATTTTTTGCTATTGGATGCAAAGTGTCTAGATGAAAACTATGATCAACCATATGAAATAAACTCATACAAACAAACATTATAATATTATAAAAACTTTTATAAGATCCATTTCACACTCTCAAATCAACATACTCATCTTTAACATCTCTAACTATACCAAAATAGAAGATCAACCAAGCCAACTTCAAGCACACTAAGGCATGCACATTGTACACTTTGTCATTACCACTTAGGCTATAAAAAAACTTAATACATTCATTAAACCTCCATTACATCACCATGAAATCATTTAAAACTCTCCAACAATCTCCCCCTTTTTCATTGATGTCAATAAACATCATTTAACTCACTTTCTTCTCTCTTCAAGCATTCCACAATGGGAACTTTCTCCTCTTTTGACACAATGAAAAGTGGGCACCAATTGATCCTAAGGAAATGAAAATAATATCAACAATATAATACCATATTATAAATTTATTACAAACTACCCCTTACCTTGAGCCTACCTCTTCTTTCCTTGACAACTTCCTCTTGTTCCATGTTGCCACTCTCTTTAACCAAGCATTTAAACCAATGAGGAAAGAAAACATAAAACAATGAAATTTGATGGAAAATATAAAGAAACACATTAGAGGGAATCCCCCTAAGATTTATGATCCATTGCATCACTTAAGCATCTTTAAATCTTTATACACCATGAAGAACCACCATGCATGCTTACAAGCCTTCTCTCTCAAACCACCTTAAGGACCACCAAAAGAACTTTATGCCACTCACCAAATAGGAAACATGATGTCAACCAACTTTATAAATCTCCTTGAAACATACATACCTTTACATTTTTCATAAAAAAAACAAAAATGCACTCATCTTCCCACTAGGCCTATCTAGTCTTCTTGTAGCCCTACCTAGAACTTATTGAGCCCTTAAATTTTAGTAGATGTACTTTCAAGACCTAAAAATTCATATATGGATCAGTCTAATATTAACGCTCAATCATACCAATTTTAAACACCTATATCAACCTCTTAAACATAACTCCTTCACAAACCTACTACCTAATTAAGCTTCCAACTTGACAAAAACTTAAATAACTTGAGAACCATAAACCTTCAAATCTATACGAATCTTGATTTGAAAACCCATTTGGCCTATTAAACATATTAATAATCCTGAAACCTCAAATCATAATGAAAACCACTTTTCCATCATAGCCCAAAACCTTACAATCTTAAAATAAATAAAGTCAACAAACCTCCTAGTCAACACACACCTCTAAAACTTTTTGCACATCTAAAGATAGTCATTACACACTTTTGGACAAAAAATTGAGAAACCATAAATTTTTTAACTTAATATTCCTATAACCCATTTTAGAACCTACTTGTCTCTAAGCCAAAAATTGAGAAAACCAAGAGCACTAAAAAAAAACCATAATTGGCATGAGCATACCTTGTTTTCATACCTTCTCAATAAAAAATATCTAATATCCACCAAGCTTCCTTTGAATAAAAATTATCTCCTTTAATCTTAGATAGATAAACCCCTTTGACATAGAGACACTCAATTTCACAAAACTTAGGAGACTCCCATATCTCCATATCTTTCTTTGACTTGCAGTCCTACTTGACTTTAACTAAATCCTTGACTTCACTATCTTCTTCAAAATTTTCAATAAATGTTGTCAATAGAAACTCTTGGCTCTCCTTCATGTTTATCATGGAAAATAAACCATCTTTAGTCTCATTTTGATCTCTTCTAATAGGCTTAGTTTTCCAAACCCATGTGTGACGTCTTCTTTGCACACCAAGAGCTCCATACACCTTATTTTGCTTTGAGAACACATTCATCCTATTTTTATAGTATCTAGAAATGTGACCAACTTTATGACATTTGAAACAAACAAGATCATTCATACCTTTTACTTGATGATGATTGTGATCTTCTTTTTCTATTTAGATAGAAGACAAATTCTATTTGTAGTCCTATATCTTTTTCGTATCTAATTCCTTCTTTGTTATGGTAGGTAGTCCACCTTAATCAAGATTAACCTTTATATTCTTGGGTCTCAACACCATTGATTGACTTTTAAGAGCATCTTTCTTCTTGTCAATACATGAGTGCTTCTTCAAACTATCCTTGTAGAATCTAGAAATATGTCATATTTTATTACAATTGTAGCAAACAATATCATTCAACATATCACTTGATTGATCTAAGTTATGAATTTTATATGACCAATTGTTCCTTTTTCAAAGACTCCATGAATTCCCATAATTAACTAACTTACTTCTATAGTCCTTAGCCTTATGGCCATACTTATTAAATATATAATAATGATCATGAAATAAACTAGCATACCTTGAAGCATTTGGTTGTCTAACATACCTTCTTGCATTGATTTCAAAGTTTCTCCTTGACATACTTAGGCTTCTCATGCTTTTCTTCCAACTTATTCAATTTGATTATAACAGGTTCATGCTCACTTTTTAATGACTTCATTTCAACCTTCAATTGATTGCAATCATCTTATATTGATTTCATATTTACATTTGTAATCCTTAACTGATCCTCAAGAATATTGATCTTCTCTTCATCCAATTTATCCTTGTTGGCCATGTCTTTCAATCTATATCCTTTTACTTCAATAGACTTGATATGTTCTAGATAATTTTTTCTTATTTCTTGGATAGACCTAAAAATCTTCCCTCAAGAGAACTAACTTGTGCTTTAAGACCTTTGATCATATTTCTCATTTTATGATTCTTCTTCTTTTGCTCCTTTAGTTCACCAACTGCACCCATGAGCTCATCTTTTAGATAAAATTTTCATCTCTTGCTATCATCTTCTTTACTGTTATGGTAAGATTATTTATAAAAAATGATGTCCTTTTAGTTTGAACATAAACTTATCTTGGCATCTTATGGATGAACCTTGAAATCATTGATAACATTTTCATCCTCTTTGGAATTTATTCAAAGTACATATTTTTTCTTCATGTGATTTGATCATAGCTTTCCACTATTTATTTTCTTTCTTCAACTATTTAGCCATCTTTATACCTACTTCAGATCACCTTCAAGTTGTAAGACTTCCTCCAAAGGACCTACTCTGATACTAATTATTAAATGTACAAACACTAGGGGGTGAATCAATGAGCCTAGATAATTAAATCTAAATTCCAATTCCTTTAAACCCTTAATAATTTAATACATACATTCATGAGGCATACATCATTCATACCAATGAATAAGAAATACAATCCAAGATCAAACACATAACACATGACATATGTGGGAAACCCTCTTGGGGAACAAAACCCACTGGAACCTATAGTTGGAATACTATCCTATAAACACAATATCCAATTTATATCATATTCAAATGATCAAGGAACTACCATTCTTGATTTTAGTGAGACTACAATCCCACAAGGAGCTACCACACCTATCCAGTTGAGTTGCCATAACATCTAGACTCTTAGCAAGTTTTACCTTACAAAGAGGCTACTACCTCATTAGATGATGAGCTTCCATAACAAAAACTATGAATAAAACATCTCCTCAACACTAATTGCCTTCCAATATAATGGAGATACAAAGTATATCAAGTTTCTTTAACTCTACACGCTCAATACATCCAAACCCACCTTTTAGACCACTCTACATTTCTTAGTAACAATTATGTCACCATAACACTCCTTATTGGTCAAATCAAATTAAATACTTGAACTTGTAGAGAGGATTACAAAGCAAGTTAGTCAAGCATTAGTCCATAAATAATGAAACATGCATAAATAACTAACTAACCTAGCCTATATATTCCTATGGGAATTACAAAGGATAACAAGAAATAAATGAAAGAAAGAAACACCATATTACCTTCCCACATGAATTTAACATACCCATGTGGCTCAAAAACATGTTCTCCCTTGATCAAGCATCCTTTTCTTTGTCAACATTGGTGGTAAGCTCCTCCAATGCCTCAAGAACACTCCATAAAACCTAGGCTCTTGATTGTAAATCACTAAACTAGCCTATCAATGAAACTTTGTGGAAACAATTTAGCATTATAACTTTGAAATATTCAAGCTTTGAATATATTTGAGCATAATAACCTTGCACTAAAATAGCTTAGAAATGATTTTCAAGGCCTCTCTATTTATATAATTTTGAGATTGGTCAGGATCCACCTAAACCATCCATCTTGAGATGAAGATGTGTGGTTGAGGACAATCTTAATATTTAGAATTGAACCATAACTATCTTCATCATGAAATTGGAATAAGGAGAATTGAAGAGGCATGGGAGGCATTAACTAGGCATGGGTGACCCATAATCTTGATATTTGTGGCATTTATGGCTTGATGGATGCCACCCCATAGATGATATCACTAGGTGATGTAGATAATAAGAATCAAGTGTTAAAAATAAATATTCAACAACTTTCATGGAAAATCCACTTAATTTCTTGATTTGGATTAATTAGTCTTAAACAAGGTTAATCAAAATTTGTGTAATTATTTGAAAATTGGCCCTTGAATAATCAAAATGATCAGAAAGTCATATTACTAGGTCATAATTTGACTAGAGAGGAACTGGAAGGTGATGTTAGATGCGTTGGAGTTGTATTCCCATTTAAGATGTTGCCAATATAAAATAACAAAGGTACATGATGTGTACCAATGAATTGGAAGAAAAGAGTGATCTAGAACACTAAATGGTGAAATGGTCATTTTGACTCGAAATGATCTGATCAAAGTTAGCTGCCCATAAAATGCATTGCCCTATTTAGGGATAGTTTGACCTAAACTCTCACTTGTAAGTGATAAGTTAAAAACATTTAGTACGTTTTATATATTTTGACCTAAAATGTGCATTTGAGTGCAATTCAAGTAAGATTGATAATTTCAACACAAATGGTGTTAGGAATTGGATGTCTACATTTTACCCCTATTTGAGAAGGTGTAGCGAGACATTTAGACAAAGCAATGTCTTTTAAAAGACGAGTTTTCAAGAAGATATTAGAACAAACCCATGATGCCCCCTTGAGAGGACATACTAGGATGAAATAAAAGGATGGACTCTCAAAAAAAGAGAGAAAGTAAAGATTAACCCATGGAATAGATCACATCCAAATGAGCTAATGCTTGCACACATGATTACCATCTATAATAAAACTATAATTAGAGGTATAATAGACCCCAAAGATGGGGGGAATGAGAAAGATACAATCCATACATGTAAAGGACACACTGTAAATGTACCCAATTTGAGAGTACAGGTTATGTGCTTATGGCATTGATCAATCTCAAGACAAGTTGCACATTAAATATTGTCATCATGGACTTTAATGTGGAGAGTTTGGAATTTGAGGAAAAGGGAGAATGTTCTACTTCAGGAAGGGAAGCACCTCTAGAATGGGGTCTCCAAATAGAAAATAATAATCATTACTTTAGTAGAGCATATTTGATTGTGATAAAATAGGTGTGCCCCAGTAGGTCAAATCTTGATCATTGATAAAGGATAAATAATGGTTTTGTCCTTATAGAGATGATTTGATTCAGATTTGGTTTAGATGGTGGGCCCCAACATGGTCAATTAGTAAGTAAAATATCTCAAAGATATAACCCAAAAGATAGGTTAAAGTGAACAAGTGCAAACATATATGCAATGGGTTAATGGCTTAGAAAGCCATATAAAGCCAAGCATATGAGAATGCACAAAGTGATGAGATAGATGAAAAGAAGAATGGAGATATCTGAGCTGACCTTAATATAAATTGAGCACTACTTACATAGTTTTATGGACTCATGTTCTAACATGAACTTCAAGCTAATGTAGTTCACCCAAGTTTGGGAGAGAATGGATTGAGGAATGATGAAAAATGACCACGAATTGATTAAACTTACAATTTATGCAAAGAGATGCATATCTAAGCATAGACAAAGAAGCCTAAAATGTATGCTATTTAGAAGCCTAATTCCATATCATGAGCCTAGGTTTGATGAAGTGTTCTTGAGAATTTTTTATCAGAGTTAATGTTGATGTTAAGATGTTGAGACCTGAGCACAAAGTGCTTGTTCTAATAAAATAAAGTAGGCATCATAAGTATGAATAACTTAGAATGACATAAGATTCTAATTACACAAATCTAGTTCAAATGTGAATACCTATAACTAGGATAATGGTAAAATAATGACCAAAACCAGAGTTACAATAATTTAAATTTAAACAAAAAAGAAAAAATAATTAAGAAGAGAAACATAAATGAACCTAACTTGAAATCAAGTTATGATCTAAAGTAGGAACAAAAATGTTTAAAAACAAAAGGCAAGAACGTCTTAATGACATGAGACCAAGATATGAATAATCAAGATCCATGTGGACCATCAAGGAATTCTTGAACATAAAAGAGAAAAGCAAAATCAAATAGAAAACAAGATACCAACAACAATCAAATAATCAAAAGAGAAAAGGAAAAAAGGAAAAAAAATAAAAGGAGAGGTGCGAAAGCACAACAAAAAATGAAGAAAACTCAAAGCATTACTTTCCACCACATCATAATAAAGAATAATGACAAAACAGTTGTTCCCTAATTAAAGAGGAATAATGATAGAAGAAATGGGAGAAGAGAAGAAAAAGGTGTTGGCCAAGATGACTCTAGATGTTTAAGACAAGTGGATATTGCCTACATAGTTCCATGGATGCATGTTCCAACATGAACTTCAGGCTAAATGTAATTCTCCCAAGAAATGGGATATAATAAAAAAGATGAGGATCAAACCAGCATGATTACTATTACAGAATATATGGAAGATACAAACAAATGAGAATGGTCTCGCAAACAAGAAGATGATGAGACAAGAAAGAATGATCTTGTAAAATGGAAACTCTGTGGGACAAGATGAAATGAATTGGTGTTTTTGTGTTTGTAAAATGGAAAGAGCATTATTTCTTAATAGTTACTCACAAAATAAGGAGAGCATGGGATGGTGGAATAAGAATATATAAATGTACAGAAGTGTGAGACAATGTTATTGTTCTTTTATGGATAATGTTTTAATGTTTTTGGTATTTTTAAAGTTTTGATAATATTTTTGGTGCTTTCAAGATAAAATATGCAAAGGTGGGACCATCTAGTCAAGGAGAGGCACATCTTGAGAGTAGAAGTTCCAATGAAATAGCTAAGCTAGCTGTAATGGCCCATGCTCTCAAATCGGTGAGAATGAGGTTCTTGATAAAACAAGTAGCAAAGCTTGTACTGAGAAGATGAAAATATTCACCTATCAGAAGCTACACAAGATTGTCCTAGATGAACTACTTTGTATAATTGATGTTTAAGATGTTCATAATGTTCATAAGACATAATAAAGATCATAATTGGTCAAGGGACAAAAAGTGTTCAAGCTTATAACATGTCCTAGACGTAACAAATAATATGCATCTTGAAGAGAGAAATCTAGAATGGGATGAAGAATGTGTTTAGAGTACCAAGCTTTCAAATCCTTTACTATTGAGATTCATGAAAAGTGGACTATGGTAGTATAAAATGTGTTCAAGGTAAGATAAAAGGGTGGGACAAAATTATGATAGCACAAGTTGCCCCAAGTCACAGGTCTTATAGATAATGGTTCAAAGTTGTTCATGCATAGAATTTCTTAAGGTGTATGATGTTCATGGGCTCTAAAATATCTTCACCATTAGGTTTAGCCAATTGATATGCTTCTGATCCATAGTTTGTTATGACAATATATGGTCTTAACCAATAAGGCTAAAATTTACCTTTCTTTTTTGGTTCGACATTCATGTTCTTCTAGTTATCTTCCAAAAGTAAGTCACCAATCTCAAATTCTCAAGGGATAATGTGTTTGTTGTAGCTTATTTTAAATCTATTTTGATAGACCTGCAAGTTTTCTAGGGCAGCCAAATGCTTACCATCAAGAATTTATAGTTCTTTTAGTTGTGAAGATCTATAGTCTTCATCATCTTCAATGTGCTCCAGTGATATTCTTAATGATGGGATCTCAATCTTGACCAAGATGATATATTCAGTGCTAAAAACAAGGGAGTATAGAGTAGCTCTAGTTGGGGTGTAATGATTGGTTCTATAAGCCTAGAGGGTAGGAAAAAGTTATAAGTGTCAATTATGGCTAGCATTATTGACAATCTATTTTAAGATGGATAAAATGGTTTTATTTTATGCCTCAACTTGTCCATTACCTTGTGGGTTATCTAGAGTGGATTTCTTGTACTTGATCTTGAATTTTCCACAAAGAGCTTTCACATCTTG
This sequence comes from Torreya grandis, assembly GCA_037957365.1. NCBI lineage: Eukaryota > Viridiplantae > Streptophyta > Pinopsida > Cupressales > Taxaceae > Torreya > Torreya grandis. Next base: position 521,669 of record JARHVA010006643.1, on the reverse strand, counting down.
GTTTACAAAGGATCTACCATTATTAGATATAATACGGGCTAGGATGCCATATTGATAGATGATATGGTAATGAATGAATTTGGATATTTGTTTCTTAATAATATAAGTGAGAGGAATGGCCTCAATCCACTTGGTAAAGTACTTGGTTATAGTCAAAATGTGATTATGGTCATTTGAAGATGTTGGGTTAATTTTCCTAATGAGATCAAGACCCCATGTTGAGAATGACCATGGTGTTGTAATTGGCTGCAATGGTAAAGAAGGTGTATGTATCAAGTTACTATGCTACTAACAAGGAACTTTACACTTTTTTACATAATTACAATCATTTGTCTATATTTTGGGCCAATAATATCTTTTTCTAAGAAGTTTCTTTGCTAGGACTACACCATTGGTATGGGCCCCACACATTCCTTTATGAAGCTCCTTTAGTGTTATCTTGGATTCTCCCAAAGATAAACAATAAATAAGTGTTCCAACATAGCCTTTGTTATAAATCATTTTTCCAAGGAGGATGTAACATGTTAAGCGATGAAGGAACAATTTTTTTTGGTTATTAGAAAGGTTAGTGAGAAATTCATGGCTATAGAAATAGTTATACAAATATTGGTACCATGGTAGCTTAGGTGATAGATTATGATAAAAAATGGTGCATATCATCTCTGAATTTGATAGAATATGTGCTAGTTAAAGAATATTTTTAATCAAGAATTGATACTTTTTAGCAGTGTCATGCATTTGAATCATGAAACCAATTTTTGCTATGGCGTCGATAGATTTGTTATTGACTTGTGGTACTTGCTCAAACTATAGAGATTTAAAATGTGTTTTAAGGTTATCAATAATTTAATTATAAGAAATAAGCTTATCATCTTTTGTTTGATACTGATCATTAGTCTAATTTATGATTAGCTATTAATGCCTCATACTCAACCATATTATTTGTACACTAAAATTATATATGGAATGCTTTGGGGATTAGATCCCCCTATGGTGTGATCAATAATATTTTATCTCTAGATCCTTAGGATGTGAAGGAGCTATCAAAATAGAGTGTCCACTATTTAGGTTCTTGTGACGCTTATTCTATCATCATGATAGAATCATCTAGAATGTCAAAGTTGAGTGGCCATAATAAGAGCTTCCACAAGTTGGTCCAAACGAATCTGCCCTTTGATTGCCTTCTAATTTTGGTATTCAATATCAAAATCACTAAGGAACATAATTCATTTATCCATATGCCCTTAGATATTTTCTTTAGATAAGAGGAACTTGAGAGGATCTACCTTGGTGATAACAATAGTTTTATTATTTAGCATATAATGTCATAATTTTTGAGTGGTGGACACCATAGTTAAATATGCCTTCTTGATAGGCATATAATTATGTTCATAGGCTACCAATGTGTGGCTTAAATAATAAACCATGTATTCCTTACCATGATCATCATGCTGAGCCAAAAGTGCCCCTAGTGCATGTTTTGTGGCTGATATGTAAAGAAGTAGTGGCTTTCCTTGTGTCAGAGGTTGTAAGATTGATGGATTGGCCAAGTATGTTTTAATCTTTGTAAATGTTATATGATAATATTCGTCCCACTAAAATGTTACCCCCTTCTTTAAGAGATGGGTAAATGGGTGGCACTTATCTAATAGTTAAGAAATGAACCTGTGTATAGACTAGATCTTGCCCTATAGACCTCACAATTGTTTAAGATTATTTGGTGGAGGCATAGCCATAATAGTGGTGACCTTTTTAAGGTCGAATTAAATCCCTCATTATGATATAATGAACCCTAGAAATTTTCTTGATGTGACCCCAAAGACACATTTCTTAAGATTCAAGCAGACTTTATATGCATGAAGCCTCTCAAATATTCTTCATAGAATGTCAAGGTGTCTAGCTCTTGTTCTTGATTTTAATAATATATCATAAACATAGTCCTCAATAATGTCATGCATCATGTCATGGAAGATGAAAATCATTGCACGCTGATATGTGGCTCCAACATTCTTCAAACTAAATGGCATGACATGGTAATAGAATGTCCCCCATGGAATGTTGAACATGGTCTTATGTTGATCTTCAAGGGCTCTCTTGATTTGATTGTAACTAAAAAATCTATCCATTAAGGATATCATCTCATACCTAGTAGCTAATTCGATAATCATGTCAATGTTGGGCAGAGGAAAATCATCTTTGGGGCATGCCTTATTGATATCATGAAAATCAATACAAACATGTATGCCTAGGCTATTTTTACTTACTGACACGAAGTTAGAAATCCATTCAGAGTAGTCTAGTGGTCTGACACAATTGGCTCCTAACAAATTTTCCAACTCGGCCTTAACCAAAAGGGTGATGTATGGATGCATCTTTCTCAACTTTTTCTTGATTGGTTTAGCACCAGTGAGAACAACAAGATGATGCACAACTAAATCTAGGTCTAAGCCTGATAGGTTAGAATATGCCCATGCAAATATGTTTATATAATCCTTAAGAATGGATATAATATGTTCACATTCCACTATAGTAAGGGAAGCTCCAAGATAACCATTTTTGGGATCATCATGGGTTCCCAAATTCACTTCTTTTGTGCTCTCCATAAGGAGTGTGGATCCATCTTCTAGAATTGTAGGCAATGTATGGTCATGATCATCTTCTTCTACTCTATCTTCTTGTTGTTCCTTCTAAAGATTCAGATAATATGAAGAATTAGAATCTACCTTCTTAGGTAAAGGCCAATTGATAAAAAAAGCCAAAAACTCAAGATCAAGATGCTCAAATATTTGATGTTGTTCCAAAGAGATGCTTGTACTAGCTATAGAACTTGGGCTATATGGACTTCTACATCCTGAGGGGATGAGCAAACTTTCCTACCTAAGAGTGCTTGAAACAAGTTTTCACTCAAAGGCTTGTCTTTTTATTTACTTTTTCCCTAATCAATAAGTGTCTCAAAGAGGTTTTCACCTGAAGATCTTGATGTTTGTTCTTTACTATGACCAAGAAAGTTTTATTGATCTCTAAAGTAGGTAGAAGAATTTAATGAAAAATTAAAACCCTATTTATGATCACCAATGTGGAATACATTTCATAGGCCCATGTATTCTGCAATCAATTCTTCATTTTGAAACTCATCGAGGCATATGACCAAATTTTGTTGATCCCAATCTATGAGTTTAGGATGGCAAAGGCATAGGTTACAGTGAGTGTTTACTTCAAGATGGGAAGCACCAATGGTAAAGATATAATGTCCTGCTTCAGGAAGGAAAGCACCACTAGGATGGTTTTTTGATTTAGGATGAGAAGCTCTAATAGGTGTTATGGTTAATATAGCATTTGAATTAAACAAATTGGAATCATCAAGCTCATCAAAAAGGCTATAATGGGACATTGCATCACTACTAGGAGTCTTATTACTAGTCACTTTAGATGAGTCACTACCAAATGTTATGAGGTCATCCTCTAGTGGTTTAAATTTGAGACCATGATTCCCATTAACAACTCCAGCTGATAAGGGCTCTAAAATTCCTTGTGCTTGTGGGCTAAGGCCTTTCCTTGTATAGTCAATATGATCCATTATCTGGTTAGGGATAGGATACTTTATATTCTAAAAATAATCTGCAAGGCCTTTCTAATATAACCAATCTCCCTTAGTAAAAGCCTCTTAATCTTTCTTCGATGTAATTATAGGTACAAAAATTATAGGAGGTTTTAGTTGCTTCCTCTTTGGTTGCCAAATCTGATCAGGTCTATTAAGAGTCTGGGAAGTTTTAGGCTTACCATATGTTTTAGGGGATTTTGGTAATTTCTTAATATGGAGGATGTCCTTTAGATGGTACGTGGAATGCCTGCATCTTTAATAACAACCTGCTTGTCCAGAGCTATAGGAAATGGATCAATTGAAGTAGAGGCTAGATCACTAGGGTATATATAATTAGATGGATATGGATGGGAAATGATGGATTTGGTCTTCTTTGTAATGAATTTATAACCTGGGCAATAGTTATATTTATGAAACTCTACTTTAAGATGTTTGCAGTATTGGTATGGCTATTGATCAAAGGGAATAGTAACCTCGATCCCATCATGAGGAAAATTAAGGCATTGGTGAAGAGTAAATGGAACTACTTGTACTTCATATATCTAAGTATGACCAAGAAGTATGTTATAAGGAAGCTCAATATCCATAATATATAATAATGTGTGATGAGAAATAGACCCAACCATGACTGGCAACCAAATTGTACCAGATGACTCCCTCTCAACATTGTCGTAAGCCTTGATTGTAATAGTCTCTAGATGAATGCCTTTGTCCATGTAACCCAATCATCATACTAATTTAAGAGATATGATTTTCAGCCCTAAACCATTATATATAAGAACTTGCTTGATCCTTTGATCTGTAATGATTATCTCAATGTATAGTGGGTTATTGTGGTTTGGGTCAAGGGTGGACATGTCCTTTTGATCAAATGTGATTTGTTAAAATGAAGATAATTATGTAATTGATCAAGGTTTATATCATTAGGCACAATAGACTCTTGTAAAATTTTGTTGAAGATGGTTCTATAGACATCAAATGTCTACAAATGTTATAATATGGAAATTTGTGCAGGGGTTTTATCTAATTAATTCATTATAATAAAAGGCCTTTGAATTATGGATTGAACTAGTTTGGTCTTTGTTGGGACAATATTCAGCTTTGGAACCATTGGCACAGTGTTCTCATTGGGTTTATGGAAAGAAGTGGGAAAAGGGCCTTGGATGGTAACTCACGGGCATCTAATTGTAACTACATAACCTAGAGGTGGTAAGGAGTCATTATATTTAGAAGAGAAATGCAAAGGGCCTTGCATGGTGATTCAAGGGTGATTAATAGTACTATTATAATTTTAGGTTAATGAGGAAACTTTATAAGAATGGTATTAGTATTCAAGATTAGTAACCCATGAAAATAGAGTAACAACATGATGATGTAAACTTGACGTGATATTACTAGGGGGAGAGGGTTTAAACCCTATAATTAAGGGTCTCATGTTGTGAGGAACACAAGATTGGCCATGTAGCATCACAGTAATAGTGGTAATGTGGGTTATAGAAATATGTCCCATAATGTTATTACAGTAGTAAGGTACATTATTATAAGCCACATTATTAGTGTGGGGATCATGATCTCGATTATGCTCACTATGATTCTGACCTTGTTGTTGGTTCTGATTCTACCTTTGTCCTTGATTGTGACCATTTTGATTATTTCTTGGTGGTGGTGGATCATGTTGAGCAAAGGGGTCTTTATAGATTCCCATATCCTAATTTGTGTCCTAATTAAGGGCCAACTTAATTTCCAACTCACCATTTTCAATAAAGTCCTCAATAATATGTCATAATTGAATACAATGATATGCACCATGACCAGCAACACAATAAAAGTTACACCATTAATTCTCTTTGTACTAGTCTGGTTTTGGTTGATCTTGAGGAAATGGCCTTGATACTGGCCATATAATTAAATTAGCTATAATGATCTTTTGTAACACTATTTTAATTGATTCTCCTAACTTGATAAAGACTCTAAAATTATTATGAAACATCCTTTTTAGAGGTTGTGTTTATAAATTAGGTAATGGATTTGAGGGAGTTAATTATACATTTGGAGGAGGCATAACCTATACCATTTGTACATGTCTTGTTTCTATCACCCCATTTCCAACCATGTTATTATTATTTTGAAATCCTTTAGACTTATCCTATGTAACTATTTGAGGAGATGGTGATTTAGTCTAATTAGATGCTTGACCTTGTGCAAATATCTTAGCAAGGCCCCTAACAATAAGAGCCTTCTCAATCTACACTCCTTTGTCAATATTTTTTTCAAATGAGTTAGTGCAAGCTAACCATAGATTATGCACAACTTCATGATACAAATTATGTGAAAATATATTATCCAACTATTTATCTGGTAAATTATGTTGAAATTAGCCTACCAATGCTCCCCACCTTTGTAGATATGCAAAAAAACTTTCACCATCACGATGCTTGCCTTTGCATAAGTCAAGAATAGTCAATTCATGTTCTATGTTGTATGAGAAATGGTTAACAAAATTTTTTGATAAGTCATTCCAATCCATAATTGATCCTTTAGGTAGTTTAAGTAGCCAATCAAGAGTTTATCCTACTAAACTTTGCAAAACTAGTCATAGTAAGTAATTGTTGATATAAGCAACCTCTTGACACAAGATGAAGAATGCTTGTACATGTTCATGTGGATCTCCTTTTCCTTTGTATTTATCAAATTTAGGTGCTTCAAAATGATGTGGAAAGGGGTTTTATAGAATAGATAAGTCAAATGGATATGGGCATATCTCATCGAATTTGTACTTTTTGACTGTATTATTTGTCTCCAATATTTGGACAATTTCCTTCATAGAATTCCATTCTTGCATGTTTGGTGCACTTATGGATTGGATAAGATTTTGTTGGGGTAGAATGTGCCCCTAGTTTTGCTGCTATTAGGGTATAATGTACCCCTAGTTTTGTTGTTGTTGGGGTGGAATGTGCCCCTAGTTTTGTTGTTATTGGGGTCGAATGTGCCCCTGGTTTTGTGTAGATCTATAGGGAGCATATACCTTTCTATCCATGATTTGGTTCTAATTTTTTGCTTGAGTTGAGAACATAGGCCATTAATTCTTGGATTGCAAAACATTCCTTAAATCTAGTTGTTTTGTACTTTGTTGATATTTGAAATTTCTATCTTTATTTACCAATCTTTGGTTTGTTTGAGGGATTTCCTCAATTTGAACTAAATGTTTGGGTTTCTGAGTTTGTAAAGTAACAAGAGGTTCTTGATAATTGAAGAACATATGTTTCATGTCAAATAAAACATCTTATAAGGTCTCTTGTGACTTTAACTATTCATTTAGATTGCCTTGATCCACTATGGTAATGTTTTCATCCAATACTTATTGCATACTTTACACCATATCTTTGTGTTCTTTTGAAGCATTATTGTGAATTGAAGTGGAAACTAGGGAGTCAGTTAAGTCTATGACAAGTTGATCTACATATCATTGACTTATTATCTTGATCTTAGCTAGAAGATCCAAATTTGTGGGTTTTGACTCTATTTATATTTCCTTTCCTTTGTTAAAGGAAGAAGGTATGTCTATTTGTGAAAAATCTCTCTCTTTCCATCATTGTTCTCCTTCTCTAGCTAAGGTATGAAATTATTCTATAGGAAAGTTAGAAGGTAGTCTAGCACTTGATTCTATCAATCTAAGAAGGGCTTCATCTTGATCTTCTTAGGGTTGATATTTATTATAATCATCTTCAAATCCTACTATTGTAGGGATATTATCAAAAATAATACGGTTATCTTGACCATCATAAAATTGCTCATCCTCATAACTAAGGCCATAAGAGGCTCCACTATGAGTGAACCTTTGAGTAATGTCTAAAAAGAGTTGTTCTGTGTGTTTGACTAACTTTGGACAAATGTTCAACAGTCAATCAATGTATGCTTTATCTCTCTTTTAAACAAATAACCAATGTATTAATGAGACTATAAGGGAGGGTGGTGTGAAGCCACACATAATTTATAATATTTGGTTCATGAGTTCACACAACCTTTGGTAAATTTGAAATAATATAGATCAGAAGAGAGTGAGGTAACTCAAAGACCCAAGGTGAAAAATAGTACACCAAAGCCTAGATCTTTGTGATACATCCACACTATAAAATCTAGCTTCAACTTTGACAAGTTGACCCTAGAAGTTTAGAGGAAATATCTCTAGATTATGAAGAAGACAAAATAGACTAAGAAAATCAAGATGTAAAAACATACGTGAATCACTAAGTACAAAACTAGGACCAAATAGGTAGCACAACATCGCCACATGATTATAGTAGGATAAAATATGTTCTAGGACCCAAAGTGTGAGTGATATGCAAGATGACTTGACTCCACCAAGATGATAATGTAATTTTGAGTCTTAATAAATGACCTTCAATCCAAATAGAAAATTGAACCCAAGTTAAAACAAGCTTAGTGCACAAATGGTGAACCCACTTTGACACACCAACCCTTAGAACTCAAAAATGTTCAATTTCAAATGTGGATTATAAATGAAGGATTTAAAAAAATTGGGTAAAATATCTAGAGTCAATTGGGCATCATAACTTCACCAAAGTGGACGACATGACACAAAGCTTTTGATAACAAATTGAATAAGGAAAAGATGAATTTTCCATTTGGATAGCGTAATGTCTCCCTTGCTCAATAAAATTGAGGACAATGTGTTTTGGTTAAGTTCATTGAGTTAACAATTATTTGTAGACATAAATCAATACTAAATAAGATAATGAAAAAAAACAAGCATCTTAAGTCTAAACTAATAAGGTATGGCAAAATGGGGTATACTAAACTAGCAAGGTTTCAATCATTCTAGGGGAATCAATTGCACAATGACTTTCATGCCAAATAATGCTAAATAAAAACATGAATTTTGGGTTCATATCACTTGGCTTGTTACAAAAAGGTCTAGTCTTTTTTGTAACCACTACATCTTACTATTCACTCAGTGTAGTGTGATGTCCAAAGTGCCACTACATCCCATGTGTAACTCCAAAGGAGTCAAATGAAGTCAATGCTGAGAGGTGAAACCCCATGTTAAAGCTTCCCTAAAGAACTTGTGGGAGGTAATGACATCCCCCTCACAAGCCAAGTTTGCATGAAAATAAAGAAAGCATAAAATAGAAAGACTTTCATGTCATTTTCAAGATCACCCAAACTTTGGTGAGTTTTTGGGGAGTGCTTTAGGTGACATTTTTTCTAAGCCTTGGACTAGGCTATTTTAAATAGGAATGGTGCTTTTGATTCCAAGGGTTCCTTATAGGGGACAAATTGAAGAGCATACATGCAACATTCCTCTTTTGGCCAAATAAAACCTAAGTAAACAACTATTACAAATAAGAATTGACAAGTGTGTTCAATTTTAAACCCAAATAGAAATGTTTGGTGGTGTTCATTTGACACCTTGGTCTTGGTTGCAAAATTTGAAAATATTAACCAAAAACATCTAAAAATTGTTTGTTATACACCAAAACAAGGTTCCTAATTGATTTTTAAGCATGCAAAATTGATTTAAACATGTTTTGAGCAAATTTTAAACTTGGTCCTACAACAAAAATGTCAGCATGTCCTTTAGCTTTGAAGCTCCTTTGAGTTCAAAATAATGAACTTTAGAAAAGTACGTCTCGAGTCTATGTTTTTGAAAAACATAGTGACCAACATCGATCAATACCATCGACTTCAGTTATGGCTAATAGAGATATGACTGATGTCGATTCTATTGATTGGCGTTAGTTAAGTTAGTAATCAATGTTGATATTTTTGCTGACATCAGTTACTGTGTAAAAATTGTGGCAACCAAAAATGGTAAAATAAAGTTAGAAAATTAATTTTTGAGAGTTTTAAATGCTAAAATAAACATTTTAGAGTTGAAAAGTGTTCTTACTTAGGTGTGAGATGCATTTGATCCCACCAAGTGTGCCAAGATATAGAGAGGATTATAAAGCAAGTTAGTCAAGCATTAGTCCATAAATAATGAAACATGCATAAAGAACTAACTAACCAAGCCTATCTATTCCTATGGGAATTACAAAGGATATCAAGAAACAAATGAAAGAAATCAACACCATATTACCTTCCCAAATGGATTCACCATACCCATGTGGCTCAAAAACATATTCTCCCTTGATCAAGTATCCTTGACTTTGTCAACAATGGTGGTAAGCTCCTCCAATGCCTCAAGAACACTCCATAAAACCTAGGCTCTTTATTGTAAATCACTAAACTAGCCTATCAATAAAGCTTTGTAGAAATAATTTTGAATTATAACTTTGCAATATTCAAGCTTTTAAGATATTTGAGCATAATAACCTTGCACTAAAATAGCTTAGAAATGATGTTCATGGCCTCTTTATTTATATATTTTTTAGATTGGTCAGGATCAACTTGAACCATCCATCTTGAGATGAAGATGTTTGGTTGAGGATAATCCTAATATTTGGAATTAGATCCATAACTATCTTCATCATGACCTCAGAAGAAGGGGCATTGAAGATGCATGGGAGGTATTAAATAGGCATGGGTGACCCATAATCTTGATATTTGTGGCATTTGTGGCTTGATGGATGCCACCCCATAGATGATGTCACTAGGTGATGCAGATAATAAGAATCAATTTTCAAAAAGAAATATTCAACAACTCTCATGGAAAATCTACTTATGCTCTTGATTTGGATTAATTAGCCTTAAACAAGGTTAATCAACATTTGTGTAATTATTTGAAAATTAGCCCTTCATTAATCAAAATGATCAAAAAGTCATATTACTGGGTCGTAATTTGACTAAAGAGGAATTGGAAGGTGATTTTAGATGCATTGGAGCTGTATTCCCATTTAGGATGTTGCCAATAACAAATGACAAAAGTACGTGATGTGTACCAATGAATTGGAAGAAAAGAGTGATCCAAAGCACTAAATGGTGAAATGGTCATTTTGACTGAAATGATCTTGTCAAAGTTAGCTAGCCCATAAAATGCATTTCCCTATTTAGGGATGCTTTGACCTAAATTAGCACTTATAAGTGATAATTTTTAACTATTTAGGACATTTTATAGATTTTGACCAAAAATGTGCATTTGAGTGCAATTTGAGTAACATTGACAATTTCAACACAAATGGTGTTAGGAATTAGATGTCTATAGAACCAACACACAAAGATAAATTAAGACACATTATATATCCCAACTATCCCCACTCTTCAACCCTTCACTCACACTCACTTTAGCACACCTGCAACAACTTTATCATAATAATAGAAACATGACCAGATGGTTATATACATAGTCCACACTCTGATCTACCTCTCAAATCAACTACCAATATCATACATTCTTCCCCTTTCCTTTGCTCATAATATACTCTCTCAAACAACCTCTTGAGCAACTTGCTTATTTTTCCTCCTCTAGGCTCATTAGGTCCATTGACATGTATGTCCTCCTGCACCAACTTAATTACATGAGCATGTCTAATCCTCTTCACTCTTTGATAGTCCTCACTAATTTTTACCTTCTCTTTCAATGGTTTTTACCTTTACTTGATTCCACATTTTCACTCCCTCATCCAAGTCTTACAAGTCTAGAAACTAACACATTTGGTTTCACTACTTATAGAGCAAACATGATAATCACTACCTTGGTCAGCCATTAGGCATGCATTAATCCTTAAATCATATATCAAATAAATACATAACTCAATACAATCTTCATAAGTTGGCCATATCATATATGGGTCACCCTTAAGTAGATACACCTTTTAATAAGGCCCTTGTAGCCCTTATAGGTCTCATGTGAACCTATTCATTCTTTTATCATTTCATCAAACAAAAGTAAGAACATAGAACCACTATTAAAAGCATGGACCCATTTTATATGATCTATAGGTCCCCTTTAAGTGATAACAACCAACATAGAACCCTTCTACTTAATCATAATTCACTTAAACAACATTTTGTGCATGTAGTCAGTATGAATGAACACATAGTCACCTTATAAACCATTATTCATATATCATATGAATGTTTAAACATTCATAATTCACACAAATCATCCTAATGGAGTATATAACACTCCATAATATCTAATTCATCAATAGATATTAAAAAAAAATCAAAACAAGCTCAAACAGTCTTTTTAGGTCACTTAAAATCCATGCACACACACATATTCAGCTTTGAACCTTATTAAATATGTCTATGCACACTTTCAGATATTCAAATCTATATTTATAGATGCATCTTGGTGTACTCTACAAGTTCACTTTTTACACTACGGGCAAATTTTGCTTGGATCAAAAGTTATAGATAAAATATAGAGCATTGACTTTTCCTTTACAAATTCAAATATTCAAATGCAAACAATCATAGTTAAACCTCAAACGTCATGCTCATATATCATGTCCTCAATGCTCAAATTAAACACACACCATTGATCTTGTTTTATCTTTAACATATAGTCTACCAAATCCAAATGTCAAACATTTGTCAATTGACCTTATCGAATGCAATTTAGAGACTTTGACTCAACATGCTCCATCAATCTATTTTACATATCTTGATCTTTAACATCATTAAATGACTATCACTTTGACCACTTTGACTCCAGTCATGACATTGATCTCTATCTATACGATCACCTTCTCACCATTAATCCTTGGAAAAAACTTAGTCCTTATCTCTACTCAAAGTTAAACATCATACACTTATCCTCATCTTGTTGCTTCCTGAATTATTAGAGCAACACACACCATCGATGTTTCTCTAACTTTAACTTGTGTAAATTTGACTATGGGAACCTTATCTATTTGGAAGGCCAACTTTACACAGTCATATCTTTTTCTACAATTTAAACCATATGATCTCCTTATATAGGAGAATCCAACCATATAAAAATATGATCTTGGAACCCTCACATGTGTGAGATATATCTCCATGGAAATTCTATCTCAAAATATTCTATCACCAAGCCAACTATTCTTAGAACTTATTTGGGAGACCAACTTTGAACATCATAAAATTTACTATGTTATATCTCATCACCTAAAATTTGGTACATAAGAACTATGCATAAAAATGAATAAACCCATATTATCACCTCTCAAAAATTCCACACATGTGAGATATTCTACCATCAAAATGCTTACTTGGCTCTTTCTTGCCTCATGCAAATTTGGCTATGTATGGGAAAACACTATCAAAACACCTAGGAGCCCAAATTTACACATGCATATCTTTTGACATGCTTAGGTGCATGGATTGATATTTAATAAATATTAAATAGGGACTAATTTTATCACAACCATGTGACCTAATCCCCTTGACTCATTCACACATGGTAATGGTGATGTCATCAAACTACCCACTCAGATTTTTTGCCATTGGAATCAAAGTGTCTAGATGAAAACTATGATCAACCAAATGAAATACACTCATGCATATAAGCATTAAAATCTTATAAAACCTCTTATATTACCCCTTTCACATGATTAAATTACCATACTCATCCTAAACATCTATAATTATGCCAAAATAGAAGATCAACCAAGCCAACTTCAAGCACATTAAGATAAGCATATTGTACACTTTGTCATTGTCACTTACGTTATCAAATCACTTCATGCATTCACCAAGACACCTCCATGACATCAATATGACATCATTTACAAATCTCCAACAAATATCATGTCTTGATGGTTGAGGATGTGAATTTGAAATAATTACTCTTAAAGAATCTCCTTTTTTTACTGGGCATGTGAAGCACTTCCCAAAGAGAGAGACTAGTTTTAGCATTCTTTAAAGAATAAATAATATTCAAAGTAGGAACAATAAACTTTTATTTCATTCTTGAATCCAAATAAGTGACTTGAGCTTGAGGCATTGAATAAATTTGAGTCACCTTCCCAATATTTTGATTTTGAAGAGATGTATAAGTTGTAAGAACTATCACACTTGCACTCACAATTTATTGCCTTGTAGGAGGGTTATTTGAAATTTTATCAACACCATGAACATATCCAAAAGACTTTCTCTTTGATATAGTATTATCTACAACTAAAGTATTCTGATTGAGAACAAATGTATCTTCCACTATAAAATTTTCCAAGCTCACTCTTTGAGGTTGCCATCCTTCATTTGCTTCTACTTGCATCTAATTCTCATCTTTTGTTAGCAATGAGGAGTAGGTCCTCCTTGGGATACTAAATCTTGTTCCCCACCTTAAATTGCATCCATGTACTATCCTTTCTACCATTCTTCTCCTTGGATGAAGTTACTATAGATTGGAACCATAGCTCTTGTATTGGAACTAGAAGTTTAGTTATATGCATTGGGTGGCCTATTGAAACTAGGTTGACCTTGCCATCTCCCTTGACCATATTACTAAGGTGGGAACGTGTTTTCTTGTTGAGGATTTGGATTAAGGTTTTGATTAACTTCATACTATATATTTATTTGTCTAACTTGAGCCCCTACGGATTTAGACATTGCCTCCCAATCAATGGTATCTTCTACCTTCCTTGGAGCAGCTCTAGACTTTGTATTTGCATTTGGGATTGGATCAACACTTGCAGTACCAGCATACATGTTTGGTGGAAGATTCAAGGATTATTTTTGAGGGAGATAACTAGCTTGTATTAAGCCATTCATAGATCTAATGCATAGGTCATAGGCTTTAGGAAAAGTGTATCCACCCATAGACAATAACATGATGGCTATGTCAGTTTTAGTAGCCCTTAGATATCTAGGGAAAACAAAGCTTGCATGGGGTCTCATGGGAGGAGTTAGCCTATACTAATTTCTTTGAAATATTTCATTGAAATCATGCATAGTCTCCTTAAGACCACTTTGAATCACATTTAGTTGATGAATGAGTGATGTGTGATCACTTTTGTCCTCAAAACTTTGAGTTAACATCTCCCCAAACACATCCCATGTAGTGGTACATCTTCTTGGCAATGTCCTATACTAGTCAAGGGCCTTTCCTCTAAGGTACATGGCAATTAGTCTAATTTAAATGTTAACTTTAGTGACATTATGAAAGTTACAAAATTTAGATATGTCCCTAATATGCTCACTTGGGGTAATGGGACCTTTACCATTGAAAGTGGGAACACTCTTGGTAGCATTAGGAGGTATATCATATATGCATTGAGGTGTATAGTATTTTCAGTGTTAAATACTAGGAAAACATGATACCTATCAATGTTTTCCTTAAGTTCCTCTTCACGCTCTTGATTTTATTGGCTTCCAAAGTCTTCTTGCTCTTTAAATGTCAAGATGGGATAAGGACTTTGAACTTCAAGAGGAAGTTTAGGTTGAAGTAGTGGGTTTATGGGGTTCCTCTAACATTAGTTGACCTTGTAAGGACCATGAAGTTTGAATAAAAGGAATGATAAAAGTTGGTCTAAAAATAGATATTATCTTTAATGGAATCATCAAATACTAAGTAGAACACCATATGCAATTGTGATGTTGTCAAGACCAAAATTTACCTTGACAAGATGTACTTGAGATAATAATCCCATCAAACATGATATAACTATTATAACTCAATATTTCACCCTAAATATTATTGTTCAAGCCTTTTCTATATTTATTGGATCGTTGGAATACCTTTAGGCCTATGGGTTCCCTATAACATAGGTAAATCTTTAGGTTTACGGGCTAGATCCCTAGATTATAATTTGATAGCTTATCACCTACACAACTAACTTGCTTGAATTAAAAGTAATATAAGGAAGATTAAAATTAACTAATGATGATGAAGTGATACACTAGGTAGATCTCCACTAGACTACCATACACTTGTATTATGAAACATGGCTCACAAAACTAGTTTCAACATCCTAGATTCATCTAACATAAGTGTTTCAAACATGAAGGTGATATGAATTATACTACTCAAGGTGAGTGAATAATAGGTCATATTTTAGAAACTAATTCTATTACTTACACTTAGAGATAGTCAAACACACTAGCTACACTTCATGTGACCTATTAGAGAGAGAACTACTTGCATCAAACATGGAAGAGTAAAGAGAAGGCAATGATAGATACATGTCACTTAAAATTCACTATGCACCACTTTACACACTTAGATAAGAATTTTATGAGATCAAAACTAGATTGGAAATGTTTATTTCAAAGTCAAATATAGTATTCAAACTAGTAGGGATTCACCATACCAGGTGTGGACTCCCTTACAAAATCCAAAATGGCTTGTATTTATAGAGCATGTGAGGGGAGAGATAAGAAAAGAAGTGGAAGGGTCATAAGGAAAAGTGTAAAAATATGAGAACCAATTACATTGCAATATAATGAATTGTTAAAATGAGTCTAGAAGTTGTCAATGGATAAGTGTCCATCATAATTGCATCCTTCTCCTTCAAGTTGATGTAGAGTCCTTAAATAGCGTTCTTAAAATTGGATTTTAGTGATGATTTCACTTGATAGATCTAAACCACCTTAGGAATATTTGACACATATACACTATCTTAATAAGTTTGGAAATGAGGCATGGAAGTCATTAAATACTTCATTAAATTATAGCCTTCCTCTTGACACTTGTGTTCACTGTCTGCAGTCATTTAATATCCCTCTTGGACTAAATATTCACATTTCTCTTCAAGTTGACTAGAATTTTCTTAATTAAATCCATGGATGAGGTGTTAGTACACATATTTATAACCCCTTTTCCTTCCAATCCATCAGGTAGACCTCAAAAGGATCCACTACCAAACTTCCCATCTTCTCACTAGGTAGTCACTTGTCATTTTCATTATCTATTCAAGACCTCCTACAATGAAAAGTGTAGAAAATGTAATTTCATTAAAAAATGAGGTAATATATGAGTATAGTGAGTTATAATTATTCATTACATACTTAATTCAATTATTCTCATCTATTCATTCACTTCTTCACCTTTGAAACACCCCAAAATTTATAGAAAAACCTAAAATAGGCCCATTCGTACAAGTGATAGTATAGACCAGTTGGGTGGGAAGGATAATGGGAGAGTTATATACAAGTAAAAATAATATTCAAATCCATTTGACCACTTTTGAATACATCTCCAATCATCTTTTACCCATTGGGTCTAAACAAGGGTTTTAAGAGCGTTTTGATCTATTCTAGTTCTTAATAGTGGTTCATAAAAACTAGATGCTCAACATAAAAAAAATGCCACTAAAATCAAGATTATAACCTCTTTCAACTATTCCTATCTCTTTGAGGCACCATTATATCATTCTATATATATATATAAGCATTTAAAAATGGCCTCTCAAGTTTTTTCTTGCATTTTGGGTAGGTTTGATACAGTCCTAGGCCAAATTGACATTTTTTTTGATTCCCTCTTAAAAAAAGGTTATAATCCATCTTAAATTTTACTTTAAATGTACTCAAATTTATTGGATGGATTTCATGGCCCTATGAATGGCATTAGGCATCTTGAGGGCTCATATTAAGTTTTAGGCCTAATAGGCCTAGATTGTGATCTTGAGCAAATGGTCACTTTTAGAGGTTTTTAGTGACTATATATTCTTCTATGGGATCATTATCTTAAATTAAATCTTATTCATCTTCCCATAGTATTAAAAATCCATCCATTCATCCTTTCATCATGGATATGCTTTTCCTATAGTTTTATCTTAACGGGGAGTGTTCTCTGTCTGAGATAAAATAAAGGGCACTTCCCTTATTTTCCTGGCCAAACTTATGTAAAAATTTAAAAATATAAATCATATTTGTAGATCTATCAACACTCTAAAACATAAAACTATCCTCTTAATCTTAGTGACTGTTTGTAGGGTCTAGAACCTCAGGCTAAGTGTGGAGTTATAAACTTGCCTCTGCTCTAATTTATTACTTGAAGATCATATGAAGTTGATATTACCACTATGAGAGTGGTATCAACATGTTTTCCATCTTACATCTTAGCCACTCTTCTAATCTCACATCTCTCATTCACTATAACTAGTTTGTAATTAGACTGTAGGTGTCTTATCTTAGGTAAATGAGATTTTTGTATGTGACCTTCAACACTTGAACATTATATTTCATGACCTAATATCCTATTTAGGTCACCAATACCATTTCATAGTTGTTTTAATTCACTCCTAACTTAAGGATATCCTCACATTCAAATTGCCTCTTTTCACTAGCATGATTTAGTTTGTCTACTTAGTCAAACTATGTTTCCTGTAGATGTGTGTTAGATATAAGTTGAAAAGATCCTTTAAGTGCTAATATTTGCATGAATACTATGTTTAATTAGGACATAATCCACTTGGGAATATTCATATCATTCCTTATAACTAATTTATATTCTCTCATCACAATGCATCATGTGCCACTGTTGCACTTCAAGGTTCACTTTTGGTCTTTTTAACACTGTAGTTACTAAATATCCTTAGTAGAAACCTAATTGAGTTGAAATACATCAAACCATTAGTATATTTTAACTTAGTAACCCCTTCATGCATCAAGATGTTGTTTATACGTTTTGGATATAATAAATAATACATTTAACCTCAAACTCTTCATCAAAATATAGCACTGAGTATGGGCAAAACCCTCATTTGGAGAAGTTAAGGTAAAACTTCTCAATTTTAACTTTATCAATCTATGGACATTGTTTTAGGTATGTATTCAATGTAATGGATTCACCATTATCACCTTGATATTTTATACATTATTATACCTTGTTGAAGGTCTCAAATGAGTTCAAACATCTCCATCTCAACACTACTCTACCTCCTTTGGATTGCTCTCAAGCCACTATTAGAAACTACCTATAGGTATGCATGATATATGACTATGTATGTGTAATTGGTTATCACAACCAATCTCTAACCTCTTTAAATATATCAATATTACTATTTCCTCCTTGGGATTATTCTCACAACATTTAAACCTTCTTTTTTCTTTAACATGACTAGTCAAGGATTAATCTCATTTGATTGTAGGTGACAGTCACAAAGAGATTTGATTGTGTGTGTATTTTAGACTTTTCACTCCATCAATACTAGTCTTGAGAATATTCATTCAAATTATAAATGATCACACTATAAAATGAGGTATTAGAAACAACATATCACCCTTGATCTAAAAACCAAAACAAGAAGACAAGCTTTGTAATTGTGAAAATAATGTATGTAAACTTCAATAAAGTCTTCTATGAACAAAATGAGATAGTTTTGATCATTCCTTGATATCCACATGTGAAAAACATATTGAAAATAATATTATAAATATATTAACACTCTTTAATATCATGTACAAAAATTTTATTTTTCAAATCAATGTAAACAGAGAAGGAAAACTGAGGCATTAGGGATATGTAGGCAGAAAAGAGTCACCAACCTTCTTAGCAATGGTTCATGAGGCACAAACCACCAATATTGTAAATATGAAAATGAAGTTGTATTAAATAGATACTAATTTCACCCACCAAAATCACTTGCTCCAACTCACCTCCTTCTGTCTATACCAAGTGCAAATTGGTTGACCTTTTTGACTTATCCAAGAGAGTGATAGGAAAGAGAGGTTAGTTTTTTGAAATTTTAGACCTATCAAAGATGCCTGAGCATGGATGTGAGCTTTGGGTATATCAATATACACTTTTGGATTCTTACCATATGCCATAACTATTTTTCAGGTCATATAACTACCTAAAACTGCCTGAACTTGCTTGATCTTCTTGGATGGACATTGAACCTACAAAACTAAGTTTCAAAACTACCATCTCTAACATATTATAAAATGAAGGATTTTGGATATAATTTTTAAATAATTTTCTTATGGAAACCATACCACTTCATTAAATGACCCAAAAAGTGGCTTAAGATGGCATAGGACCAACTTAGACAAATATGACCAAGATAAAACATAATGTTTAACTTCACTTAAGACCATGGTGCACATTTTCCAACCTAGGAGACCTTATAAAAAGTTTTAACTATATATGGGTTGACGTAATTTGAATTGGGGTCAAATTATTCAACATTTTAATGATTTCCTAGGGGTACCAAACCAACTATGCTAAATACCAATAGCCTTATCCTATTCATTGGGCTATGGAGTCAACTATAGACTATACTTGACACTGAATTGCCTTTGAAATAACACCAAAACACACCAAATAATAGGAAAAAAAACACACAATACAATAATCCAAATCAAAACACACTTGTGTTCTCAAGAACACTTAGGTAAAACACACACACAACATAAGCAAAACACACACCTATCCTAGAATGTACAAGACCTCAAACACTTGAGGTGAAGAAAAAATTCATCATTAATTCAACTAGGGTCAAATACAATTCCTCTTAAATCATTTCTACTCCATGAAAGCAATCCACCATGTGAAGCATACTTATCAATAAACACTTACTTGTGGAGGTAGTCAAATGACTTACCATCTTTAGATCTTCTATTGACTACAAGTGTGGCATTTGACGCTTTCATGAATACTCTATCTATGCCTCTAAAGATATTGTTTGAACTTGAAGTTTGTTTGAATTCTATCTTTTTCAATTGACAATTTTGAAAATAAATATTAAGAGTCATCAAAGTTGTCTCAGCTTTACCTTCTTCTAGAACATGATGCACTTGATGTTTAGTACCATCAAGCTTATCCTCTTGCCACTCCATCATGCCTAAGAGTGATTCAATATCAGACTGAGGTTGAGACTGCTCTTCAAACATAAACATTATTATCTTGGCTTCACTAAAATCCTTCATAATTGCATCCTTCATGACAATAGTTGGGCACTCATTCCTATGCTCAATTAGACACTCTCCTTCATGCTTAGGATATTGACCAACAACCTTACTATCATATTCATGTTTCCTAGGAAGGGGAATTGACTTACTCAATTGTTAAAATTCTTTAACTATGGCATGGAACTGCTATCATAAGTCATCTTATTATTCATGGATATCACATTCATGTACTCCTCCATCTTGTGTAGGTAGAATGGAATTGCCTTCCTCATTATTTTGATCCACTGTACTTTAAAAACAAACATCATCATACATATGAATAAGGTGATTACCTTCAATAGCTTGTGGAAAATAATTATCCATGATTACCTCAAAATGTTCATCACCATCCTCATGGATGATGTATGTTGATAGTTCCTTGATCAAATAATTTGAACCTTGTCCCTGCTTAGTGCGAGTGCACAAGTATTTTATTAATTTTCAAAAAACCAAGTACATGAAAGGGTGCCTTTACTCCGTTAACCCTTTTACATTGCAAACATTGATTTTATAGATTTTACCCATGATTGGTAAAACCAACTAATCTTATAACCAATTCTTTACAGGAAATCAAACCTTAAGGTAGTTTTAATTTAATAACTCAAAACATAAAAACTACCTAAAACTAAAACTAAGTAAATTTATTTTATGGGGGTGTCTTTATTAAAAAGATGCATGCCCCATTAAAAATAATTATTTATTTAACCTAACAAAAAATCTAACCTAATGTTAAGACTTTGGAACAAGTCCTAACAAACCCCCTTATGATCCAAAGTTAGGTCTTTGGACACATACAAAGAATTTTTCTAAATTCTTCAAATTCGATTCTATCAAGGGGTTTTGTGAAGATGTCAGTTTGATCGGCAGTTGGGAAATATATTGGATCAAGAGCTTTCTTTACCACTAGCATTCATAGATAATGGTATTTGACATCCATATGTTTAGTTTTGGCATGAAACACAAGATTGTTGGACATCTTGATTGCACTTTGATTATCAATGTATAACTATGTAGGAGTAAACTGAGAAACTTGAAGATCTTCAAGAATATGATGTAGGTAAACAATTTCTCTAGAAGCATCCCATGCTGCAATATACTCTAATTTTGCTAATGAATTTGCCACTGTATCCTACTTCTTACAAAACCAAGAAATGGCAGCTGAACCCATATGCATAGTGTATCCTATGATTGACACTCTGTCATCCACACATCCACCAAAATCTACATCACAATATCCAACAAGTTTGAAGTTCTTGTTGTAGTGGTATTCAAGGCCATATGTTTTCATTCCTTGAAGGTAATGAAGTACTCATTGTGTTGCATGCCAATGAATTTCTCTAGGCTCATGCATAAACCTAGATAAAATTACAACTAAAAATGAAATATCAAGCCTGGTAGTCATCAAGTATATCAAACCTCCCACCAATTATCTGTATGTGGTTCCATCAAAAAATCACTACTATCATCCTTAGACAATTTCAAGTTACCTTTCATGGGAGCGAGGGCAGGTTTGTAATCACTCATGCCAAACCTATCTAATAACTTAGAAATATACTGAGTTTGTGAAATGAAAATACTATGCTCTTTCTGAGTTATCTCTATGCCTAGATAGTAGTGAAGAAGTCCAAGATCTGTCATCTCAAACCCATCTTTTAATTCCTTCTTCACAGACTTGTGGTTTTCATCATTACATGTGATAAACAACTCATCAACATAGAGAATAAGTATCACCATTTTCTTACCCTGTACTCAAAAATAGAGAGTATCATTAGATTCACTTTGATGAAAACCAATGGATTTCAATTATAATTCCATTTTCTCATACGAAGCCCTAGGTTCTTGTTTGATCCCATACAAAGTTTTTTATCAATTTACATACCTTGTGTTCAGCAACCACCTATTCAAAACCCTGAGGTTGTTTCATATATACTTCTTCCTGTAAATCACAATTTTAAAATGCACTTTTAACATCCAATTTATGTACTTTCAAACCATTTTGTACTATTAAGGCAAGTACCATATGAATAGTGTGTCATTTTATAGTTGGTGCAAATGTTTCCTCATAGTCAATACCTTCGTATTGCACATATCCTTTTGAAACAAGTCTTGCATTATGTTTATCAATGGGTCCATCTGATTTATACTTAGTCCTATAAACCCATTTACATCTTATGGGTTTAAAATGTGGAGTAGGATCAACTAAAACCCATGTATTATTATTAAGTATGGCATCATACTCACTTTTCATTGCCTGTTGCCAAACATGTTTAGTAGATGCCTCCTCAAAAGTGGATGGCTCAGAGGAAGAAGTAGTAATAACCATAGCATAGTTTACCTATTTTTGAGAATTTCTAGGCCCTATTAAACTAACTTCATCTATTCTCAAGTCATAAAAAGTACTTTGAGCCCATTTTGGATACTTAGTCAAATTATTCAAATCAGGGATTCCGGAATTCTCATCATGTGCATCATTTGAAGTGGGACTTAGAAAATTTTCAACAATTTCTAAGTCATCAACCTATGAAATTGTAGATGAAGGAGAAGAAAGTGAAAGAATTTGAGTATCATACCAAAACTTTGAAGAGTTGTCCCCATTATTCAAACCCTTATCTCTTTTTGTATTTTTCTTCTCTAATCTGTCAAGTTGAGAATCAATCTCTGTAGTGTTCATAGTCCCAAACTCATCAAATATTACATATTGACTCACTATGAATTTGCCAGTATCTTGTGCAATCAAATAAAAACCCCTTTTTATCTTCAGAATAACCAATAAATATGCTTTTTTGACTTTGTGGTTCTAACTTAGTTCTGTGTTTAATAGGAACCAAAGCAAAATAAAGACATCCAAACACTTTCAAGTGTTTAACTTTTGGTTTAAACCCATAACATGCCTCTTATGGAGTTTGTCCCAAAAGTGCAACTATGGGGGACCTATTTCTCAAATAAACTATAGTACTAATGGCTTTTGCCCAAAACTTATCATCAAGTTGTTTATAGTGCAACATGGCATGTGTTGTGCCCTCTAAAGTTCTATTCATCCATTTAGATACTCCATTTTGTTGTGGATATAAGCATTACTATATTGTCGATGAATTCCATGTTCTCAATAATAATATAAAAATTCATTTGAGGTATACTCACCTCCATTATCTGAATGAAGAGTGACCAAACGTGAACCTCTTTCTTTTTCAACTAAGTGTAACCAATCAACAAACTTAGCAAAAACTTTAGATTTGTTTTTCATAAAAAATACCCAAGTCATCTGAGAAAAGTCATCAATAATTAAGACAAAGTATCTACACCCACCAATGGATGACTTTTTCATGCCACATACATCACTATAAACTAACTCCAAACACCTATTAGCTCTCTAGGATGACTGTTTAGGAATTTTTTCCCAATTTTGTTTGCCCAAATCACGACTCACAAAGAATACTATCTTTTCAAAAAGTGGGCAACCCACTCACCATACCATATCTCTAAAAATCCACTAAAGAGTGGATATTCAAATTTCCATAGCGGAGATGCCATAACCGCTATGTTGACATAGTCCCTGTACCTATGTCAACAACTACCTCAAGTTCTATAGTGGGAGGAAGCACTTTACAATGCAATCTAACCAAGTTTCCATCTTCATATCCTGTATACATTATTTTATAATCATCCTTCACTAAATTAATGTAAATGAGCCCATTTTCAAGCATAATTTGATAACCTTTCTTTCGAATAGTTACCAAATAAAGTAAGTTTTTCTTCAATGTGGGAACATACCAAACATCCTCCAAGTATTTTATAGACCCATTAGGAAGAAGAATCTGAATAGATCTAAGTCCTAGTGGTGTATGCATAGACTTATTTGACAATGAAACTAGAGAGAGAGAAACTTCCTTGAAAGACAAAAAGAAATCTCTCCTAAATGTCATGTGTTTGGTTACTCCTATGTCTAAAACCCATACATCTGTGAGCTCATCTCTAGCCTCATATTCAATATAATCAATGTGCCCCAAAGTAGTGAATGCAAATTCATAGGCAACATTACTGGAATAATAATAGTCATGATTGACATACTAAGCAGAGTTAGACTTAGTCACTTTTTGTGGCTCTGAATTTTATCAAAAGGAATCCTACATTATGAGGCAATGTGACCAAATTTTCCACATCTATGACACTGAATGTCTGATCTACCTCGACCTCTGCCCCTATATGAGTTGTGACCATGTCCTCAATCACTTATTTCATGTGAATGTTATTGGTTATATTTTTGGTTTTTGGAATAACCCCTACCTCTATTTTGATATCTACCTCTTATGTAACCTCAACCCCCTCTATAGCTATTTCCTTTATTGTTTTGATGCCCAGATGAAGACGAACTAGGCTTTGACTCTAAAATATGGGCTTCTTTGGTTTTCTTGGATTTATTAGGTAGAGAGAGGTCATGTTGGATGAGTAACTTAGCCAACTTATCAAAGGTGATGCCTGTGATCTTGTCATAGACATGCAACATTTCAACAAAATTCCTATAGGACCCAGGTAGTCCTTTCAAAGTAGTAGTGATTATGAGGTCATCATCTAGTTTTCCAAACCCAGCCTTAGTGTAATCGGTAGTGATATTTTTCAACTTAGACATATATTATTCCATATCCCCATCTTCATCTAATGACAAAGTAAACAACTGAATTTGAGTATCTATCTTCTTATGCTTAGGTTTCTTATAATACAAATCCGACAATGTTTTCCATGCAGTGTAACTGTGAGGAGAATTTTTAATATGAACATAAGTATCATGAGTAAAACAACATTTAATGAGAGATAAGGCCTTAGAATCATACAAATTGAATGCATCTAATTTAGCTTGATCTATTGGCAATGTGGGATTTTCATTCTTGACAATATCCCATAACTCATTAAAAACTAGTGAAGCCTCCATCAATCATTTCCAATCAAAATAATTGGAAATTGTTAATCTATCACCCTCTAAAAGTAAGTTTTGAATCTTTAGCATCTTGAAATAAAAGCAAGTGAAATAGATAAAAGTGTGACAAAATTCAAAAGAGATGAAATAAATATCACACTCACTGCATAAGACACTGCTTCTTTGGGGTTTTTCAATTAACCTCCATGTAGAGAAAAAAAAGAAAAACAAGAATTTTTGATGGGTTTTGCACTTAAACTCACTAAAAATCAATTTATTACATTCTTATTTCACAAAATTACTTCCTTATTCCATAAATTACACCATTATGTCACCACAACAATGTAAAAGAAATATAATTTAATTCCCCTTTTTCAATTTTTAAAACAACACTATACAATAAGTATGCTTTTCACAACTTTCAAGGCATACAAAAAGCAAATTAAAAGGGAATATTCCTTTTACCAAAAGTATATTCTAAATAAATTTATTCAAAAAAGAAGGGCTTTGAACCCTTGACCTCCTCCTTGCAAGCTTCTTACAAAATAACTTTAACCAATTTCTCTAAGAGCACTTTCAAAATATAATACGCTACAACTTGTACTTATGCTAGATTTTATCTATGAGGGAAAAAATTTTAAAAAAAAATTACATGTAAATAAATCCAAGATTTTTCCCTTTGTAACCTTCTCAACCAAGCTTCTCATGTGGGACCCATCTAAGACAATTTTTTTATAACCAAACTTTAGAAACATGAAAAAAAATATTTCCCTGAGTTTATTCCTACACCATTTTTGCTTGAGATGCCATGGCAGCTCCTGCGACCTCTCTTTGCACCTACTCTCACTCCCTATGGCCGTAAAAATCCATATAGGGAATATAAAATTGGTTTTGGTTGAGTTTAACAAAATTTTGAGGTATTTTTTATTGGAAATGGTTTCAAATTTTAGGCAGGGCATTGGAAGGCTGTACCATTGACCGTACAAAACAAAAAAATTGCCAAATTTTCTTTTGAGGATTTAAAATAGGGGTTTTAACCATATTTTTAGGTGTTTTTGGATACAAAAGGGCTAAGAATGAATGTAATCAACAATGACAACCATGGTTGAAAATTATAGAGGTTTTCAATATGCAAACAGGTCGTACAAGTTTATTTTTGCCAAAAATTAATGAATTTAATAACATTTAAATGCTAAGAAATTCATTTTTAATGCATGATGAGGAGTTTGAATATAATTTAATGGAGCATGAATGGCCAAAATGACTAGATGGTCATATAAGAGAAATACACAGGCTTAAATGCAAAAATATTTGAAAAATTAAAATAATTTAATAATTTTTCAAACTTTTGACATTACATTTAAACCAATAAAATATTTGCTTGATATGGCATACCTTATTTCATTCCATTTGATTTCTCATGAATTTAACTTTTCACCTTGCCTTCTTTTGAATTCACCAAGCTCCCAAAATTCACCGTGCTAGATAAAACTAAGCTTTGATACCATTGATAACTCCTTAATCAAATAATTTGAACCTTGTCCCCGCTTAGTGTGATTGCACAAGTATTTTATTATTTTCAAAAAACCAACTACATGAAAGGGTGCCTTTACTCTGTTAACCCTTTTACATTGCAAACATTGATTTTATAGATTTTACCCATGACCGGTAAAACAAACTAATCTTATAACCAACTATTTATGGGAAATCAACTCGTAAGGTAGTTCTAGTTAAATAAATCAAGACATAAAAACTACTTGAACCTAAAACTAAGTAAATTTATTTTATGGGGGTGTCTTTATTATAAATATGCATGCCCCATTAAAAATAATTATTTAAATAACCTACCAAAACATCTAACCTAATGTTAAGACTTTGGAACAAGTCTTAACATATGTTCCAAGGTTAGTCTGCTCAGTGAAATTGTATAGATCATGTCTATAAGTGTTATAAATATATGCATCTATGGAAATATCATATATACACTCAATCTTGGAGGATATTCCATCATCCATAACATATTCCTCTTGATCATTGATTATACAATTCAAGTTGGATCTTACTTCTACATATGGCTTAATATGAAACTTAGCCAATGGTTGTGTCCTACTAGTCACCTTTGATCCATAACTTATCTTGAAAGCTAAGAAGGACTGATTATTAGAGAGATAGCCTCATATCTTGGTGGTAAAGTCCCTTGAGAGGTAGATAGCAAAGTGAGTAGGCAGATCAACCACCACTATATCTTGAAGGATTAGGAAGCTTATAAAATCATGTAAGAAAACTCTCAAACTTTTGACAAGCCCTACTGACTTAATTGGTGTCCCATCAAGTTGTCGTACTCCCTTGTTATATGGTTCATATTTCACACCCAATTTATCTACCACAAGCTTGGGAATAACTAAGGAGCTTGCCCCACTATCCATAATGTAATTGTGAACAAGCTTATATCCCAATATGAGAGTGAGGTAGAAGGGTGGGGGATTTTAATATTTGGAAGAGGTTTCAATAATGTGAGTTGGATCACTAGTGATGGAAACACCATCATGTCTTGATGGTTAAGGATTGATGTGAATTTGAGATAGCTACTCTTGAAGAAGCTCCTTTTAATTAGGTATGTGAAGCACTTCCTAAAGAAAGAGACTATTTTTAGAATTATTCAAATAATCAACAATATTCAAAGTAGGAACACTCACATTTTATTTCATTATTGAAGGCAAAGAATCACTTTGAGTAACCTTTCAAACATTCTAATTTTGAAGAGATGTAGAAGTTGTGTGGACTGTCACACGTGCACTCACACCTTGATGCCTTGTAGGAGTGTTACTTAAACTTGTATCGATACCATGAACATATCCAAAATCCTTTATCTTTTATTTTTTATTATATGAAACTAAATTATTTTGATTAAGAAAAAATGTATCTTCCACTATACAATTTTCCAAGATCAATCTTTGAGGTTGTCATCCTTCATTTGCTTCTACTTGCATGTAATTCTCATCTTTTGCTATCGACTGAGGAGTAGGTCCTCCTTAGGATATTAAATATTGTTACCCACCTTAATTCTCATCCATATAATATCATTGATACCATTCTTATCCTTGTACTAAGTCACTATGGATTGGAACCATATTTCTTGTATTGAAAGTATAAGTTAGGTTATATACATTGGGTGACCTATTAAAGTTAGGTTGGCCTTGCCCTCTCCGTTGAACATATTATTGAGGTGGGAACAAATTTGCTTGTTGAGGATAGGGATAGGGGTTTTTATTAACTCCATACTATATATTTATTTGCCTAACTTGATCCTCTAAGGCCTTAGACCTTGCCTCCCAATCAATGATATCTTCTACCTTCCTTAGGGCAGCTCTAGACTTGGTGTTTTCATTTGGGATTTGAACAACACTTAGAGTAGCAAAAGACATGTTGAGTAGAAGAGGCATCAATAATTTTGGAGGGAATTTACCAAATTTTATTAGGACATTCTCAGATCTAATGGATAGGTCATAGGCTTCAGGTAAAGTGTATCCACCCATGGACAACAACATGATGGCTATGTCAGTTTCAATAGCCCTCACATATGTAGGGAAAACAAAGCTTACAACATATATCATGGGAGGAGGAAACCTATACCAAGTTATTTTAAATATCTCATTAAATTCATGCATAGTCTCTTTAGGACCTCTTTGAATCACATCAACTGATGAATGAGTGATGTGTGATCACTTTTATCCTCAAACCTTTGAGTTAAAATCTCCCCAAACTCGTCCCAAGTAGTGATACATCCTCTTGACAATGTCCTATATCAGTAAAGGGCCTTTCCTCTAAGGGACATGGTAAGTAGTCTATTTACAATGTAACTTTAGTGACATATGAAAGTTGAAAAATTTATAGATGTCCCTAATATGCTCACTTAGGGTAATGGGACCTTCACCATTGAAAGTGGGAACACTCTTAGTAGTATTAGGAGGTATATCATAATATGAATTAAGGTGTATGGGATTTTTAGTGTCAAATGTTGGGAAGGCATGATACATATCCATGTTGTGCTCAAGTTACTCTTCACTCTATTGATCTTCTTAGCTTGCAAACTCTTCTTGCTCTTCAAATGTCAAGATAGGCTGAGGATGTTGAACTTCAAGAGGAAGTTCAGATTAAAGGAGTGGGTTTATGGGGTTGTTACCTCTACTAGTATTTGACCTAGTAAATACCATGAAGTATGAACAAAAGGAATTATAAAAATTTGTCTACAACTAGATATTACCTTGAATGGAGCCACTAAATTCTAAGTAGAACACCATATGTAGTTGTGATGTTATCAATACCAGCATTCACCTTGACAAGATGTACTTGAGATAATAATCCCACCAAGTGTTCTAGAATTGTTGTCACTCAATATTTCACCCTAAATATGGATTTTAAGGCCTTACATAGATTTATTGGAACATTATAATACATCTAGGCCTATGGGTTTCCTATAATAGAGGTAAACCTCTAGGTTTAAGGGCTAGCTCCCTAGATTAGACTTTGATAACTTATCACCTATAGTAATTGCTTGCTTAGATGAACAACAATAGAAATAAAATGAAAATTAACCTATAGTAATTAGGTAATACACCAGATATATATCCATTATACTACCATACACTTGAACTATGAAACATGACTCACAACACTAGTCTCAACATCCTAACATGAGTGTTTCAAACATGGAGGTGATATGCATTATAGTACTCAAGGTGAGTGAAAAATATGTAAAATAAAAAAAATTATGATACTAATTAACTTATATATATTCAAACACATTATCTACACTTCATGTGACTTATTAGAGGGAGAATTACTTGCATCAAATATGGAAGAGTAAAGAGAATGCAATGATAGATACTTATCACTTGACATTACACTATGCACCACTTCACAAACTTAGACAAGAAGTTTATGAGATAAAAAAATATTGTAAATATTTATTTAAAATGAAAATATAGTATTCAAACCATCAGGTCTTCCCCATACCAGGTGTGGATTCCCTTATAAAAGCCAAAATGTCTTGCATTTATAGAGCATGTGAGGGGAGAGAGAAGAAAAGAAGTGGAAGGGTCAAAAGTATAAGTTCAAACTATGAGAAATAGTTACTTTATAGGTTAATGAAGTGTGTAAAATGATATAGAAGTTATCATGGACAATTTTCCATCATAATTACATCCTTCTCCATCAAGTTAGATTAGAGTCATTAAATAGCCTTCTTAAAACTAACTTTTAGTGATGAGTTCACTTGACTACTCTAAACCAACTTAGTAATATTTGAAACATATTGAATGTCTTAGTAAGGTTATAAACAAGGTGTGGTATTAATAATATACATCCTAATTGATAAGCTTCCTTTTGACACTCATGTTCACTATCTATAATCATTTACTAGAGCTCTTGGCCTTAATCTCACATTTGTCATCAAGGCGACTAGAAGTTTCTTAATTAAATCCATGTAAGATGTGTTATGAAACCTTTTTATAACCCCTTTACCTTTCACTCCATTAGGTATACCTCAAAAGGATCCACTACCAAACTTCTCATCTTCTCACTAGGTAGTCACTTGTCATCTTCACTATCTGTCCAAGGTGCCTGAAATGGAAAGTGTAGTAGAGAACCTTTCATGAATAAATAAGGTGAGATTTAAGTATAAGAAGTTATAATAATTCCATATATAATTATCTCAATGACTCTCATCTGTTAATTCACTTTTACACCTATGAAACACCCCAAAACTTTTAGAAAATATTGAAATCAACTTGTCCATACAAATGATAGTATGGACCAGTTGGGTGGGAAAGAGCATGGGAGAGTTCCACACAATTATAAATAAATTTATAGTCTATTTGAAAACTTTTTAACACATATATAATCATATTTTCCCCATTGGGTTTGAACTAGGGTTTTAGGAACATTTTGATCTATTCTTATTCTTAACAATGGTTCATAAAAACTAGATGCTCAACCTCTAAACAAATGCAATTGAGATCAAGGGTAAGACCCTTTTAAACTATTCTTATCTCCTTGAGGCACAATGATATTAGTGATTATAGATATGAGTGTTTTAAAATGGACTCTTGAGCTTTCTCTTACATTTTGGGTAAGTCTAATAAAGTCCTATGCCAAGTTAACCATTCTTGTGATTCCATTTATAAACAAAAGGTTATAATTCATCCTAAACTTACCCTAAAGTTCCTAAAAAGTATTTTAATGATTTCATGGTCTTGTGAATGTCATTATGTATCTTGAGGGATCATATTTAGTTTCAAGCCTAATAGGCCTAGACTATGTTCTTGAGCAAATGGTTAACTATAGAGGTTTTAAATTACTATATATGATTATATGGTCTCATTTTTATTAAATTAAATCTTATTCATCTTCCCACATTCATTCCAAATACATACATTCATCCTTTCATCATTGATATGCTCTTCCCATAGTTTTGTCTTGACTGGGAGTACCCTCTATCTAAGATAAAATAGAGGTAACTTCCCCTATTTTCCAAGACAAAATGAAGCCATGGGAGTCTATAGTAGGTATTAATAAGATTTTTTACAAATTTACAAAGCTAAATCACCTTTATATATCTCTCAACACTCCAAAACCTAAAACTACCCTCTTAATCTTAGTGATTATCTGCAGGGTCTATAACCTTAGGTTGAGTGTGGAGTTAGAAACATGCCTTTAATTTGATTTATTACTTAAAGAATCATATGAATTTGATTTTAAAATTATAAGAGTGGTATCAACATGTTTTATATCCTACATATCTATCACTCGTCCAAGTTCACATCTCTCGTTCACTATAACTAGTTTGTAATCAGAATGTAGGTGTCTTATCTTAGGCAAATGAGATTCATGTAGGTGAAATTAAACACTTGAACATTATATTTCATGACCTAAGATCATCTTGAGGTCACTAATACCATTTCATGGTTTTTTTAATTCACTCTAACCTTAGTGCTACACACATTCAAACTACCTCTTTTCAGTAGCATGAGTTAGTTTGTCTACTTAGTAACACTATGTTACCTATAGATGTGTGTTATATAGGAGTTGAAAAGCTCATATAGGTTCTCATCTATGCATGAATATTGTGTTTCATTAGGCCATCATCCACTTGTTAATATTAATATCATTCTTTGGAACTAAGTTCCATTCTATCATCATCAATGCATCATGTGCCATTATTGCACTTCAAGTTTCACTTTTGGCCTTTTTGACATTGTAGTTACTAATAATTCTTGGTAGAAACTTGACTAAGTTAAAATCCATCAAACCATTAGTCTTGTTTCACTTATTAATCCATTCATGCATCAATATGTTGTTTTTAGGTTTGGGCTATAATAAATAAGACATTTAGACTAACACAGACCTCAAACTCTTCATCAAAAGATGGTATTGAATATGGGAAAAACTCTCATTCAAAGAAGTTAAGGTAAATCTTCTCAATTGCAACTTTCTTAATCTATGGACATGGTTTTAGGTCTTTCTATAATGTAATGGCTTCATCATTCTCACCTTGATATTTTATATGTTATTATACCTAATTAGAGGTCTCAAATGAGTTCAAACATCTCAATATCAACACTACTCTACTTCCTTTGGACTACTCTCAAGCCATTATTGGAGACTACCTATAGGTCTACATGATATATGATTATGTATGTGGAATGAGTTCTCACAACCAATATATGACCTCTTTGAATAGCTCAATATTACTATTTCCTCGGGATTCTTTTCACAACCTTGAAACATTCTTGTTTTTTCAACATGACTAGCCAAGGATTAATCTCATTTGAATATGGGTGACAATCACAAAGAGATTTGACTATGTGTGTATTTTAGACTTTAAATTACATCAAGGCTAGTCTTGAGACTAATAATTGAAAGGATAAATGATCAATATACAATGAGGGATTGGAAATAACATATCACCCTTGATTTGAAAACCAAAATAGGAAGAATAGCTTTACAATTGTGAAAATAATGTCTGCAAACTTCAATGAAGTCTTCTATGAATAAAATAAGATATTCTTGCTCATTACTTGATATCCACATGTGTAAAATAGACTAAGAATCATATGATAAGGATGCCAACACTCCTCAAGATCATGTATAACACTTGGTTTATTTATATCAATGTAAATAGAGAAGGAAAACTAAGGTGTTGGGGATGTGCAGGCATAAAAGAGTCACGAAACTTCTTAATAATGGTTCATGAGGGACAAACCACCAAAATTGAAAATATGACCATAAATTTGTAGTAAATATATATTAATATGACCCACCAAAATAATTTTCTCAAACTCACTTCCTCTTGTCTATACCAAGTGGAAATTGGTTGACCCTTTTGACTTATCCAGGAGAGTGATAGGAAAGAGAGGTAGGTTTTTGGAAATTTTGGACCTATCAAAGTTGTTTGAGATTGGAATTAATCTATGGGGATATAAATATACACATATTAAGTCTTCCCATATTCCATAACTTTTTTACAGGCCATATAACTACCTAAAATTATCTGAGCTTACCTAATCTTCTTAGATGGACATTTAACCTACAAAATTCAGTTTCAAAACTACCATTTTGGACATATTATGACATGTGGGATTTTAGATATGTTTTTTTTTTTTAAATATTATTATTTATGCCATACCTCTTCATTAAATAACCCAAAAAGTGGCTTAGGATGACTCATGACCAAGTTAGACAAATATGACCAAGATAAAACATAATGTTTGACTTCACTTAAGACCATGTTACACATTTTTTTGCCTAGGATACCTTATAACAAGTTTCAAATATATAGGGGGTTGACCTAATTTGACTTGGGTTTAAATTAGTTAATCATAACATTGTTGCACATGATAGGAGGAAATCAAATGGTAAAGACCTTTCAGACATGGATGTATAGATTCATTTGGATCATCATCAAAAAAAATATATCAATTAGGGATAGTTGATCAGTGAGTCCATTCATAATTAGCATATGGAGGTAAAATTCATGTCAAAATTCTACTTTGTATCTCATTTACATTGTATCAAGTTAAAGATATTTTGATGGATTGCAAGAAATGGGTGATTTTAGGAAGGCAATGGTGTATGAATTTTATCCCTAACTAGCATTGAAGAAGAACACCCATCACTTAAAAAGGTTAAATGATTGTTTTATTCATTTCATCATTTAGTTTTTTGAAAAAGATCTCTTTAACACAAGAATATTAGTTACGGTCACCATAGAGATAGTGAGATGGAGAACTTGGTTCATACATTTCCCAACCTTCAATTATTTGAGAATAAATGGTTGTAAAGTTGCTCCTTATATGATCCCATGATATTCCAGTGATAAGTGGGCATTGATAGATTTAGTGAGACAACTTATTGAAACACATAAGTTATTAACAAGTAGATATAAAACATGAATCAAATTTCCAATCTCAATTGGTAGGTATACTTATCCATCACTGGTAAAGGCTAAGACAATTTAATAATACATGTCTCATAAATTCCTTAGGAATTTTAAAATTAGGTTTTTATTTGACAACTAAGGCTTAATTGAGCGCAATCTTGGACCTTCATATCAACATCTTCTGCATTTTGAATACTATTGGATGGATTATAATAATGAGAAAGTAGTGAGAATCAAGGGCTATTCATGGTTTACCATGAGACAAATAGTCAAATTTGGCATAATGAATGTGCCAAAGTAGTTGGTGGATGATGAGGTCACATTGAACCCCATATTTTAAAAAGAAAGCATCACGACAAATCTATTGCGAATAGTCCATTGGGATAAAAGGGAATTTACTTCTATCAGAAGTGGAATAAGAGTAGTACTTGACATAACTCTTAGGTGGTTAAAGAGAAAATGAGTTGATATTGTGAATGTTGATTTATCTACACCTCCTAGAGAATATGAATTTGGTAGTTTTTATAATCAACATGATGAACCAAAAAAATAGATGAAATAGGTCTGACTGGAAGACCCCCAATGATAGAATAGGTGCATGAACATAAAAATATTCAACAAAAAATTCAAACACAAAATAAAATCAAGCTAAAAATAAAGAGGTTAGGTTAAAATGTCTCTTCTCCCAGTATTTCAATTCCTCAAGATATTCTTGTTGATAGTTTCCCATTTTCTTAAGAACTGGTAGAGAATACAACTCAACAATTCTTGGATTTAAATGATACAATGTTACCTATGTCATTTGCCTTCTAATTATAAGAGGTTACTCATATCTCTTTATCTTCTCCCTCAAATCTTGAATTTCCTCTTGTCTCCTCTCCAAGAACTCCTATCGATGTAATAAATACACAAGAAAAAATAGTAACATCTTTCCAAGGTGCCCTAATTGATAAAAACCCCTTCTTCAACTTAGCTAAACTTGTTCCACTAGTCTCAAATTTTGTCACACCTCCTTCCTCAAGCATGACGACTTCATATTAGTTGTTCATAGTGGTGAAGAAGATAAGAAACATTGTGTAACATGAGGAGATAGATTTTGGAACTTTGACAATTCCTTTCTTGAAGAGGCCAAAAAAATCAAGAATAATTTCATGAATGGTAAAAAATGAAAATGGAAAAAATTATGCATAAGTGGCCATTTTTGAAGTTTAAAAAGATAAGTCATAAATAAATATTGAATATTACCAAGTATATAGGGTTCATTTGGGAAAGTCAACTAGAGAAGGGATGAAAGAGATGTATAGTTGGAAATTGGTACCATTTTTGAAAAAATGGATAAAGACAAGGTAATGAAGGATGAACTAAAATAAAAGGTAGAATAATTAAATTTAGTGATACAGAGATTTATTGGTCCCATTAAACCAACTATCACTTCATCGAGTCTTCATGTTGAGACACTAGAGAAAGTAAGAGAGGCATGCCAAATGGGTAACATAGTGAAAGATTGGATTGAAAAGGTTACTGATCAAGGAACCTTAGTGATTCTCACCATAACAAAAATGTTCTTTACAATTTGGTCATAATATGAACAACTAATGACAAAGGAAAGTGGATATGATGAAGATAAACAAAATTGGGAGGAATCCATTCCTAGGTTGGTAAAATTCTCAAAATTTCCTTCTATTGACCTTATTGAAAATGGAGTTATCAATAAGGAAGAAATCATCTATCAAATTGAATTTATTTAGGCCACTACATTCAGGATCCAATCTATTCAAGAGTGTCTTCATAAATTCAATGATCCAAGGAAACTTGGAAGTGATGTGATGATGTAAATTGACACTAAGGGCAAGAAATTAAATTTTACTTTTGTCAATGAAAAAGATCAAAATGGGAATATGATTTTAATTGAGACCATGATTAGAGAATTCAAAGAGAAAATTTAGTACATTATTAATCCCACATATGCATTTGGTCATGAATAAATTCACTATTTATCCAAATGTAAAGTGAATTCAGATAATCTAAACATGAAGAGAAACAGTCTCCAAAGCAAGCTTCAAGAAATGAAAGAGTTAGACTACTTAACAAACATAGATTACAAGTACACAGATGGACCAGATGAAGATTTTATCAAGGAATTTATCCAAAAGTTTTATGTCTTCCTTAAAGGTAAATATATATAAATACAACAACAAGAATAATGAAGAATTATTTTTAGTGTTTCTACATTTTATTCTCTTGTTTATTTGTACCTAATTTACATTGTTACACTCTTTTCCCCTTGTAAATGTATATTGTCATTCTATAAATTGCCTTCATAATTTTCCAACTTGATTTTTCAAGTTTCACAAATTGATAATGTGACTTTTCAAGTAATACAAAAACTCCAAATGTTTTTATTGATTGGTGTTAAATGCTCAAAAAAATTTACACCATTTCAAGTTGTAATTTATTGCTAGTATTTTTGAAACCTTGTAAAAAGTAGAAATAGGTGGTTTTCTCCATAACCACCCATTTTAGCCTATAAATAAAAGTTATGGATTCATATTATTGGTTTGAAATAGATATATTTTTGGAAAATCTTTGTAAAGGGAGGTTAGACATTATACAGTTTAGAAATCAATACAAAGAGGCATTCCTAAACTTGGTGTTAGTAATATCTTTTGAATTATGTCTTTTGCTCAATTCAACGTATTTGATTTTCATTACCATTGTTTAAAATTTAAACATGTTAAGAATAATAAAATATATTACAAAATTTGTATCTAGAGTTGTAATTTATATTTCAAACACATGTGAAAATTGTGGTGGGAATAGAGGCAATATCTTTGTTGTTTCTATTAGAAAATACAGAGGGTTATTCATTTCTATTATCAAAGTTCAATAGTTTTCTATTGTATGTTTCATATAACTATGGATATGATTACTTATTTTTAACCCAATGAATGAGAGATTTTATCCCTTTGAAATTCAAATTTTTTCTCAACATTTTTATCCAGTCTCAATTTCTAACTTGGAAAATTTGTTGCCTAAAACTTCTCCTTCTCTCTCTCCCTCTCTACATATTCCTTTCTAAAGACTCCTTTTTTAACTTTTAGGTTAAAAGTACTACCCTATGATTTACATTATTTTGTTTGTAAATATTTCTTACTTTACTATTTTGGCTTTCAATCAAGGTAGCTCTACCTGCTAATAAGAGAGGGAAGTTGTTCCTGATGCTATTGATGCAAAGTCACAAATTTTTCCTCCTAACAAATTTTCATTCCAATAAACCCACATCATCACCATATTCCATCTACCCAATTGGGAGTAGTGCTATCACTACAAAATTAATGGAAAAATTATTATTTAGCCTATAGTTGACTCACATTATATGATACCATGGATAAGGATCTAAAGGAACCCCCTACTAAATCCCAAACTGGTGTAACACATGATCAAACTAAAAGTGCTCATAAACCCCATGGAATTGATCTAACAACAACATACTAACCTAAACCTACCAAAAATGTTACCCATCTTTGGACTAATAACCAAATGTTTTGTATGGATGCCACATTATTTAATTATGAGCAAGCAAGTCAAGTTTTGTGTGATACTCCATGGTCTTGTGACTCCTATTTTGGAAAAATACCCATCGAGATATAAATTTTTTTTATGAGACCACCAATAAAATGGTCCACTAACTAACCATATAACCAAAATGTTCTCATAGGCTCACATGTGAAATTTTTTGGCTACATCCAAGCCTATGCCATGAGTCTCCAAATAAAATATATACAAACCTTTGTGTAAATGGGATTCCATGGTGTACCCCTAATAAAATCATGGACCCATCTCCTCAATACTCTAATCAATTTGATACATGCAATATGATATTGAAACCCCACTACCATATACTATAATTATGGAAGTAAATAAGCAAAAAATAAATTCACACAATCATAGAACATCACATCTAACTATATCCTCTAGGTGGACTATCCTAACTAGATCTACCTCAGCCATCTCTACCCTATGAAAATATACAAGAGATCTATGAATGTATCCATCACTAGTTTCACCTTATACCTAGGTCCTCTCTCATTTAATTGGAAATGTATCATGTGATACACATACTCTAATGTAATGGTCATCTCCCCTGTAGGGAACCTAAAAGTATAAGTATCACCATTCCACCACTTAGATACTATTGGAATCAAATGTACATCATAGTGGATATATCCTAGTGGGTAAATTAGACTAAACCTTTCCTAATATAATATTACCCAATAATTTTCATTAAAACCCAACTTGGTTAAAGTGGGTAGGTGCCTTTCATGTCTAAGCTCGTAAATGTGACAATATTTCTTCAAAATAAGAATAAAAATAAGAATTTTTTTTTATTCAAGTTAAAGGGGGATTTTTTTTGAACTAGGATCCCTAGACCCTAGGATAAGTACAAGCAAAAAAGGATCAATAGTCTAACCAAGACCAACAAAGAAAAACAGGACCATCTAGGTCTAGACATAGCTAAGAAATAGCCTAGAAACAACCATAGAACAACTAAAGAACTAGTCTAAATCTAAGATACTAGAAACATTCTCCCAAAAATCTTTCATCTTTTTGAGGTTCATATCAATTTTTAGCAAAAAAATTTCATGGTTTATGCCATACTGAGATCCACTGCTCTTCCCCTCCTTGACCTTCCCTTTGCCTATAACACTAGGCCCAAAAATCTCTCTGAGGTGAGCTCATAGGTTTTTAATGTTTTTTATTCCCTCATACATTGATGATTTGACATAATTTAATAAAAATCTAATTTTATTACTAAGATTCTCATTTACTTGTTCTAACAACTCCACCTTGAGAGCTAGACTCTAGATCTAATTGTCTTCCTCCCTAGTTCATAAGATTTGAGTCATCCTTACATTTTCCTATTGAAGAACATTAACCTTTCCTTTTAGATCTGTAACCTCATGCATAAA
The DNA here is from genome assembly GCA_037957365.1 of Torreya grandis. Taxonomy (NCBI): domain Eukaryota; kingdom Viridiplantae; phylum Streptophyta; class Pinopsida; order Cupressales; family Taxaceae; genus Torreya; species Torreya grandis. The sequence goes on along the minus strand of JARHVA010006643.1, from coordinate 481,965 downwards.
CCACCACATGATATATTTTTAAAGTTTTAACTCTTCCATAATTTTATTTTAGCTCTCTTTTCTTTTGAGCGAGGTAACCAAATTGTTAAAAACTACAAGTTGATCCTTCTGATTCTAGTAAATATCCCCTTTCTCTAGGTGAGTATACGTAGGTTCCTTGATCACCGTATCCTTCTCTAATGCACTTGGATTTTGATCAATTTTTCTCCCATTCTCTAATTCCTTTTGATTCTCCCTTGGATCCTCATTTTCCTCTTCAACATCTATACAAGTCTCCACTCCCCTATTGTCTTATAAATCCTAAAGGCCCCGGTTCCCCTATTTCTCCTAGATCCCTTGGTTGGGCCTTGTAGGCTTCGATGCACTATGAATTCTTTTCTTTATGTTATACTATTGTTTTTTATTTTCATAATCCTTCACACTAATATTTTACACATATTTATTATTATTCTTAGAGACCCTTCTTGGACTCCTAAGATACTATATCCACACTTTTTTAATTTTTCTAATGTCAACAGGCCCCTCCTTAGGATTTTCCTTCTGGGTCTATGGTATGTCTAGCATGATTTGATTCATGCATTTTAAATACTTAAAAATAAACTAAATCACTCCCTTGTGTCTAGGACTAGAGTTTTTCATGTTTAAATTTCAAAATTGACACCTCCATAGATTCCAAGATAAAAAAAGGGAGACTAAATGGCACACCATGCCTGAATTAATTTAACATTCTAAACATGGACCATCTTACAAAATTTTACCTACCTTCCAAGTGATGTACTATATTAAATGGAAGGATACCTCTATAAAAGGCTTGGGTAAGGATTCCTTGTCAAAACCATTGTGTAGCTACTCTAGTTGCTCTACTTCCTCAAGAAAAGCCTCTTTCTCTAATTTGAAATCCCTTGGCATATAATAACTCTTCATTTCCTCAATTGCTAGCCTAGTTACATGAGAAATGAGTTCCTCAGTAATGTCTAGATTTAATCCATTAATTTTCACTATTTTTTCCTCCCATGCTTTCGTAAAGAAGACTTATAAATCCCTGTCAAAACCGTTAATCTTCTCCATAAAACTTGAAAATCCACCAACTTGTAGATCTTCCCAAACTTTTTCATTTTTCCTATTTTTTTTCTATAATTTTGGTTCAATTTCATAATTTTTAGAGAGTCTCCCTCCACCAATAAATTTTGAACATTCAGTTGCTTAGCCAATTTGATACCCCATAATGCTGTCAGGGCTTTTGATCAATGATTTGACCTCACCCCCATGTCTCTTGCATAGGAAAAAAATCAAATTACCCTTATGATCTATAATAATTCCACCTCCCCCCACTATCCCCAAGTTTCCTTTCAAATCTCCATCAAAATTGAGTTTCAACCAGTCCTTAGGAGAAGGTTTCTACTTCATTATTTTCCTAATTTTATCCTTAGGATCTAGTTTCCCTAAATCATAGGAATATATTTTCCAATTAAGAGATGGGATTTATTTGAAATGTATAAGGTTTTTACCTTTTTAAATGTGAATAGACCTATAAATTTCATTTATGAGATTAAACATTCTTGTTGAGATTGCTTTTCTATTGCATCTTTTCCACCTAAAAATTCTATTATTCCATTCTCCCTAAATCCCCCAAATTATATGAGGTAGAGTCATGTTTTATAGCTTCTTGAGATGGACATTTTGGAATGGGCATCTCAAAGACTACCAAGATTCCATTAGGGATTCTGCTTGTACCCACAAGATATTAAAATTTTCAATGAAAAAACTCCAAATTTTCTAAGTGAAGGAGTAACTAACCAATAAATGAAATACTAATTCATTATCTTCTTCATACAACATACATCTATTGATAATACTTCAACCTCTTTTCCTAAGATTATCCACTATAAGAATTTTATTTTGAATCACCACCCATAAAAAAAACTTATTTTTAGAGTAAGCCATTTATCCCAAACACTTTCCTAGCTTACATTAATATCAGGTTCTTGACCTAGAAAATCATAACCTGATTTTACTATTTACTGGCCATCGAATGAGTCCATCTAAACTAGTTGGTCTTCTCTAATAAATCTTGGGATGTGTACATTTCTCAATAAATTATTTATTTTATCTATCTTCACATTGTCTTCTTGATTTAAGTTATCCAAACTTAGATTTTTCTAGATTTTAACTCCCTCCAACTCATGCCAATAGTCTGCTACCTTGTCAACATATTTATGCCTCATGTTCTCCTATAGATGCAAACCTATATCACTCTAATCTAATGACATATTAGAGATCAATTTTTATTTCCAAAAGTAAATCATGCTACCATTTCTTATCTATCATTTACAACCTGCATTTATCAAATCCTTGTTGGCAATTAAGAAGTTCTAGATGTGTGATCCCCTCACAATTATTCCCCAGTCAGGATGGAAATCAGATCTTTCCCTTCAAGGTATTTAAAATATAAAATTTTACCCCAAACTGAGATCATTGAAATAAATCTCCAAATAAATTTATTAATGAGGGATTTATTAATGAGCTGAAGATTTCTTATACTAAGCCCACCATACCTTTTTTTGCACAAACTTTACTCCATGCCACAAGATGAAATTAATTTTTTTCTTCCATCCCAACCCAAAGGAAGCTTTTTTGAATCTTAATTATTTTGTCTTCCACTTCTTTAGGCAAATTTAATAATGAAAGGATGTACACCGGTAAACTTTGTAAAACACTCTTAATCAAAACTACCTTGCCAGCCTAATAAAGAAGCTTACCTTTCCAACCTATAAGATTCTTTTGGAATCTATCTATCAAAGGATTCTAGGCTACCACCTAAAGCTAGTTGCTAAAGAGAGGCATTCCCATGTAAGAGGAAGGGAGTTCCTTGATTTGGCATCCTAGAAGAGTAGTTCTCCTAGCTTATCTAGCTTCCAAATTATTAAAGAAGTAGACAAAACTCTTATCAAAATTAATTTTCTGGTTAGAGGCCTTTTCATACATCACCAAAATCTTTGTCAGCTAATAAAATATTGTCATCCATAAACTGTTGATGGGTCATTGGGTCTATAAACCTAGCCAATTTAAAATCTTTCAATTATAAGGCAGCCAAAGCCTTAGATATGTATCTACTCAGTGATTCTACCATAATGATGAACATGAATGGGGTTAGGGGGTCTCCTTGTCTTGCTCCTTTAGCATTTTTAAATAATCCTTGAGCCACCCCATTGAATAAAATAAAAAACATGCAAGTGGTTATATAAGCTCTAATAATTTTCCTATATTTATCACTAAAACCAAATTATGTAATAACTCTATCTAGAAAACTCTAGTCCAATCTATCATAAGCATTGGCCATATATAGTTTAAGAAATATAACTACCCTTTAAATTTTATCCATTGATTTTATGCCTTTATGAACCACAATCACTCCATCTTAAATTTGGCTACCCAGTACAAAGCCTCCCTACTGATATTGGATATTTTTTTCCATTCTTATTTGCATCCTTGGAATAATAAGCTTGGTAATAATATTATAAAAAAAGTATCACAAGATAATAGGATGAAAATATAAAAAATTTATAGTCCCTTCCTTCTTAAAGATAATCACTAAGAAATTAAGATTGAATTCTTTAAGCATCTGCCTAGTTTCTAGGAATTCATTCACTTTGCAACCACATCATCCCCAATTATATCCCATTTTTTTTTAAAAAAGCTATAGGTATTCCATCTGGTCCTAGAGCCTTATCTAAAATCATCCTAGAAAGAACAAATTTTAGATACTTATTATAGGTTACAATTGTAAGCATATCATTATCCTCTTGATTAATCAATTCAGGAATCCCATATAAAAATTCTTGTTCAAAACCAATATTATTTTTGAAATCATTTTTGTACAAATTCTTGTAAAATAAAACACTTGCTTGGTTAATATCATTAGAATCAAAGAATAAATGACCATAATTATTGATTATCTCCTTAATATTATTATGTTTCTTATGCTTTATGGTAGATAAATCAAAAAATTGGGTGTTTTTGTCACCCTCATTAAGTCAAATGTTTCTAGATTTCTACCTCCATAGAGATTCTTCCCTAGTTACAATAGTGTGGTAATTACATAGTAACTATTTTTCTCTATCTTGAATCTCTTAATCATACCCATTATCTTCTATTTCCTCTTCTATCTTCAAAATATCTTCTCTAAGGGACTTTTTTTGCAAATGAACATTCCCAAAAACTTGTTTATTCCATTATTTGATCTTAATTTTTACCTTTTTAAAATTTCATGCAAGATTGAAGATAACCAAACCACTTCCATTCTTAGTATTCCAATGCAAAATTGTCTCTTGAATGTTAGGGTGCATAAACCACATATGCTCCATATGGAAATGATACATGTTCTCTTTGTCCTTCTAATATGAGATATTCAATTCCAATGGAGAATGATCTGAACCAATCTTTGAAAGAGTTTTAAGAGACATATCTTTGAATTTTAACCACACTAAAGAGATAAAGACTATCAAATCTTCATTATCTAATATTATCATCGATCCTCTGATTAGTCCATATATATTTAAATCCCTTAAGACCTAAATCTATCAATGATATATCAACAACAAATGAATAAAAATCCTCCATGTTATCTCTACAAACCAAATTTCTTCTTTTTTTATCCCTTGGATAAAGTGGAGAGTTAAAATATCCAATGGACATTAACATTGAATTCATCAATGTAATCAATAATTAGCATAAAAAATGATAATTCAATTTATCTCCAGTGGACATTAACACTAAATTCTACTATCGAATTCAAATGGTAATGCAGGAAACTAATGTCCAAAATGGGACACTCCTGTCAAAAGTTAGACAATACTAGCTACTTGACTGATGGTAGTGTTTGTCAACCCTTTTCAAGGCCAAAATGGGGCCCAACAATCCAAAAAATTAAAAATTCAATAAATTAAAAAAAAAAAAAAACATTTACCAACTCTAGATCCTGACTCTCCAAGGTGACCCACAAGATGTCAAAATACATTGGATGCATGACTCTCCCTAGAGAATTTTTTAATATAGAGCATACAATTTTCAATAATTTGAAAATGAAAATTAAATAACATATAATTTTTAAATTTATTATATATATTAGTTGACTTTTACTCTCTTTGTCCATGCCTATGAAATTCAAAAAATAACATATTGAGTCGTGTATATCAAAATCATGAATTGTAAGTTACAATGGATCCAAAATAAATATATCTTTCACATTATTATATTTAAATGAACACTACATACAACTTCCAAATTATCATATTCTAATTTATAAGCAAAAACCAAAATTTTAACAAGATAAAATAAAAAATTACCAAATATTACAATCATATGTCTCTTGAGGCACAATCCTACTACTTGATTGATCACTACATGGTTGATATACACATAATAGGGTCATCTTAACCTTTTGTGATGAAGTGATTGTAAGTATAAATTTCCCTCATCTGAAAAAGGAAGACATATCAATGGGGGCATGTCATATCGACATGAGTTCAAACATACACAAATTAGAAAAAAACATTATATAGTTTATATGATTCAGATATACACTTGGGTTATAATATCATGTACTCAACACTTATTTCATATATTTGGGACATAATTTTATGATTTTTTATAGAAATCATACAAAATTTCATAAGTTTGGGATAAATTTATCAGATTTATATCATATATTATTCATAATGATAGAATTTGGGGACATATGCTATGCACATATACTTCAATTAGTATAGTTAAAAGATAAATTTTAAAAATCATAAGGTGAATTTTGATAAATAATTTATCTTGAATAGATTAAAGGTGTATATGCCATGCAAATGCCTTAGATCACACACACATATGCATGCACACATATACACACACACCCATCCATATACATATTATACATCACTTATAGTAGATAGGGTTGGGGCATGAAAAAAGTTTTTTCCTTATCCCATTACACATTTATGCACCATCCTTAATAAGATTCAGTAATTGAGGCTTTATTTTTCTATAGTATTTGTCTCATTTTTTATAGTGTAGTCAAGATTCAACGTACTCGATGTCATTAACACTACTTCACTTTTTTAATTTGAGATGGTTATGCCATTTGACTCAGGTGAAATTGGATAGATTTATTAGATTATGTATTCAAAATTAAGTGTTGCAACCAAGAATTGATACAATCAAAGGCCTTGTAAATACTCCCCTTATAACAATTTTGGGGCATGATCACTCCCTAAATCTCCTTTGTCAAAAAATCATCTCTAGGATGAAACACACATGACCACTTGTGAACTCATTCATTTTCTTGCCCAAAAAATGGGTGGGCACTCAAGTACCCTTCAATCTCTATGTTTTCCATAGTGGGGATAATATTATAAAGGCATCATTATGTGACACACATGTTGGTGTATTATTTCCATGTTTCTTTTTACTTTTTAAATACATCTATTATTTAATTTTTAGATTATATGCATTAATTATAGTTTAACATGATTTTGGTTTCAGGGTAGGAGCTACAAAGTTAAGTTCAAATCACCCTGAGAGTAAGTTATGTCTACACACCTATGTATGAGTTTTATTTAACTTTAGTAATTTAATTTCATGCAATTAAAATGGGGGGAATAGAGATACCCATATTTGGTACATGTTTCCTTTCATTTTATCTTTGTGCATAGATTTTGAATGTATAGAAATTTTGACATAAAGTTAAGTACTTAGTGGCATAGTCCTACATGGTCCTCATAGCTCCATATCTCTTCTTTTGGTTTTGTTAATCTTTTTGGATCTATTTGTGAACTCCCCCATGTTATACCCAATGTTTTATAAGGATCCATGAGTGCATATGGTATTTTCTATCTTCTAAGCCTCTGGAAACTACCATTCATCTTGAGACACTCCCATTCATGCTAGTGTCCTAAATCTGATGGTTGTGTCCTACCTAATCCTCTTCCTCTTTTCTATATTTTTCACTTTGTGATTTTTTTAAAGGCCTAAATTTTGTTTCTATGGTTTTCATTCACATGTCACTAGGTCTTAATTCAAATAAAAAGGTTACCTATATATATATATATATATATATATATATATATATATATAAATCTAAATCATTATATTTGAGTAATTGAGCAAGCTTCTCAATTAGCACATGAATTTTTTTATTCAAAATCTATTAAAACACACCATACACTAAATTCTATAACTAAAGTCTAATGTAGTAAAAAATATAAATTCACACTTGCATTATTTGTACCAAGGGTTACAATAAGATAAAGAACATATATACACACAAATACCATCACACACATACATCTAGGAGGGAGAACTACATGTGAGTCTGAGGACATATTCAGAGTATATGGATATGTAGGCATCATTTAAAAATATCAGGGTTATGCACTTTGGCTTGCATCTATAGATATAGGTACAGGTTCAAGTAAAAATTTAGACAAAAAATAAATATAGGTATAGACAAACTAATCATCCATAAACTAATCACAAATTTAGACAAAAAATAAATATAGGTATAGGTGTAGGTTCAAGTAAAAATTGAGTTGATTACAATAAATAGACAAAAAAAAAATTGAAATCAAGACACCAAATTTGACACTAGTGTCCTAAATTTAACACTAGTTTCTAGGTTAGAAAAAATAACAAAACTCAAAATGAATAAAACATAGGGAGAATTTTTAGGGCTAAGATGAATTTGGGTGACTATAATAATCTAGAATAGAAAAAAATAAGATATGATCTCTTTTAACCTTTAGTCACATAGTTATTGTTGTTGGAGAGTTGTAAATGATGTCATGGTGAAGTCATGTAGGTGTCTAGGTGAGTGGATGAAGTACCCTGCTAGTTTAAGTAATAATGACAAAGTGTGCAATGTGCTTGTCTTGGTGTGCTTGAAGAATGCTTGGTTGATCTTCATTTTCAGCATGACTAGAGATGTTAAGGGATGAGTATGGAGTATTGATCATGTGCAATGGGTAATATAAGATGTTTTCTAGTATTTTAGTGATTATGTGAATGATTTTTTTTAATCTGGTTGATCATTGTTTTCATCTAGATATTTTGGGTTTAGTGGCAAAAAATCTGAGTAGGTAGTTTGTTGACATCACCATTGCCATGTGTGGATGAGTCAAGGGTATTTGGTCATATGGTTGTGATAAAATTAGTCCATAGTTTCTATGTGATAAGTCTCAATTCATGAACCTAATCATATTCAAATATATATGGGTGCAAATTTGGGATCCTAAGTAGCTTGACAGTGTTTTCCCATAGCCAAATTTGCATGAAGCAAGAAAAAGCCAAGTAAGCAGTTTGATGGTGGCATATATCACACATTTGGATATTTCAAAACAAGATGATCATATGGTTTTTTTTAGTTTTGTGCCTATTTTATTTTTTATAAATTTTAGATCATGCACTAAATCATGTCAAAATATATGCATGTACAAAGTTGGCCTTCCAGGTAATTCTTGACATTGTTGACTCTGTGACAGATAAATTTAAGGAGGAATTTTAATGTCATTATACCTCACACATGTGAAGGTTCTAGGATAATATTGACACATGGTTGTATTATCATATGTGATAAGATCATATGGCCTAAATTTTAGAACATACGCTTGAGCAAATCAAAAGATATGGAGGTGCAAAGTTGGTCTTCCAAGCAAATAAGCAATGGTCCCCATACTTAGTCATTTTTAAAAAATGGTAAAGACCAAGACCAAATGGATATAATATGGATAATAGGAAATCATAAATATTGATATAATGGTTCATGATCATGATAATAACCTAGCTAATCTATAGTGATTGATGGTGCACATGAGTTCATTCATCTAGATCTACAGTGCACATCAAGTCAAAGAGGTCAAAGTGTTTAAAGATTAATGTCAAGAAAAGATAAAGATAAAGATTATTCCAATATAAAATATAAGTGGGTGTTATTAATTATTAATTAAAATGGTGTGAATTAAATTCAAAAGGTCAAAGTGATAGTTGTCTAGCATGACTAAAGTGAGGACAATCTTGAAGAGATTGATAAAGCATATGAGGTTAAAGTTGCTAGATTGCATGAGATGAGGTCAATGTGTTCAAGGTTTAATGTTTGGGAATTAATAAACTATGATTTAAAGCTCAAATTATATCAATGATTCATTATTAATTTGAATATGTGAGGACATGATATGTGTGCATAGTGTCTGAGGTTTAACTATGACCGTTTGAATTCAAATATTTGAATTAATAAAGGAAAAACCAATGCCATGTATTTTGGATTTAACTTTTGATCTATATAGAATTTGAACATGGTGTAAAAATATAATTGGTATAGGATTCCAAGGCACATATATAAATATATATTTGATGATCTGAAAGTGTGTATAGTCAATGATATTGAGGTTCAAAGTTAATTATGTGTTCATGTCTATTCTACAAGTAACTTGAGAAGGGTAATTCATCTTGTGTTGATGATGTTTCAATGTTTCATGATGTCTTAGATATAGGAGAGTGTTATATACTCCATGAGGATCATTTTTATGGATTTTTGAGGTGTGATCAATCTATCTTGAGTATGAAAAATGCTTTAGAAGTTGACTATGTATTTTTTCATGGTGTCTTTATGAACAAGGCTAATGTTTAAGTTATTTAAGCTTACATAGAATACTAAAATGATGAATTTAAGAATTTAAATATGAATAAGGTGTCATTTAGAGTGGACCTATGCATTTTAAAGTGATCCTATGTTCTTATTTTGCTCGATGAAGTGTTAAAGGAGTGAATGGATCTTCATGAGACCTATAAGGGCTACAATGGCTTAATTGAAAGGCATAGTTCCTTAAGGGTGACCCCTAGGTGCTATGCCCAAAATATGTGGATGGTATTGAATCATGTATTTGTATGTGAGAGATCACTTAAGGGTTAAGGCATGCCTAATGGTTGACCAAGGTGTTGATAATTATGAACACTTTATAAATAGTGAAATCAAAGAAGTTGATTTATAGACTTATATGAGATTTGTGAGAGACTTGAAGAGGAGTGTGTATGAGAGTTGTGGAGTGAAGGAGAGTTATTGGATGAGTTGAAGAGTAGAATAGATTGATAATTATGTGTATGACATGTAGGTCATAATTTTATTAGCATAATAATGCTCTTGTACATTGAGTGTGAGAAAAGGTGAAGAGTGATAATCAAAGGTCCATTATCAGGTGTTGAAGACATGAATTAAAAGGTGGATGTGTTCATATGTTTTATTTTGGTAGCTAAACATCTAATGGGGTTAGAGCCTCCTTGCAAGGTGAAACTTGCTAAAGTTCTAGTTGTTGTGATGGCTCAGCTAGAAATTTGTTGTAGCGCCTTATGGGATTGTAGTCTCACTAAATAGGGGTGGTAGTTATTTGATCAATTTTATATGGTATAAATTGGTTCTTGTTTTTATATGATAATACTCCAATTATAGGCTCCAATGGGTTTTCTCCCCCAAGAGGTTTTCCCACATATGTCATGTGTTATGTGATTGATCTTGTATTATCTCTCTTGCTCATTGTTATGATTGATATGTATGCTTCATGAATGCTTATGTTAATTGTTTGATAATGTGAAGTGATTAAAATTGAAGTTGGATTTTCTAAACACATGATTCACCCCCCCCCTCTTAGTGTTTGTAACTCTAATAATTGGTATCAGAGCAGGTCCTTCTTATAAGTTTAACCACTTAAATGTGATTAAAGTTATAATGGATGACAAAGATACTATGGATTATCTTTAAAAAAAACTAGTATGTGGATTATCAAATTTTAATGCAAGCATGAATGGTGTGAAGATGCAAGTGCAAGATCTCTAGGCAAGAGTCAAGAATCTATAGGTCATGGTGAATAAAGGTCTCATAAAAGTATGGAACAATGTGAAAATAAAGTCAAGACTTACTAAGATGTCCTCTTATCTAATGAAAAAAAGGATTTCATCTCCACTAAAAGGATCAAGGATGAAAACCCATTGATCGGTAATGGTCAATAGAAAAGAAGGTCAAACATGAACAATGTCTTCAATGGGTATTGCTTCTCTTACAATTAATTTGGTCATAGATATAAGGATTTTTCTATCTCACCAAAGATCAAAAGAGATCTCATGTGTTAAAATTGTAAACAATAAGGTCACATAGCTAAGAACTGTAATAGAGCCATTTATAAAAAGGACATACAAGTCATTGACATTATCAAATGGTTCAAGGAGACTAAGTCTAAATAAAAAAAGAAGCAAAATCCAAGCAGATCACAAAAGAGGAGTCATTGTTTTTTCAAGTAAATTTGCATACCCAAGAAAATGAGAACAAGATATGGTTCATAAATAGTGGACACTCAAATCATATGACAAGAGATAAGAGCAATTTTATTTCTCTCAAAAAGACCAACCAAGGTGTAGTTACATTTGGTGACAAAAAATATGCTAACATAGTCAACAAAGGTAATGTGAGTTTGGATAATGGTTATACTAGGACTAAGAATGTCTTATATGTATAAGGTTTGAAACATAATATTTTAAGTGTGAGCCAAATGTGTAAGCAAGGAAATATTTTAATTTTCATGATGATGTATGTGAAATAAGAAAGGCAAAATTTGGTAGATTAATTATAAATGTTCATAAAATAGATAACAACACATATGTATTCTATGAATCCAAGAAAGAAAAGTGATTCATAAGTCAGTTGGAAGGAAGTTGGCTTTGGCATAAAAGGCTTGGTCATATAAATTTTGATAATATGGTAAAAATTAGTTCAAAGGGGTTGGTAAGACATATGCCTAATATTTGTAAGATTCCTCATTCTCTTTGCAAGGCATGTTTTCATGGGAATCAAACCAAGAGAAGATATAAAAACAAGGAATTATCCACTATAGAACCATTAGATTTTATACACACTGTTCTATGTGGACCTATGAGAATTCAAAGTATTCAAGATAATATCTACTTCATACTTATCATTAATGATTTCACTAGGATGTCTTGGATATTCTTTCTTTAAGAAAAATTAGAAACTTTTACAAAATTTGTGGCATTCAAAGCTCTTGTAGAAAATGATAAAGGTTCAAAGATCAAGTTTGTGAGATTAGACAAAAAGGGTGAGTTTTGGTCTCATAAGTTTGCTGATTTTTTTGAAGAACATGGGATAAGAAGACAATATTCTACTACTTTAACACCGTAACAAAATGGTGTGGTTAAAATGAAGACTAGGACTATTGTTAAGATGAGTATAACCATTATTAAATATGAAAAATTATCATATGGATTTTGGGAAAAGGCATCCAACACTTTAGTTTACATCCTAGATAGGTTTTAAATCAGAGTAAATGGTAATAAGACTTCTTATGAGTTATGGAAGAATAGATCAACTAATGTCAAACATTTCAAAGTGTTTGGGAGTAGGTGCTTCATCAAAAGTGATGAAGAGAATATTTGAAAATTTGATTCAAGATCTGATGAGGGCATCTTCTTAAGTTATTCTTCTATCAGTACTACTTATAGGTGATTCAAGAAGAGACTTCACAAGATTATTGAAAGTTCAAATGTAAGGATAGATGAGACAAGTAGAGTCAAGAAACCAAAATTATAAGTAAGTGATTTAATTCAGAATTATATTACAAGAAATGATGAGTTATCCATTCAAAAAGGTGTTGAAGGTGAAGATGAGTAAGAAAGACAAGACTCTAGAGCTCAATCTAGAAGAATTCAGAAAGATAATCCAATCTCTCAAGTTATTGGAAATGTTAATGTAAGGTTACAGACTAGAATGAAAATGTTGATCAGTCAAAACCAATAAGGCTTAGCTCTGTTATCCATAACTGAACCCAAAACATTTATGGAATATATAGAATATGAAAGTTAGAATGATGTAATGGATGAAGAAATTGATCAAATAGAAAAGAATGAAACATGGAATTTAGTTCCTAGGCCAAATATAAAAATGTGATAGGTATAAAGTGGATTTTCAAAAACAAGATGAAAGAGAAAGGAGAAGTCACAAGGAACAAGGATAGATTGGTGTGTAAAGGATATGCTCAGGTCGAAGGATTAGATTTTTATGAGACTTTTACTCTTGTGGCAAGAATGGAAGCAATTCGACTCTTTTTGGCATATGCTTATTTCAAAGGTTTTAATGTCTATCAAATGGATGTGAAATCTACATTCTTGAATTATAACTTAAAATAAGAAGTCTACATTGAGCTACCTAAAGGAAACTTCATGTCAAGTAATCAATATTTTGTGTGTAAATTGACGAAGGCCCTATATGGTCTTAAACAAGCTCCTAGAGCTTAGTATGATATGTTAAATAAGTATCTTTTGATCCAAGTTTTTAAAATGGGAGTAACTAATAGGAATTTGTACATTATGATAGAAGGAAATCATCAATTGATAGATGTTGTATATGTTTATGACATAATTTTTGGATCTGATAATGACCAAATGAGTAGAGAATTTATAGATATTATGAAGACTGAGTTTGAAATGTAAATGTTAGGAAAACTATCTTTATTCTTAGGATTATAGATTAATCAACTTGATATAGGGATATTCATTTCATAAGCTAAATACATCAAGGATATGCTAAGTTTGACATGATGGACTATAAGAAACTAGGTACTCCAATGATCATAAGATGCAGGTTGAGTAAACTAAATGACTCACCAAAAGTTGATCAAACTTGTATAGATCTATGATTAGAAGTCTTTTGTACTCTAATACTTCTAAGATTGACATCATACAAGCATTAGGTCTTATAGGAAGGTTTCAAGATGACCCTAGAGAATCTCACATGAAAGTACTTAAGAGGATCTTGAGATATGTCAAAGGCACCATAGAGTATGGTTTATGGTATCCCAGAAGTAAAGAATTATCTTTAAAATCATATACTAATATTGATTCTATAGGATGTGTGGATGATATGAGGAGTACTAGTGGTGGGGTATTATTCATGGGAGAATTATTGGCATCTTGGATCAACAAGAAGCAAGCCTCAGTGTCTCTATCAATTGTAGAAGCTAAGTATATAATAACTAGCTCCTATTGCACTCAAGTCATGTTGATGAAACAAACTTTGGAGGATTATAAGGTAAGACAAAATGGACCATGTCCTATTTATTATGATAATACTAGTGAAATTAGTATCTCAAATAATCCTATTATGCACTCAAAAACTAAACACATTCATATTAGATATCATTTCTTGAGATAAAAAGTGATTAATCAATGTGTTAAGTTAGAGAATTTGCTTACAAAAGAGTAGCTTGCAGATATTATGACCAAACCATTGTCAAAATATACATTTGAGTATCTAAGACAAATCTTGGGTGTCATTTATTTCTCTTTAAATCAATAGAATATCTTTGGTTAAGGGGAGAAAAAAAATCATGAGCTTGCTTTAGAGGTTTATAAAGAAGCTATAGCGCAGATGCAGAGTTGATGGACATAGAACTATCTTAAGAGAGAAGGCTAGTAAGATATGTTATGGTTCTTCATGGTGTGTGATGATATAAAGGTATTAAAGATATGAAATGGCTTAGAGATATTAGGCGGAGTCACTCTCAAATGTTTCTTGGTGATTTTCATCATATTTCAGTGTTTTTGTGTGTTTTTTCTTCATTGGTTGTAGTGCTTGGTTGAAAAGAGTATTGGCATGTAATAAGAAGGATGTTTTCAAGGCAAGAAGAGGTAGGCTCAAGGTAAGGGGTAGTTTTTAATATATTTATAAAATATACTACTCTTTTTAATAGTATTTTCAAGTCCTCAAGACCAGCTATTTCCAACTTTGTCATTGTGTCAAAGAAGGAGAAAGTTCCCATTGTGAAATTACTTTAAGAGAGAGATGGTGAACCATATGATGTGTATTGACATAAATGATAAAGGGGGAGATTATTAGAGAGTTATAAATCATATTATGGTGAGGTCATGCAGGTGTCTAGGTGAGTGGATGAAGTGTCTTGTTAGTTTAAGTAACAATGACAAAGTGTGCAATGTGTTTGTCTTGGTGTGCTTGAAGGAGGCTTGGTTGATCTTCAATTTTGGCATGGCTATAGATTTTTAGGGATGAGTGTGAAGTATTGATAATGTGAAATGTGTCTTATAAGATGTTTTATAAGCTTTGATTACTTATGTATATGAGTTTTTTTCATCTTGTTGATCATTATTTTCATCTAGACATTTTGGGTCTAGTGGCAAAAAATCTGAGTAGGTAGTTTGTTGATGTCACCATTGCCACATGTGGATGAGTTAGGGGGAGTTAGTCATATGGTTATGATAAAATTAGTCCCTATTTTCTATGATATAATTCTAAATTAATGTGCCTAAGTGTAGTCAAAGACATGTGGGTGCAAAGTTGGCCTCCCAAGAAGTTTGATAATGTTTTCCCATACTTAGCCAACTTTGCATGAGGCAAGAAAGAGCTGAGTAAGTATTTAATGGTGGTGTATCTTGCATGTGTGAAAATTTAATAATAGGATGATCATATGGGTTTGTTAAATTTTATGCCTAGTTTATTTTTGATAAATTTTAGATCATGTGTTGAAGCGCATCAAAAGATATGCATGTGCAAAGTTGGCCTTCCAGGCAATTCTTTACATTGTTGACTCTATGGCAGATAAATTTGAGGTGGAATTTTAATGTCATTATATATAACATATGTGAGGTTTATAATATAATATTTAAATATGGTTGGATTATCATATGTGAGGAGATCATATTTTCCACATTTTATAACATGTACTTGAGCGAAGAAAAAGATATGGAGGTGCAAAGTTGGCCTTCCAGGCAGATAAGCAATTGTCCCCATAGTTATTTTTTAGCAAGGGTAAATACTAGGATAAAATGGAGATCCTAAAACTTGTGAGAGATTGTATAGATTAATCAAATGATGTGTTTTGTATGATAAGGTCTTGGTTGATCCATAGAGATTGATGGTACATAGGAGTTCATGTGTTTAAATCTACAATGTGCAACAAGTCAAAGTGTTTGAATTTTAACATCAAGCAGAGATAATGATCAATATTATTATAGGATAAATGGTGAGAAGGTGTTCATATTGATAGAGATCAATGGTGCACATTAAATTCAAAAGGTCAAAGTGATAGTTGTCTAGCATGACTAAAGCGAGGATAATCTTGAAGAGATTGACATAGTGTATGAGGTCAAAGTTGCTAGATTACATGAGATGAGGTCAACATGTTCAAGGTTTAACATTTGGGAATTGGTACACTATGAATTAAAGATAAAATAATATATATGGTTCATAATCAACCTAAAGATGTGAGGACATGATATGTGAGCATAGTTTCTGAGTTTTAACTATGATCGTTTGAATTCAAATATTTAAATTTAACAAAGGAAAAGCTAGTGCTCTATATTTTGGCTATAACTTTTAATATATGAAGAACTTGATCATGGTGTAAAAATAAAATTGGTATATTATTTTAATTTTAAACTATAAATATAGATTTGAAGATTTTAAATATAGATTTGAAGATTTGACTATGTGTTCATGCATCTTCTACAAGTAACCCGAGAAGGGTAATTGAGCTTGTGTTGATGTTGTTTCAATGTTTCATGTTGTCTTAGCTATTGGAGAGTGTTATAGACTATAGTATGATAATTTTTATGGATTTTTTAGGTGTGAACAATCTATCTTGAATAACAATGCTTAAGAAGTTGATGGTGTATTCATTCACGGTGTCCTTATGAACAAGGCTAATGTTTGAGTTGTTTGATCTTGCACTAAAGAGTGCAATGATGATTGTAAGCATTTTAAGATTACTAATGGGTCATGTAGAGTGGGCCTATGCATTTTAAAGTGGTCTTATGTTCTTTTTTTTCTTGATGAAGTGTTAAAAGAGTGAATGGGTCTTTATGAGACCTATAAGGGCTACAAGGGCCTAATTGAAAGGTGTAGTTCCTTAAGGGTGACACATGGGTGCTATAGCCAACCTATGTGGATCATATTAAGTATTTTGTTTATATTTGATATTTTAATCAAGTTTTAAGTCATTCATAATGGTCAACCAAGGTGTTGATGATCATGAATGCTCTATAAATAGTGAAATCAAAGAAGTTGATTTCTAGACTTGTATGAGATTTATGAGAGACTTGAAGAGGAGTGTGTGTGAGAGTTATGGAGATAAGGAGAGGGTGGGAGAATAGTGGATGATTTTAAGAGAATAATAGATTGATAAATATTTATATGACCTATAGGTCATAATTCTATTGGTAAAATAGTGCTCTTATAGATTAAGTGTGAACAAAGGTAAAGAGCGATAATCAAAGGTCCATCATTAGGTGTTGAAGACATGAATTCAAAGGTGGATGTGTTTATAGGTTTTTTTGTGGTAGCTCAACATATAAGTGGGTTGGATCCTCCTTACAAGGTGAAAATTGCTAAAGGTTTAGTTGTTGTGGCAGCTCAGCCAGATAGATGTTGTAGCACCTTGTGGGATTGTAGTCTCACTAAATAGGGATGGTGGTTGCTTGATCAGTTGTAGATGGTATAAATCGGTTCTTATTTTTATAGGATAGTAGTCCAATTTCAGATTTTAATGGTTTTTCTCCTCCAAGAGGGATTCCCATATATGTCGTGTGTTATGTGATTGATCTTGCATTGTCTCTCTTGCTCATTGTTATAAATGATATGTATGCTTCATGAATACTTATGGTAATTGTTTAAGAACTTGAAGTGACTGAAATTGAAGTTAGATTTTCTAAGAACACTGATACATCCCCCTCTCAGTGTTTATACCTCTAACAATTGTAATATTTATTGTACTTGCTTGAGTGAATTACTTTCTAATGCCTAGTTCTAAAATGTTCACATTATTGTAATCATGGTTTTATTTCTATAGTGTGTTTATGTAAAACCCATTTTATATTTAATAAAATCATGGAATGCACAAAATTTTCCAACAAACATAACAAGAATAAAAGATAATTAACTTGGATTAAATTTTGGGCATCACATTCATGGCCCAAAACTAAAAATTTAGTGACTTAATAGTACTAAATTATGTTAGTTATTTAATAATTAATAAATTTTCATATAAATTTATAGAAGAGAATCAAGTGGATTTAAAATGTAGCTGAAAGAGAATAAAGTGGATTTGACATCTATTTGAAAGAACATTAAAACTAAGATATGTGTATTTGGAGTCACTAGTTGAGGTTAAATTAATTCTTCTTAGAATTGATTATTTTCATTAAATAGAAATTCACAATTACATTTAATTTTATAGAAATGCCTAGATAATAAATGAAAAATATGGGAAAATATATTTAGAATATCTATGTTAAGTTAGTGTAAATTATGGCTTTCCAACTTCCTTTGTGGGTGAAAAACATGTAAAAATAGACAATTTCAAATGATCTTGTGTATAAGGGCTAGCTGCAACTATTAGTATTGTTTTTACTCTTTTGGATGTGTTCATGGAATAGAAATAAATGGATGAGACTATTATCTAGATTTATGTGTTTTTAATTTATTTTATTTGTGTAATTTTATTACTATTCATAAAAATAGAGAAGCCATTAAAACTTTTCACTCATAGTGTTTGCAATTTTTTTGTTGAAACCCTTGCAGATGGGATTTTTACCAAAAGCATTCAAATTGATTTTTTAAGAGAGTTCGTGATTATAGGAAAGGATTTTTCAAATTACATTTGTTTCTCCTATTTTCATTTCATGTGAAAGGAATAATTTCCATTTCATTTTATCTAAATCTGAGTTATTTATGGGGTCTTATATGTTTATTTTATCGTGGGTTTTTTACCTTCACCTCCATATTCTTCTACTTTCATCTTTATCCATTTCCCATTTTTATTCTCTTTTTGTTTTTTATAGTTACAATTACTAAACCCCCTCAAAAAAAATCCAATATCATATGAGGGAGATATCACTCTCAAATGTAAAGGAAAGAACCATTTTCATGATGGTTTATCCAATGTCACAAAATTATGCCACTACCCTTTGAACAAGTCAATAAAAAAAGAAAATAATGACATCAAATTTTATCCATATTTGAAAACTTATGTCATTACCCATTGGGAAATTCAATAAAAAATAAAAAATAATGACATAAAATTTTACCAACACAAGTTCAATTCAAATTCAATTTTAAACTTTTAGTATGTGCAATGAGCATATATGCCATTGATTATGTATTGGTAAATGGGAATTTTTTTTATAGGTATACTAAAGTTTTAGAAATCAAAAGGGCATGGATGGATTCATGAAAAAATATCCCTCCTCCTCTTCCTGTGGTAAGTCAAGGTACACACTTCAAGTATGTATTATTTTAATTTGACACATGCATATGCATCACTCATATACACAAATTAAAGTAGGGGCATTATGTAAACACCTAATTTTGGTAAAAACATTATTATTGAAATTATTTTAATATTGTTTTGTGTATATGTGTAATCAGCTTGAATGAGGGGATTATTGGTGCTTGTTTATGTGTTTTTGTCTCTCTCATTCTTTTTTGTGTGATAATGTGGTCCTATCTTCCTCTATTTCTCATTTTGTGTTCATGGGCTTGCTTTCTCCAAACTATTTTTTTCTATTTGTGTTCCTTCTTATAATATGGGAATGGTGGTTCATCAATGTTGCCTTAGATGAGAAGGGCGGGTTAGCCATTTCTATCCCCTTCACTTTTTGGGGCACTTCTACCTCTGGTTGCATCCTTTTGATATTTAGATTTTTTTGGTTTTCCTTTCTCTTTATCATATTTTATTCTCTAATAATTATTTAATTCAAAACCTAAGAATCATACATATACAAATAATTTATGATGATTTTAGTGATCTAAACGTATCTAATGTGTTATAATCCAATAGAATTGATACAAGTTTTCAATATATTGTTAGTCATTCATTTTTAAGTCTATGCACATTCTACATTGATTTATAATTATTCAATGACTTGAATCACATATTATACCAAAATTATCATATGAAAATGCAAAATTAATTTAATCTCACACTTATGGAATAGGATGTTGAAGGCCTTACTATACTTTTCTGTTTGCACTGGATATAAATTATGAGAGATTTAATTCTAGCAATCGGGATACGTAATCACACCAGTATTTTGGTTTCCATACCAAAATAATTCTATTGTTCTCTTTTTTTCGACATATTTTGGTAAGCTAGTTTGATAATGTTGAAGAGAAAAATTAGACATTTTTTCCCATAAGTTCTTTAAAATGTAACTATAAACAAACACAACATCCAACTACAAAGTGATATAAAAAATACATATTTTAAAAGTGAGAGCAAAACATGATCGATGTAGGAGGACATGAACAACATTTAATTCAAATCAACATTGATTCCACGATGGGAAAAATGGTATAAGTGCTGATCTTATCCCTATATAGTTATCACTCCAAATTGACACATAGACAACTATAAGCCTATATAACTTAGATATACATTTATAAGTCTAAATGTTTACAAGGTGTGGTTGTTCCAATATTTTTATTTTCATACTGTCCATTGTTTGTTTTCAAAATTCTAGTTATGCATGATTACTATTTGTTAGCCACTCAAACAAATGCAAAATTACTATTTTATGTTACTAAATATTATAAATTCCTTGTACAATCATTTTAATTTGTCTTTCATGTTGATTCACCTAAAAAAATTGGGTAATTATTTTCCATGTCTAATATTTATTCTACATGATTGATGTTCCTTCTAGTGAATGGCATGCTATTTATTTTCATGTTCATAGTGTTTTCTTTATGAATAATCATACATTTGACATATCTTCTTTGATGCGTACCTTATTTTCATTCCTTGTTAGTTCTTTATTATGTCATCCTTGTGTTACAATGATATATACAATTTATGTAAATGTATCTATCTCTTGTATATGGTTTTATTATTAATATCATTCATTCATTTGGGCAAGGCCCTTTATATACACTTTAAGCTACCATATCTTATAACTATGATATTATATTACTTATATCTTGAGCCCACATGGGAAACAAATTTCTTGATGGTACATTTATTATCTCCTAAACCCAAATGGAGTTTTTTTTCCCTTAATGATCTATTACTTATATCATGAGCCCATTTATCTATACAATTTATGCAAATGTCTATATGTCTTTCATATGTTTTTATAATTAATATCAAGAATTCATCTAGGTAAGGCCTCTTTTACATGTTTTAAACCACTATGTATGTAACGATGATGCTATATTGCTTATATTTTGAGCCCACAAAGGGAAAATTGTTCTTGGTGATATATTTCTTATCAAACCTAAATAAATTTATTTTTCTTGGTGTTACATTATTTATTTCATGAGCCTATATGGGGTAACTTGTTTATAAGGGATATGATTTCATGGAAATATTTGTATATGCTAGTTAAATTAGTGGTTTCTATGATTTATATTGCATATATTATATCTAATAAATTTCATTTAAGATATGATTTTCATAATTTCATCCCACCTCCAAAAATGGGAATATATATCCCACTCTTAATACTCAATAATATGATTTTTTGGCATGCACATTATCATATTGAGCATGATTGAATTGAATGCCCATGACTAATAGGGTTCCTAACTATAAGTTAAAATTCAAATTAGATGTGGACACCTATATATAAGAGTTTATAACCTTGCTTCACATTGACACTACAACATTATTATTTAGGATGATAATTGAGATCGTATTACATCAATTTTGTTTAGGATGGTACTCAAGATTGTATTCAAATTTATTCAAGTTAGTATTCAATATTTCATCTATATTTTATTCAAAATGTTAGTAAATATTGTGCTTATAATTTTTTTAAAGACTTTTCATATATTTATAGTATTTAATCTATGCCTATTATTCATATTTTTCTCAATAAAATGAGGTAATCTAGTTTCAACACTCCATATATCATAAGTTATTACTATTTGGCATTAAATAACAAGTGTGTAGAAAAGAAGTAATGTTTTTCAATTTCTTATGTGAATTTTCTTAAATTCCATATATCTATACATATAATTTTTTTTATTCATATATATATATATATATATATATATATATATATATATATATATATAATTTATTTACTTTTATATGCATATATGTAGATACCAAAGTGAGAAAAGTGTACACCTAAAAATGGCATAATATAATTATTTAGTGGTATTTCATAATTCATTAAGAATTTTTTTACAATTTAGATAAATTTGTTTAATTTATGAAATATGGACCTTCTTTTGACTTAAACTTTTCTAAAATCCCCCCTTTGTGCAACTCCTATCTTATCTTGGGCACCTTATTTGTTATCGTTATCTTACCTTGAACCTTAGATCTCCTTCAAGTTGGGTACACATCCATTTTTTAGGTTTTATCCATTGGAATATATAATTAATGTTAGTATTGTTTAATTTTAATTAAAATTCAACCTAGAAAATTAGACAATTATTGTAGTTCAATTAAACACATAGGATTTATATCACTCATTCATATAGAATATATTGAGTTCTCATACGAATTATATAGCTATCAAATAATCTCTAGAGCATTAATCATTATATAAAATTAATATTTTTAAAAAATAAATTTTGGTACATAACCTATGGTATTTTATATCATTTATGCATTTTAATTCTTATTGACATATTTTCATAGAATGGTTTATACTACTTGGGTACTTAATAAATGCCAAGATAATTTTGTTATTCACTAGGTTTATTTCAAGACCCAAATATCATATTAATTTCCTTAGGTTTATACATTAATTTTATTATATTTAAAAAAGATTAAAAAAGTAAATGATAGGTGTCAAAACACGCATATTGAAGTGAGGAAATGGGTGATTCAAACTAGGCAGATATAGTCATCAAATTATTTCATGTTTGTTTATCATTTTTTAGAACTACATCTGATATTTTATACATGTTTAGATAACCCACAATGATTTGGACATTTGTTTCCAATCATTATGAAATTTTAAGGTTTCAGTTGTCTTGAATTTGACTGTGAATTTTTAGGTTTAAATTTCAATGTCATATCTTTTACAACTTTTTACATCAATTTTATGGGAAAAAATGTATCAAAAAATGTAAGGAAGAAATGATTAGATATTAAATATACATGAAAGTAACAAGACCAAAATTGAAAGAATGAATGAAAATGGAAAAACTATGTGCAAAAAATCCATATTATATTTTTTATTTTTGACATTCTATCATGATTTTATTATGGTCTCAAGATTGGAGGATACTCATAGGATTGGAAGTGTGGTCCTGGAAACAATATCACATCTGTTCAAATTTTATACACGAAGTCACTAAGACTTTTGTGTATGCATTTATGTTTTTATTTTAACAATTTTCACTACATCCCACATTATTCATATATAAGTATTGAAACCTATGCGATCACCCTACTTATCAATTTACAATTATTATTTAAGCATTAATATTAAACTAAGTGTGTGTTTTTATGTATTAATTATAATTAAATATTATTTCTATAATTAATATAAATATATTTATCTATGTTAAAATAACATAAATAGGAAAATCTTAATGAAGTGCCTATTGAAAAATATTTAATAAATTCCACTAAGAAATTAATTTTTTTAAATATTTAATAATTTTCATTTTTGAACACATGAAAATAAAGCCTACTATCAAATTTGAAAACCAAAATAAATTACAGTTTTAGTTTATCTAATCTTATACCTTAGAATATATACATATATTTTAAGGAATGTTGAATCTACAATCTTCTTAAAAAGATTTATCATGAATTTATCAAGAACTAACCTTAAAAAGATAACCCTTTTTAAGATCTTGAACCCTTTTGCAATCAATAACACAATTGTTTTTCAATTAAAACACATCATTATATCCATTATTCATTATAATAATAATAAATTTTAAATGAATTTCACCAATCTAAAATTGATAATGAATAAAATAAACCAAACAATAAATTCTCCTTAAAAATATATCCAAAGATAATTGTCTACCTTCACATAAACATTCACTCATATTAATAAACTCCATTAAAATTATGGAGAACCTCTTCAAAAAAAATGATTGTTTTTCTTTATTTTTAAAAATATTTAGTGATTAAAAATATTTATGGGTTATATTGAAACAGAATTGATTTAATTATACCATGTTTTTAATAACCTTTATATCAGGTGTTGAGGAGCAAATATTTGAGCACTTTATATTAGACGCTTATTAAATATAGGGTATAACTACCAATTAATGTGGGAAAAAAACTATTTAAATTTTAAACATATTTTAATATATTTATTTCATTTGATATGTTTATGTGGAGAGAAATCCACATTTTGAATTTATTTATAATTAGAAAATTTTAATATATTAAAAAATAAATTAAATCTAAATGTTAGTATTGGGTATCTAATAGTTATAGATATGATGTTTCATTATGTGATTGGATACTTTAGACCATTATTTGGTACACTTTGTACAATAATATGTAGATTATATAGCTAATTTTTATTTAAATTTATTTAAATATTGGGCATTTCTCTATCATATATTATGATAAGTATTTGTCCATGCTCAAGCATTGGATCCTTGCCCTTATCCAAAAAATTTTAAAAAATCAAGCACATCATTTCAAGGGATATATGAATACCATGAAAGTTACACCAACCCCATAATGTAACTAGGCATAAGTATTTATTCAACCTAATAATTAAATTTGATTGTTGTATGATCGTATTTTTATTTTAAAGTTGTAAAATAAATTCATTTTTTGGTAGACCATATCAAATGAAATTTAAATTTACATACAAACAATCAAAAAATCTATAGGTTTATTATAGAGTATCAGTAGGATAAAATGAGAAAATAAACTATAAGATTGATTGGAATATCTACACACCCAAATAAGTGGATTGCACTTAAAATCCTAAATTAATAAAGGAAAGATTTTTCCAAAGGATGTGATAAATATCACATATCGTTGTATCGATAAAATTTATTTTCATAGAGATGGAACACTCTTTCATAACAATTGAGTAGTTTACCACATAAACCAATGATAAAATTACATTGACTAGATTCAATGAACCTTCTTTTAGCTTCACATACAAGCCACCTATAGACATTAATCTTTCAACCCTAATTTTATTGTCAATGCATCCTAATTATCTTGAACACTAACACCACCAAGTTAATTAATTAATTAATTGTATTTAATACCACTACATCACTTCATGGGTAATTAGCTAACTAATAATTAATAATTATTTAATTAATTCTTAACTAATTCCATGCACACATAGTTATCAAAAATAAAAATAAATAAATAATTATCATCACCCCATGTTGACTCTTGATCAAAATAAAAACTCAATCCACTCATCAATCCATGTAAATATTTAACTCCTTTATTTATGCTTGCACATGTAAAAAAGTAAATAAATCAAATAAATAAATAAAGATATAAAAAATCAATCAAATCATTTTTAAATAGAATCAAAGCATGCAAGCCTTAGATCAAGTGAGTTAATCTATCCATCCAAACTTGAAGTTTCTAAGTTAATCTATCCATCCAAACATGAAGTTTCTAAATATGATCAAGTTAATTTCAACCATTTATCCTTCCTTCTAAACAACTATAAATTTGCCCTTCATATCTTATTTCTGATGTCTTGGCATCATCTCAAATATCTAAATCATCTAGGGATGAGATGGGGAAATTTTTTGAAAATATTTGTCATTTTTGTAATTAAAAAATCATTCTTCACATGTTAAAATATTATACGGTCTTTTGAGAAACTACAATACACCATAAGCATGTGAAAATCCACTCAACAAGAGAGGTTTTCACTCAGTAAGTATAAATATTACTTCTCTTCTTCCCTTTTACTTACTCAATTTGAAGTTATTTTTAATTTAGCTGTAGGAACTAGTTTGTTGTTTTTTCTTTCAAGATCTGATGTATACATTTTTACCATGATCAATGGCACACTCATTCATCAAAGTTAAATTTTTCTATGTATCCACATTTAAATTCTATGTATTAGTAAATTATCACTCTAGAGTGGCTTTTTTATCCTTGATGGTGTCATTTTTAATTTATGTGTGTGTTTGCAAGGTTTGGCATTTCTACTCATCTAGTGATATTTTTCACCCCATAGTGGCATTTCTGAATCAAAAATGATGTTTTTACACTAGTATAATTTTTGATCATCTAGTGAGATTTATGCATCAAATAGTGGAATTTATACATCAAATAGATATGTTTATTCATAATGGCATTTGTATTTTGTACATTGGAATTTCTAGATCAAGTAGTAGCATTTTTTCTTCTGAAACATGTTTCTCAAGTTTTACACTTTTCCAATCTCTTATTTTATAACATGCATGGTTTTTTCTTGTTATAACCTTTTTATGAAGCGAAAATTATATGTTGGTTTTCTAAACATCTAAAACTTCTAACACTTTTGTATGCAACTATGTTGAAGGAAGAATTGCAAAACAAACAAATCTTAATCAATTAATCTTTTTTTCTTCTATTTTTATCACTTGTTTGTGTGGGTTCTAACCCATGTATGCTCCTATCTTTCACCATAAAGTGATATTGAGAATTGGAAACATTTTAGATCACTTGTGTATCCCTAGTTCAAGTTGTGTATACTCTTTCCTCACTCTGTAAGGTGATCTTGGAAATTAAAAATAGTTGTAATTTTTTGTTTTTATTTCTTAGGGTTTGGTGACTTGGATTTCATCACCAATTAATATCTAAATTATACGTTCCAATGGACTATAAATATTCCTTAAAGGATTTGTCATTGTTATCTAAGAAAAAAAATTAGTTTTACTTGGTTTCTATAAAGTGAAGTGGCTAACCACTAATACCCATGCCCAAAAAAACACCCTTATATCATATATTTAGGTCTCATGTACTATAAGGTATATGAAGTAATTTCCTAGTTAGCCAGTATAAAACTATCTTAGTAGCCATCTAGTTGAAATCATGTAGTGGTGCTAAGAAAACCACATTCCCTAAGATTACCCACTCTTACCCTTGAGGTATTTTTTGGGCCACTATACAGTTGTACACATACTTCACTAGGATAGGGTGTTATTGTGCATGTTATTACTTTTACTCTTATATGAAACTAGTCTAAAATCAAAGCCAAACAAAATTAGTGGCACTTAAAATGAGATATCAAACTAGACAAAATCAATACCATTATAATAAAAACCTTTTTAATTAGATTCCAATCATTTTACTAGACCTTTTGATCAAGATCAAACTAATGATGATAATAATGATAACCTTAAAAATAGAGAAAATAAAATGATGACATCAATAATTTGTTTAAAATAGACCAATATAGATCCCAAGTAGATTAGTTCATGTTTGAAAACAAAGATGGCATCCTCATATAAATCATACAAATAAGAACTAAGCTTCATGTAAATTATATTCCTAAAAACTTGAGTAACATAATAAGTAGGAAAGATAAAACCCCTCCAAACCAAGAACATGATATATATAGAAATTCCACTAGCCAAAACAAATCAAATCTATAATCTACTAGTCAAAACCTCAATATAAATGTCTCTCATTATCAACCTTAGCAAAAGAAAATCAACTCTAGTACAATAAGATCCTCAATATCAAAATCAATCCATGTTTGACCAAATACAACAACTAAGTTAATAATTAGAAAGATTAGCCTCCTATTTAAGTCTAATAATATTTAAACCTTATAAGAATAATAAAAAGTCCAATAATAATCAAGCCCTAAGCTACCAAAACCCAAATTTATCTTACCCCCATCATCATCTCTCAAGGGCACGACATTTACCCAATAATGGCAAGTTATAAAGGATGCTCTCTGAGGACTATATGAATAAATATAATTAGAACAAAAAAATACAAATTTGAGGAGTTTTGTTTATATCCTTTTGATAGAGAAATGCTATAGTACCCTTTTCCATTTATTTTAACCACCTAGGTTTGAAAAATACAATGTAAAATGTGATTAAAGAGAATGTGTCTATTAAATCTTTGTGACTTTTCAATAGGTTGCATATAATGACAATTTTTTAATCATATTATTACCTCAGATTCTAGGGAACAAGATTTTGAATGGTTTTTACATCTTCCTAAATAATCCATCAAAAAATTTGTAGATCTATCCGAAGTTTTTTGTCAAACACTTATCCCATAATTTTGAACATGGATTAACAGTGATAGACTTATGTAATGCCAAAAAAAGAAATGGATAAATATTTTTTTCATTTCTATAAATATGGAAAAACTTATCTAGAATGTTCCCTTAGTCAATCTTATAAAAATAGTTGATCAACATTTTTGTCACCAACCTCAATCAAGAAATGGTTTTTCATCTACAAGTTCATTGTGTTACTATCTTTGAAAGAATAGTTCAAAACAAAAAATACCTTATCGCTAAAGTATTGGTGAAACTTTTTCATGAGGATCATCACAATCAACATTATCATAAAAACCCAAATTATTTAGCATAAATAAAAATGTTATCAATGATGAAGTTACTAATTCAGAACACATTCAGGTTGTCCAAAGTACTTCCAACATTACCATTCTTAAGGGGTAGCCTAAATAGGAGATAAAAAGAAGCCATTATACTCCTCTAGGGGAATCATTAAAAGTTGCATTTCATAAATTGGTCATTGTAAACATGATCACATTTCCATAAACCAATCCCTTTGATGAAATCCAACCAAAACCTATATGGTACAAATAGAATGAATATTATGAGTGTCACAAAATAAAAGGACATTCAACCAATCAATGCATGGATATGACAAATTATGTTCAAGATATGATTGATAGAGGAGATATTGAAGTTAAAGTAAGTGCATCCACATCAAAGAATCAACAATGGGGGATATGCCAATAACCCTTTTCCAAACATGATCAAGCTCTCCCATAATTTAATCAATGTCCAAACACCCAAACCAATAATGTCAATTATAAAACCAATTGCCCATTCATATGATGTAGTTATTGGGGATATACAAATACCCACATCAAATTATCTATTCCTATGATGTAATTATTGGGGATATACAAATACCACTTTCTAAAACATGATCAAGCTCATCTACAATTTAATTAATGTCAATGTTAGAGTATATTTTACTTATGCTTTCTAGGTTTCTCTTATGTGGAATTTAGTCCCACATTGCCTAGTTTACTACATCTTGATTTGCCTTTCCTATATAAGAAAGTGAACTCTTTGTAATATATATGCTTTGTAATACATTTTCATTTCTTTGGTGAATAATAATTCTTTGGTGTTCAATTGGTTTATTCCCTTTTTTATGATGAAGCATTAGTGGCTATGATAATGAGCCATTAGAAAGATCTTAGCTGAAGAGTTATGTTAACTCTTTCATAGTATCAGAGCCATCTCTAATAGCCATTACTCAACCTAATTCATTGCATTATCCTTCTTAGCTTTTGATTTATCAAGGGTTTGATCTCCATTATTGAGATTGTCTATTTCATGTTATCAGAGCCATCTCCAATTACCATTACTCAGCCTACTTCATTGCATGATGCTTCTTGGCTTTTGATTTATTAAGGGTTTGATCTCCATTATTGAGATTGTCTACAACAATGTCAAATTTCTTGGCTCAGCTTGGGTCAAACCCTCCACTAAAGGTTTATTGATATTTGTTTGACTCAATTTGTGTTTTAGCATTAATGTTATTTTAACAAAATGTATTTGCCATTTGCCTCATCTAGTTAAATAGATTTGTGCTTGTTTTGGTCTATATTTTGAGTTGATGCTACTCCTTTTGGATCATGGGTCCTATTTTATAATAGGTTGTGCTAAGATTTGTGTAGTCTATAGTTTTGGAGATTTTTATTCCTTTTCTACCTCTCCCATCGCCATTCCACTTTGGTTTCTTTTCTCATAGAGAAACCAAGCATTGCAAGCTGAGCTAGAGTGTTGGAAACTAAGCATTGCATGTGGAGAGAAAGCATTGGATTTTTTTTATTATTTCTCTTATTTTAGATTCACATGGGAGAGAAGTGTAGTTTCAATTCTAAGAGGAGGGAGATCTACATTGAAATCTACTAAGGCATTGGATTTGTTACCTAATGTTCTTTGTAGAGGAGGTGTTGGAAAGTAGATGGATAGCATTGGAAATCTAACAATAAAGAGGAGAAAAAACCCTAATTATTTTTAGCATCCTTTATTCCTAGATATGTGTCTTTTTAATCTAGCATTAGAATATTGAATGCACAATGATTTTTGTGGTGGAGTGGTCTGTGTGGAGTAGTTGGAGATTTAAAATCAAGCTTGGCATTGATTTTTATTTAGCTTTGAATGTTTTTTAAGAGGGGCATTAGAATGCATTGATTTGATTTGAAGGCATTGACATCTGCATTTTTTTCCCTTGTCCTATGCATTGCTTTTAACTATCTAACAAATTAGCCATATGAAATTACCTAGGCACTGGAAATTTTCTTCCTTACCTATAGGAGAGAAAAGAACTAGAGTTTGTCTTTCCATTTTTTTCTGATATAAATTTTCTAAAGCATTTTTTAGATCCAGCCTTGGCATCAATTATCTCTAGTTTGTGTTGGCATTGGAGCTATTCAATAAGACATTTTGACTATTTTTGGGACTACATTTAGCAGTTAATAAATTGCTTTCACTAATAATTATTGTGTTTTGCCTATCAGACCTACATTGCACTCATCAAAATGTTGATTGGTTACTTCAAATTGATTTAGGGGTAGGTGTTTGGTTAACATCAAATATATGGGGCATTTTGTACTCCTTTGGATAGTGCCTCACCAGATATGTTGAAGTTTTTTCTTGATTTGCATACCTCGTGTGTTGGAAGAGACTTTTGGAGGGCCCAATTGGGTTAAGACACCTGTAACCCATCATTTATACACTTCAAATAGATGGAAATTTCTTTCTTTAGGTTATAAGTTGTATTTTTTGCTTAAAAAGGAAGACAAATAACTTGTATACATCCTAAGGTAATTGGAAAGATTATTTTTCACTTCTATTAACTTTTTGAAGTCTATGGCAAAATTATGGTTCTAACAACTAGTTGCACGCCTATGTTTGTCTCTGATTCACTTTCAAAAACTAGTTTGTATTGTTATTTAATTATTTTGACCCATTTTTATGGGAAATTGAAACACTTATAGCTTTTGAACCATAAATCAGATTTGAGTTTTGTTTGCTACAAAGGTGCATGTTTTTTGATTATCTATCCATTGGTGTCATTAGATTATAAAAATACACTATTTTATAAAGTGCCACATTTAGGGGGGGGAGGGTCTCTTCACATTGGTTATGTTGCCATTGATATGATTTGTGGTGATGTATTTTCTATGTTTTGAGCATCTATTGAGGGATTATTCATTATTTTTCATGTACCTTATCTCATTTGTCATAGATAAAAGGGTGAGGTCTAGTTTGGTAGGAGGTCAAATCCCCTCATAGGCAACACAAACTTCCTTCTTGTTCCTTTGCATTATCATCATTTGTTGCACTCATGGACATATTTTTGGATGAGTCTGATGTCTTATTATTGAGTGTACATTATCACTACTATGGCATTCTCCTATGTTATGGGCCCTACATTATACTTCATGTACACACTATTTTAGATGTATTTTCAACTAAGCCCAATGTCCTTTTGCCTGTGTTTTGCATATTGTTTTATACCATTGATTATTTTCTAGTATGTTTGTATACATGGATCTTTTTTTTATTTTTCACACTCTTCTATCATCCCATGACATTCATTAGTACTTTGACACATTAGTAGTTGTGTCATGTCTCCTTGAGGCCCCTTTCTTAGGACCTTACCTTATTTTATGGAGACACCTTTCCACTCCCTTATTTTTGGAACATCTTCTATATTTTTAACACCACTTTATGATAATTGAAAGTATCCCATAGATTTATTGTATATATTCTAGTGAATTCTAGTGTCATTTTATCTTTTTTGATAGTTCAATAGTCTCATTTAGCATGACATGGAGCTCCTCTAGTGTATACGGTGTCAACTTGTTTAGTGTTCAAGTAGTGGATTCAAGCCACTCATGTAGACACTTTTGTTTATCCACTCCATCCAATCAATAGTATGGGGTGTGCGATGTTATATTTTGATTCTTGGTGTTGATATTTCTTTGCACATGTTATACTTTAATCACCACTGATAGTCTTCTTGATTGAACATATTCTGGTGAAGCCTAGTGTCAGTTGTTTTTGTGATCGAGTAGTGGATTCAAACCACTCATGAAAATTGAGTTCTTTTGTGACTTACAATTACTTGGAGTTTGGACTTATTCAACATCATATTTAGGGAGATTTTCTCTAGCTCTCTCTTCTTCTTTTCTTTCTTTGGGGGGGGGGGAGTTTTTCATATGAGTTTTCTCTCTTTTCCTCCACTTTATGAGATTTATATGTATTTTTGCACTTATTTTAGTATTTTCTAGATTCCTCCTTTATACATGGGTATCTTATTTAGGTAATTTTTTTATTAGAACCCATATGAGGATTGTTACTTGACTCTATGGCCTTCTTGGTGATTCTTATAGTGACACCAATGTGGTATCCCCACCAGTGACACCAATATGGCAGCCCCACCAATCTTTGTGCTCACTTCACCATCATGTTGGAAGGTGTTCAAGTGATTATTCCTTGGGTTCACATTTTTACTCAGTACTTTGGAGTGCAATGTTTGTATTTAGTGATCCTCGTATTTAGCATCATTCCTACTTCTACCTAGTGGTTACAGCAACTCAACGTCCATGTACTCTGACAAGATGAATTGGCATCCATAGGGACACTAAATTCACACTACATCCTCTATTGTTATCCCCTAGCTTCACTTGAGGGGGGGGGGGATGTTAGAGTATCTTTTACTTATGCTTGGTAAGTTTGTCTTATGTGGAATTTAGTCCCACATTGCCTATTTTACTCTACATCTTGATTTGTCTTACCTGTATAAGCAAGTGAACTATTTTTAATATATATGTTTTGTAATATATTTTCATATCTTTAGTGAAAAATAATTGTTTGGTGTTAAATTGCTTTATTTCCTTGTTTATGCTAAAGCATCAATGGCTGTGGTAATGAGCCATTAGAGAGATATTGGCTGAAGAGTTTTGTTAACTCTTTTAGTCAAAACACCCAAACCAATAATGTCAATTATAAAAAAATCCATTCATATGATTGGTTATTGGTCACATTGAACATACAAATAATCATGTTACAACCATTAAAGTCAAATCTCTAGATTGTGTTTTCACAACTAGGTGCAATAAAATCATTGTCCAAATGCCTCCTCTACCTACCCATGAAGGATAATACAACCTTATCAAATATTCCTATCATGGTTGGGCCTTTCACACAATAAAAATTGACCCATGTCATCTATATTGACATCCAATACAACATCCTTCTTGGTTGACCATGGATTCATGTTATGTAATCCATCCCATCCATCTTTCATAATGCATCAAAATTTTGCATTCATGCATGGAATTGACTGTCATAGTGATCCTCAACCTTTTCAATATTTTAAAATATTACAGAGGTGATTCCATAAAACCAATTACTTTCCTATCACCAAAAGTTCCTCTGAAACATAAAAATCCATAGTAATAAAATTGAAAAAGCCTTCATCCTACAAACATCTAGATGGTCCCCCATCTAAAATTAAAACCCCACCTTCAAAGAAATGTTTCAATATTCTTGACAAATGCTATGGAGAATATGAAATCCAAGATTATTTCCATTTTTATAAAATACCCATTTATCCTAGAATCCATGGTAATCCCAACATGAAGAATAATATAAACTAATCTTCTATCAGTTTGGCATAACTATTTTTGTCAAATCAGGATTTCTTGCATATGAGAAAATTGAAAGATCTAATGATTCCTGAATACGCAATGATGACCTAGCATATTTTTTTCAAATTAATGATTATATTATATTAAAATAAAAAATGTGTCAAGTCATGAACTATAAAGGAAAAGGATTAGGCCTTCATAAATAGGGGATCCAATAACCTATACATGTTTTTATAAATTGGGAATCTCATAGAGCTAGATACAAACCATCTGGTGATCAATATGAGGATACCAATGACACTTCCATGATATTTGAGGAAGATCATTCTAACATTAAAATAAGTTCCTCTCATAATCTCTATGAATAGCTTGCCCCCACCAATATTTTCAATGACATAATTGTCCTCAACATTAACCTTAACGTGCAAAATGTTAAATTTATCAAATGGGACTAAAAATATCGACATACCAATTGCTTTATTTTGAAATGATGAAGTTATTATAGAATTCATGGGACTTCTAGATGGAATCACACCAAGGTATCACAAAAAGGGTTTTGAAATTAGCCTAGACATATTAGTATATATTGGGGAGTAGGACTAGTTCCTTATTCAAAATAAATTTAGAAATCAATTGCAAAAAAAAAATGAAGCTCCCTAATGAAAACCTCTTTGAAGTGTTGTCATATTTAAAAATAAAAATAAATAAATAAAATTCTATTAGTGAAAACCATTTTGAGGCACTAATAGATGAGGAACTCAACCTTCCCCTATGTCTTGAGGGATAAGGTTACCATGAGAATCCCTAAAGGGGTTGGGGCATTCAGATTTTGTGCTCCCCATGAAACCTATTGAGGTTGGTTTTGAAGGTTAATGAGATGCTTTTTCATCTACATAATTTTATTTGAATTATTGGTTTGAAAAGTATGCATTTTATTATATGTTTATAATAAGAGTTGGTTAGTTTGGGCACTATTTTGACTAGTGTGTATCATATGATGCATCGGTATTAATATTAATGGCTTGAATTACACTATGAGTATTATCATGCATCACACTAGTGGCATGAGAATCATTGGTAGCAAAAGAAGCATTATTAGCATGGTTAGCATGGGTATCAAAATATGCATTGGTGGTATGGTTAAGGGGAAGGATATTTTAAAGATGCCCACTAGAAGTTTAACCTGCCATGTTATTAGAGATACTTGGCATGGAGGTTGAAGAATTCATATAAAAAAATGTCATGGTGTGTGAAGGAAACATAATAGAAGGAAAATGTTTAGAGGAAAATAAATTATTTCCCCCAAATCTATGAGAGAAGGTAGGGGAGGGTGAAGTAGGTTCTTCTACATGAGGACCTATCATAATATTATAAATGGTTGAAGGGTCTTTTCCTATATATTTAGGAAATTCATTTCTAAAAAAGAGAATTTCAGTTGTGTACTCTAAATCATGCACATATTCTAAGGATAAAAAAGGATTATGAACTGAGGATGAATGGGGAGGAGTCCCATTATTGGTAGTGTGAGTGGCAACATGGACATTGATTTCATCCAAGGTGGGTGCTAGAACCTACGTCTTGGGAAACTTATTAGGATTGGTAAGACTCATCATGTTTGTATAATTTAACTATGTATTATCCTTAAATAGGAAATTCATGATGAAGGAAGTAGGCTAAAAAGTTAATGTAAAGAAGAATTAATAGATAAGATACAAAATTGAACCAATTGATAGTATTTTAGAAAATAGGAAATAGAACAGGGATAAAATAACACAGTTAGATAGGTCAATTATGTACTATAATATAGGGGAAAAAATAGGGTTAACAAACAAAATGGTTAAATGGATCAAATGTGTAATGTAAGATAAGACATAGAATAGATGAAAATAGTACACAATTAGATAGGTTGACTATGAACTACAAGATATGAAATACAATATATTGAAAACATATATAGTCAGATAGATAAACTATGTATTCCAAAGGAAGAAATTGAACATGTTGAAAAGGATACATAGTTGTATAGGGTGACTTTATAATGAAGGCAAGCAAGATCAAATAGTATATGAGAGACTGTATTGATAGGGATGACAGTGTTCAAAAAATAGGGAATTTTTTAATAATATAATAGCTAAGCAAATAAAGTGAAGAACACAAGTAATTAGATCAATGTGATTGATCTAATTAGAACACACAATGTAAACCTTGCACTAACATTGTATAATGCAAGTTTTTCAATATAAAATACAATGATCAAAGAGTAAGCAACAAGACATAAATGTAAATACTAACTAATTGGTCATGCCTAAATGTTGTTAAGTTATAATATATTTTTGAAATTAATGTGATGGGGAGTTAGCTATAAAAGGGAACTAGAAATCAATCTATGGATAGTTTCAGCTAGTTTAGGATGAAAGGAATGTGTATTGATGATGGTATTAGATTAGCATTGGGGCCTACCCCTCACTTCATAATCCCATAGTGATAAAGGTGTCAGATGATTTGCCAATATATACCATCAATCACATATTTATACTTGGCTAGAAAACCAATTCAACTTCCCCCTTGGTGATGAAATTCAAGTAGGTAAATCTTGGGAAGAAAAATGTTTAATGATTTTTTTTAGTGTAAAGTGACTTGGAAGTGTGTACAAAATAGAAGAATAGTGTGACTAAATTGGTAAATTTAAAACCACCTAATTATTACATGTTTGTTACTCTAAGTATGCAAACAAATGAAATGAAAAGTGAACTAATTATTAGAAAAAATAAGTTAATTCCTTTGACTATGAATATTAGAGAGTTGGTTCAGGAAACATTGTATGCAAAAAAGACATAACAAATTTGATAGGGTCATTACTATTCTACATAATTAAGATCCATAATAACATAATCAAAGAGGTTGACTATGTCTTTTAGAGATAAGATAGGTCATAAAACTATGTCAAGCTAATCGACCCAGTTTGTTGTAGGATTGCAATTTTATAGACTACAAACTTGTGAAAAATAATACTATAAATGAAAAATAGAAATGATAGAGAAGATAAGATCTAAACTTGGTGGTTTTGAAGATTATTAGTTTGAAAATTTTATGATGTGTTGTTCAAGTCTGATTTAGATATTATTCAAACAAAGTTGACTAGGTTAATGTAGTTACAAAACTTGTATGCTGAAAGAGAATCTATGAATAGAGTTGACTAGGTTGACTATGTCTACAAACTTATTTACTAAAAAATAAGAGTTATGAATAAAGTTATTAACTCGACTATGTATACAATCCTATAAGTAAATAAAATCATTATATCAAGCTAATCAATCCAATCACCTATATTTAGAGAAGACCTACACATAAAAAATAGGGTCATTTTGGAAGGACTCTATTTTAAACCTACACATAGATTGTTAGAAGTATATCAATAGGTTTGATATAATACTACAAAGATCAAAATATATAATATGATGATAAAATAAAATTGTGAAAGAAAATATCCAAGTGTTTGATTCATGTTAGATTTACCATAATGTATACAAAGGAAAATGCAATAGACCTACTAATCAATCTTAGTTCGAAGAAGATAAATCTTACTTACACTTTTATTTGTTGATACATTAGAAATTTGAGTTCATGACCAAGATGGATCTGCTAGATCTAACCAAGGGGTCTCTTATCATAATAACATCACTATAGAGATTTATAAAGTCTCTAGTTAATCAAAACAATGTAGTAACCCTAGTTAGGTCTTATGTTTTCATATTCACTAGGTATATGCAAATTAAAGTAAAATATAATCTAGTGGTCACCAATGCTTGTGGCACAAAGTGGAGGTAATGAAAATAGAAAGTAAACATGCATAGAAGATCTATGCTCAATCCAATGTATAGGAAATCATAATGCATAGGAGATAAGTACAAATTTTAATCTATAAATTTTAATAAAGGAGGAACAAAGTTAGGAATACTTACTTTTAAAGATAAACCTATCTAGCCTTAACCTCTCCCTTGGACAAGGTGTTTCACAATATGTTTTTATGGTATTTAAGGATAACAAGTATAAGTCATATCTAAGATACATAACTTCTCCATGTATCCAAAAGACTTCTCCATAAGACAAGATTTGTATCTCAAAATAAAGTATTAAAACCCTAAGAAATGTTCCTAAATTAGAATGTTGGATAAGTAGATGTGTGATATGATATTCTTCTTCTCCTTTTCTAAGAAATAAAAAAATTAATATGTATATATAATTGAATCTAACCCTAATTTTTTTAAAGGTTTAGCCAATAGAGTCAGCTCAATTCAAATCTATATTATTAATTGATAAAAAGTAGTTAGCCAAATTAGACATGCAATATGAAAATATCAATTAGAATAAAAGGTTAGCATAGGCTAACATTATTTGGTAAATATCAAAAATGATTTTTGGCTAAGATATTAGATAAGAAAGGCGGTGAATAACTTGGAGGAGTGTGTCAGAGAGGAGGTAAATATTAGAGAATTGCATAGGAGATGGTTATGTAGATAACTAGTGGTACTATAAGAGACAATAATCCTATGAATCAATAATGGTTTGCACACCCATTTCTTAGTGTACCATTTAAAGTGTGCACTCAAAGAGATTGAGACTCAATAGGTTCCTATAAAGGAGAAAGCATCAGTAATTGATAAAGTTTGAAAATATTATGTCTATATAACCTCCCCTTAATCATCATTAGATTACCTAATAAAATATAGAAATTTCCACCACCCTTTTCCTTCTCTAAATATTTCTCTCTAGATAATTATAGGGAAATTTAAATTCCTTAGAATCCCCTCTTTCTTCTCTAGAGTCTTATTCTCTAGAGGTTTCCAATGAATTTTTAATTTATGGAAAAAAATCCCTCCATTGCCTATTTAAACCCATGTTTCCCTCCATTCCAAACAATGATAAAAACTATGAAATTCATAACCTTCCATGCCAATCTCTTGATCATAATCCATAGGTCTTTTTTCAAACAATTCTATAATCCATGTCTTGAATTAAGTCAAATATCATTCTGAAATTCTGAGTCTATAAGCAATCTATGGGCATTTAGTCTTTTATTTTTTTAATCTTGTCTAGAGTATTAGCTTTAGATATTATAATGTTGTTAAATATTTTGATTTTGCTTAAATTATATTATAATGGCTCTAAATTTATGAAGTAGATTTTAGATTTTAGTAATTTTGATATCATTCACATATCATAATCAATTACTTGAATTTATCATCTCATATTTGGCAACCATTGTGGGAGGCCTTCTTTGTGATAATCCTATGTATAAAGTGTGATTTTGCATCTTTTAGGAACTATTTGGCACAAATTTGGGCTCAAAATATCAAAAATTAGACATCCCATGTGAAAGGTGATATTGCTCTACTAAAGGCAATTTTATGGTGTATTTTTTATCATGACAACTATGATTTTAAACTTAACTGCCACCATAACTTATATCTATTATGATCTCTAACTGTGTTATTTTTTATAAATCAAAATCACTTATATTATAGTCATGATTTTTCATCAAACCATGATAGTTAACTTGTGTGAGGCAAAACCACATATTGGTAGTTGTAATATTGCATTCGGACTTGTGACTGATAATTTGACTAGCAATTTTGAAACATGTATATCTTAGGATCCTATTCAAATTGCCTTCTCATTTTGAGAATTTATTAGACTTTGTATAGTTCTATTTATATCTTTAATTTTATTTTGAAGGGACTATAATACTATTTTTATCAATTAGAAGCCTCTTTCCCCTCTTATTTTGAAATTACATATCCCCTAGTCATGTATTTTTAAGATTAACTAACTTATTATCAATTACCCTTATCTAGTTATCTAAAAATTCACTTTAATAAGAATATCATAATATTCCATAAGTAATTAACAAGGTTTTTAAATGTTTCATATTATCACTTGATAAGAAGTTGTTAGTATAAATCTATTTCATCCCATTTCTTGTTAAATACTTCATTTTCTCAATTAATTGTACATTTTGCCTAGTGGTTATGACTATTTAAAATGAAATTAGAAATATATCAGTATTATGGTCAAATTTTGTCACTAATATTAACATTGTGCTCTATTTTATCAATATCATAACTCATAGAGTTCCCCTTATTAGTGATTTTGAAAATAAGATTTTTTATTACTTATGGTAAAATTGCTTTTATATTCCTATGATTTTGATTTCCAGTCATGATTTTACACATCTTATAAGTGATTTTGACTAACTAACCATATGGTTTCCATGACTATTTCTTAGTTATTTTACAAAATTATGTCCCATCTATGATTTTGACTCATCATCTTTGATTTTGACTCTCTATATGTGATTTTGCATAACACTAATTATGTATCTAAGATTTTTATTACTGTAGTAGCAATTTTGCATTTAGAACTTCCATTTGCCATAAAAATTGTCCTTTTTAGTGCATTTTTAGGATCATTTTTAGTGAAATTTCAATTATTCCAAGGGCTTTCCAAGTTTCAAACAACATTTGGAATCAAAGGATCTACCCCTTGACCCTACCCTATACCAAGATAGGAAATGCACCTAGGGTTCTTATCCTTAACCCCACAAGGTGCATTTCCCCTTAACCCATAAATGTCTCCCATAGAACCCTAAAACCTAACCCCTTAAAAATTTATAGTTAAAACCTTCATTTTTTTTTTTTATTAATGCTGATTAGACTGACATTTGATTTAGATTTTTACAAGGCAAATTTGCTGGCAATTTTGTCTTGCTTAAGACTACTAACTATATACAAAGGAAAATGCAAGTGATCTATTAATCAATCTTATCTCAGAGAAGATAAATATTATTTACGCCTCTGGTTGTTGATAGATTAGATATTTGGGGTCATGACCAAGATGGATCTGCTACACCTAACCATGGGATATCTTACCATAACAATATGACCAGAGAGGGTTCCAAAGCCTCTAGTCAAAAAATACCATACAATAATAGTAGTTAGTCCCTATGTTTTCATATTCACAAAATAAATGACAAATAACGTAAAATTTAATCTATTTCTCACCAAATTTTGTGGCACAAAGTGGGGGTAATAAACATAAAAATTAAACATGCATAGGAGAATCCTATTTAATCTATGTATAGGTAAAACTGTAATGCATGGGAGATAATTAAAAATTCTAATCTATCTACTCTTATAAAATAGGAACAAAGTTAAGAATACTTACCTTTGAAGACAAACATGTCAAACATCAATATCTTCCTTGGCCAAGGTGCTTCACAAGAGGTTGTTGTGTATGTTGAAGAAACTAAAGATGGACAATGGACTACAATTTAGCTAAAGACCTCCTAATGGATCCTAATTTTTCACAAGACAAGATCTATATCTCTAAATAAAGTATTTAAACACTAAGTTATGTTCCTCAAGTAGAATGGTGGATAAGTAGATGCATAATATAATACTCTTCCTTCTATCTTCTTTTATAAATGATAGAAATAGATGTGCATATATAGTTAAATCTAACCCTAAACCTTTCTAAAATTTTAGTCAAAAGGGCCAACCCAATTGAATATGTATTGTTATTTGCTAAAAAAAAGTTAGTTCTCAGTCTAGGTCAGTCAGAGCTAACCTAGACTTGTAATGTGCTTTTAATAATTTGAGTATAAGGTCAATGGGGTAGACAATTTAATGTAAACTATCAAAAAGGGTTTTTAGATTAGGAAAGGGATAAATAATGTGGTTAATGCTTAGAGGAGTTTTCAAGAGAGGAGGAAAGGATTAGGGAAATACATAAAAGAATGTTGTATTGATATCAAGTGGTGGTATAGGGGATGATAATCCTATGAATCACCAATGATCTACCCACCTTTTCTTGGTACACCCTTCAAGGCGTACATTTAGAGATATTGAGACTCAATAGGTTCTTGTAAGAGATAAAAAATCAATAATCGACAAAGTTTAGAAATATTATGTGTATACATATTCCCCACTCAAATTTCATCACATGTCATGTAGGTGTAATAGGGTATGGTACTTTGAGAAAAGAACATAACAACACACCATGCTAAAGCTAAATAAATTATAGTAAGAAGAAAATAAGATAAATGAAAAGATAAAATTGAAAAATGCATTACTTTACTTACCTCAATGTTGTAGATAAGGAATTAAATGAAATAAATGTGAAGGTGTTCGATGTAGGTAACATTAGGAAAACCTATATAAATTACCAAAAAATAAAAATATTACAACAAATATATGTAATATGTGAAAATATTCTCTACAATGTCAGGATTCTAGAATATCTTACAATTCACAAAAATAGATAATAGAAACAAAGATATGGGAAAAAAATAAAATCTAATGGTAAATAGTTAACATGTAAAAAAATATTAAATATAAATAAGGCAAAAAAATAATTGTTTTGTTATTTTTACTATTTTTTAAAAATAGAGATCTAAGAGACTAGAGAGAAATCATGGTGAGAAGTCAATAACTAAGATGGGAGGATACCTAGTAGCCACAGTGAGTGAAACATAAGTAAGCAAACACAAATTTCAAAAATTTGGAGTAATTTTGTTTGAAATTGAGCTAAATATATAAAATTGGCTAGTAGGAAAATTCTAGGCACTAAAACTGACCCTAAGAAATTTCTAGGTAGACTAGGGGCATAATTGGGTATTGGGTAGGAATAAGTCAGACTAATAAATGCCTAAGGAATTTATAGTAAATTGTTGAAAAAATGCCTCAAGGAAAGAATAAGGTTGACTTGTTCAACTCAGTTCATAGAGAGAAAAAAAATAAAGGATCGACTACGCAATAGTTGGTTGATATAATATTGCTAAAGGTGGTTGAGTGCATAGCAGTCGACTGATGCAGTTTTAAATGAGAATATGGCTGACTATATACCTTCTATTTTATGCATTTGGTAGTAATAAGATGATACATTTTTGTAAAGAGGGATGACTATGTACCACAAAGCCGACATAGTATGCTAGAGCTAAGAAAAGGCTGAATTAATATCAAACATGTTGATTTAGTCTAAAAAAGAGGTTGATTTAGTATTAAATGGGTTGATTGTATTGAATAGGATTAGAACATGGCCAATTTAGTATCAAATGGGTTGATTGTGTAGGAAAATTAATAAACAAGAAACTAAATAAAACCAAGTGATGAAATAATTAATTTATAATTTTTTTAGAATGCATTTTAATTATTTATGATATGGAGATATAATACATCCTTTATTGTTTGATATTTTATAGAGACGTTAGAGATATTGACACTTGGTAGATGCATCATAGCTACCATATCTATTGGATCATTTGACTGACATGGATACAACTTGACTGGTTAACTTGGGTTTTGGTGGTATCATAGATATGAGATGGATCCATTTGATTGTTGATCTTGTTTTCATGTTCCTAAGATCATGGGAATGATTGACCAACACTTTTTGATGGGAGGTGGAAGGGGACTTCATTGAGGTGGAGATCACTCTGGAGGATGTTTGTTCATTTCTTAGACTTTTGATAGGTCGGGCACTGGTGGTTACTGAAACATTAAAGGATGGGATGAGAGATGAGCATTATCCTAGTGGGCTACATACTCAGATAAGATTCACCCTAGGTTAAGGGTGAGATTTTTATATGTTTATATTATGTCCATTCCATACATTTGGAATGTGGTAATAGGAATTGTGATAGCATAAGTGTTATGTCATAAGTTAGATGGCAAGGTATCACTATTATGATAGCCTTTTAGTAGACCATATTGGATCAAGGAGTAATCTATGATTTTGGGGCTATCATATGGGTCCATTTCATGCATGATATGTATGAGATTTTTTATGTATATAAAATTACCATGAGGCCTATGATTTTTCTGAGTGCATGGATATATGAGAGGTTCTCCATGTCTCGACTAGTGGGGTTGCCCCATGTAGTCGATGATAAGTTACCATAGGTCTTAAAATAGAGATAAGACCATGTAGTGTGGGTCATGATCCATGTGATAACATTATAGACTATCACATGAGGAGAGATCATGTGGTATCCCTATACA
The DNA here is from genome assembly GCA_037957365.1 of Torreya grandis. Classification (NCBI taxonomy): domain Eukaryota; kingdom Viridiplantae; phylum Streptophyta; class Pinopsida; order Cupressales; family Taxaceae; genus Torreya; species Torreya grandis. The sequence continues at coordinate 438,005 of JARHVA010006643.1, read as the reverse complement.
TATATAGCTTCTATATGGCCGAGTTGGTCTATCATTGTGACAAGGTTAACATGGGTATGGATCATAGGCCACTACACTTCATAGGTGTAGCTGAATCTAGTGTCATGCATATCGATATAGTTAGGACTCCCCCATTTGGTGGATCATATAGTAGTTCCTACTTATTAGGCATGATGTGCTAGAGATCCAAAAGGGAGAGGAGGTAAAGAGATACCTATGGAAATATCAATGATTAGGCCTGAGTGTGCTAGACCGTGGGCTCATTGAGCATGATAGCAAGATGTAGAAAAACTAGTAGGAGTAGATGTGATGGATGTGGATGTAGGATCACAATAGGCACCATATTAGAGGTAACACTAACCACTAGATCCTCATCAAATATGAAGACACCATCAATGTGAGGAGATGTAGGTGCTAGATTTTGCACAAAGGGACCTAATAATCACTCCAAAACATAGTTGGTCCATAGAGGCACCTCTGAGGATAGGATAATTTCATGATTAAGAAGTGACTCTTGGGTTTATACTGGTGAAAATATAGTTGATAGAGGAGGTGCTCAACAGGTGAGTAGATGGGGAGACTATGATTGGTGGCACCAACACTGGTGATAAATATTGTAATTTGATTTAAGTTTTTTTATATAGGACACTAGTTGCATTATGATTAAGGTAGATACATTATTTGATACACACACACACACACACACACACACACACACACACACACACACACACACACACATACACACACACACACACACACACACACACACACACACACACACACACACACACATGATCTAATGTCTATTTAGTTTTAGTTTTGTAGATCTGGTGACAAAGGAGGTCATATGGGGAGCCCTAGTTATGGAGGTACACCATGATATTTTGGACATGGTGTTGGCACCATACTACCCTACCAAATTATATGATCCTATGGTTCTATCTTCCCCAACCCAAACATATTGGTTCAGACTCATGTGAGAGGCAATGAGGTAGCTATAAGAATGTGGTGATGGATTATAGCCACTGGTATGGGTGGGAGAAGGAGAGGGACAAGCCTAACATGCCCTAAGACAAGAGAGTTATGCACATGGTGACCACCATCTAGATAGGATAGGTGAAGGCCCAGGTGGCCAATCTATAGAGATAGGTTATTGGATTGAGATCCTAGACTTCTTATTTACAATGTCCTATTGAGAGGGGATAGTCATAGTCATTGATGGGTAGTGTGGCTAGGCCATAGGATAGACATGATAGAGCCTAGCCTTAGAAATTGAGCTATTGTATTTTGTATTTTTTATTGTATAAAACACATTATATATATATATATATATATTGATAGTTTTTATTCATCTCATGAGTTGTACTTGGATTTGGATGTGGATGCATGGATATATTTCTTGTCTAGCACATGTATTCAACTTTTGTTGTATATGTTATGGAAAATATATGATTAGTGTTTTCTTTTATAGCATTATGTGATACACATACATGGTTAAAAAAAGCAAAATTATTTAGAGAAGTATAAGTAATCAAAACAAATGTAATACACACTATATCATGATGGGAAATGTGTAAAAATAAGAGATAATTAAATATAATAAACCAAAAGATGGTACAAAGGAATAAATGTTTTTAAACCATGTAAATATTTGTATCAAATTAAAACAAATAAAAATCACACTATATCACATTTGGAAGTATGAAAATTTTATAATAAAAAGGAAGGAACGTGAAAAACTAATGGTATAAAAATAAAACAATTAAGTCAATCAATTATACTAAATCACATTGGGAAGTATAAAAACAAAGACAAAAATGTAAAATGAAATTAAATTGATCACACTAAGTCAAGTTGAGAAGTATGAAAATTTTAAGAAAATGGTTGTAAGAATACATGCAATCAAAAAACTAGAAGATAAAAGTGAACTATTAATGAAGTAAGCATAAAACATACTAAATTAAGATGGGAAGCATGTCGATTGTGTGTCACTCATATTCAAACACTACTTATCGTAGTTTGATGCATGTAATGTCATTTTGACATGGTTATAGTAGGAACTGGGTATTAGAATATTTTGTGAGGAGGGCCTAGTCCTATCCATGGTCTTATAATGCAACTCACAAAGGGAACACCAATGAGGTGGAAACAATGGTGGAAATGATTTTAAAATATGGTTGTAATGTGATAATATGTAAAGAAGGCCTAGTCCTATCCATGGTCTTACACTACAACTCACAAAGAAAAACCCTAGGGGGAATGTTTAGTTAACAAAACAAAATTTCTCAATGGGAAATATTAGGAATGTAGTAAATAAAATATGTGATGTAAAAATCATAGCATAGACATCTGTGATAAGATCTTAGTAAATATGAGGCATACTAAGTATACAAGAAAGACACTAAGAGTCTAGTGACCATCAAAATACAAAGGATACATGCTCACAATAAGCACAAGGATATATAGGCAAATACGTGATATACTAATATAAATTCATGATATTTATATGAATAAGAAAATTAAAATTGACTGACCTTCCCACAACATGTTCCTCATTCCTTAGGACCTCTTATAGAGACATCTGTCTATTATGAAGATTGGGTACTTATGTGCGAAAGTAGGTAGCACTAAAATAATTTTTTTATTTTCCTTTCCCAATCTACTAGCTTACCACACTTAAATGGACCTTGACTCTATCATGATGCCAATTATGCAGTTTGATATTTGATTATAAAATATATGTGTTATGAATCATGTATTTTAGTGTGATTTAACTTTTGAGATTATCTATTGCCTTTTGTATCATTGCATTTTAAATGATTTGGATTTTATATTTTATGGCTTTTATGATTCCTCATCCATATGGATTTGGAATAACCAACATGAGTGATGGAATTTATACACATGAATTAGCTTTACAATTTGGTTAAAGGAAGATAAGTATCTAAAGATATGACTATCTAAACACTTAGGGTTATCTATGAACTAGTATGTAATCTCATGTTTCAACTATATGTATGCTTAATATGAAAAAGGAGATAAGTGAATAAAGGGAGATCCAAAGTAGATCAATAAAATAGGATTACAATGAGATGTCTTGTTTGCTAACTAATTACATCGTAAAAAAAAAAGATTACTAAGGGGAACAAAGTTTGTATAACCATGCCACAATAATAATTATCCAAGTTGTTAAGATAAGGTTGCAAAAAATCACTAGGGAAGATAATTACATCCATGAAAGAAATAATTTCATAAATATAAGCATGTAATTATGAAAATAAGCCATAATAAAATATGAAAGAAAATTAAACCATATACAACACATAATGCATAATATAACGATCCATGTGAAATAGATAGGGGAAACTAGATTTGACATATAGTCAAATGATATTAGTTTTATAAAAATGGATCATAAACCCAGTCCAAAATAATAATGAAGAACAAAGTGAAATAACACCATGATGTGTTAAAAAATACTGATAAATTTGTCCACAAATATTATCCATGACATCTAAAATATCTCTATAAATCTGGATCCTAACAATAGCCAGAGTCTCATCTATCCTCATGGAAAGTTGTGAAAATATTTCTCTCTAAATCTCCTCAACAAAAAATGTAGATGTAGTTAAAGGATCATGCTCATGATGTCTCTTGTGCATATAATACTCAAGGAAGGGAATAATGCCATAATAGGAATAGTATCTGAGATGGGAGATAAATTTTTGAAATACGGTCCCATTCATCATAACACATAATGGGATTGCTAGATATAGGTGCATAATGTTAAAGGAGCTCCTAAGAAGGAGGATTGGAAGTGTAGTCAAACTTGTGTTGGTAAGATGTAGTTGGTTTAGTTTGGGGACAAATAGGTTGATTATCTTTAAATGGTGAGATAGTTGATTTAGGTATATTTTTTATTGGGTTGAAGAAATACTATTGAAAGGTTGGGTAATGTTATCAATGTGTGTATATGTTGGGGGAATAGTAAATATAGTGTGATAGCTATTATCAAGTTGAGATGTTGAGGGGAGGTCTTGGAAAGCTATAAGGTCATATTTCCCCAACTCCATGACATGAAATGGGGAAGAGTCTTGAGTGATGTAGAATGTTTGAGGGGGTTGGTGCATGTGTGTGGGATTAGAATCAATAAAAATAACTACCCTTCACATGTTAGTCATATTGACCACATTTTCATTAGTAGTGAGGTCTATAAGACTTTAAACACTATTTTTGGAAGGAGTAGGTTTGTCATTTCTATCTTGATGATTAGGAAGAGGATCTTTGTATATAGCAAGATGAGCATTAGCTTGATTTAAAGATTGATTTTTGTTTTGTGTTTTGTGAGATATAAAGGCTATTTCATATGTTTATTATCATTTACAAATGAGTGATTCATGATCAAAGTTTGGGCCAAGAAGGAAATACATATCTAGATTATGTAATTATCTACAAGTCTCATGAGAGTGGCCCTAGCTTGCATGAAACCAACAAAATTTATTTGGATCACACTATGTTTTCATTGGATGATTGAGGTAAAGATCTCCTGTTAGAGGCCTTATAAGAAACTTTTAAATTTTATCTAAGGATAATGGTTTATGGCCATTATTGTTATTTGTTTGAGAAAATTTAGGATTAGGAGTGTAAGAGTGATGGATTGAATGTTTTGAATAGTGTCATAAGTATCAGTGACACCATCATTGGTAACATGAAGGTTTTTATTTTTAATGAGCATGCAAGTGCCTATGGGAGGTTGGGAAGGTTCAAAATGGAACATTAGAAAATATTGGTACTTATCTTAGTCAAGGGCTTCTTCTAAAGTTTTTGAAGAGAGAGTCCTAACCCAATATTGTAACTTGGGGTAGAGAGCATTAGTGAATAGATGAAAGATATTATCATCTACCATGTTATGTTCATATTTATTAGATAAGCTCTTCCATCATTTGATGAAAGATTGTGTTGTTTTAGTTTCAAATTGGTTATAATTTATGAAGTGAGCTAAGGTATTCTCAAGGAAATCATTAGTTTAAAACTCTTGTACTAGGGAGTTACCTAGATCTTCCAAGCTAGTGATAAAATGGGGTTTTAGTTGATTATACTAATTTAAATAATATCTTAAGAGTGTTTTAGATAATAGTTTGGTATCATCAAAGATATTAAGTTTGACGCAATCTTTATAGAGATTACCAAATGTTTTTAAATGTAATGTGGGATCAGTGGACCCATTATAACTAATGGTAGGTGTGATACCTCCCATGTCGATATTATCAATTTGAGGTACAAGAGGTTCATTTTGTAAATCTTTGATCATTTTATTAATGAGGGTGGTTGAGGAATGAGGTTACCATGGGAATACCTAAGTGGGGTCAGAGGGCATTTGGATTTTGTGCTCCTCATGAAACCTATTGGGGTTGATTTTAAAGGTGAATGAGATGATTTTGCATTTGCATCATTTGATTTGCATTATTATTTTTAAAAGTGTTCATTTGATTGAGTGTTTACAATAAAATTTGATGAGTCTGGGATATATTTTGACTAGTGTGTGTAGCATTTTAAGCATTGGTATTGGTATTAGTGACTTGGGTTGCAATATGAATAGTAGCATATGTGGCACTACTGGCATGAGAAACCATATATAAAAGGAAACAATAATAGAATTACTAGCATTTGTATCAAAATATGCATTAGTGGAATGATTAGCAATGGAATAAAAATAAGCACTAGTAGCATGATTAATATTGGCAGCAAAGGATGCATGAGTGGCATGATTGAGGAGGAGGATCTTTGGAAAAGGCCCACTAGATGTTGAACATGCCATGTTAGTGGAGATACTTGGCATGGAAGTTGAAGAGGTCATAAAATAAGAAGTCATTGTGTGGGAAGGATTCAAAATATAAGGGAAAGTTTAAGAGGTAAATAAATTATCACCTCTAAATTTATGAGAGAAGCTAGGGGAGGGTGAAAAAGGTTCTTATACTTGAGTTCTTATCATAAGATTATAGATGGTTGAAGGGTCCTTTCCTCTATGTTGAGAAAATTAATTAATGAAGAAAATAATTTTATATGTGTGATCTAATTCACATTCATATTCTAAGGAGAATAAAGGATTATGAACTGAGGATGAATTAGGAGTCTAATAATTGGTAGTGTGTGTGGCAATGTGCACATTACTTTCATCTAGAGTGGAAGCCATAAGCTATTTTTAGGGAAACCTATTAGGATTGGTAAAGCTCATCATGTTTATTGGATTAAAATCTATATTATCCTCAAATAGGAAATTCATGATAATAAAAATAGGATAAATAGGTGATAAAAATAAAAAATATAGAAATAAGATACATAATCAAATTGGTCAAGTATTTTCTATAAACCAGGGAATAAAATAGAAAAAAAGAAGATACAGACATGTAAGTTGATTGTGTACTAATAAATAGGGAATGTTCCAATAAATAATAATACACAACTAGATAGATCAAATGTGCACTAATTACACATGGGTTAAATAGGAAGATAAAGAGACATAATTGGATAGGTCGACTATGTAATGTAGGTAGATATTCTAGATAGTCTATAGGAGAATATGTCAATAGGGATGACCATGTTATAAAAATATAGAAAGGTTTTGTAATATAATATATAATAAAATGAAATTAAACACACAAGGAATTGGATAAATGTAATTGATCCAAATGGAACACATAGCACAAACCTTGCACCAACTCTAGTTAATGAAAGTTTTACAATACAAAATATAATGATCAAAGAGAAAGCATCAACTTGAAAGTAAATGATAAATAATTGGTCATTATTAAGTGTTATTAAGTTATAATGAAGTTTATATTTAATGTGTGTTGGGTGAATATTTTGTCAATCAGTGTACTGATAAACAAAATAGGTCTGATCATCCACAGTAGGAAGATTGGTCGGCCAAATGTGTAGGTTTACCACATCAAAAGGGGACTAATCTCTCCTCTCATCAAGGGGAGGTTCCCTATATATATATATATATATATATATATATATATATATATATATATATATATATATATATATATATATATATATATATATATATATATATATAAAATCCATAGTAGGAAGATTGGTTGACCAAATGTGTAGGTTTACCACATCAAAAGGGGACTAATCTCTCCTCTCATCAAGGGGAGGTTCCATATATATATATATATATAAAATACTCAAGGGTAGGATAAACCATCCATCTCTCTTTTTTCAAAGATGATGTGTGCAAATCAAAGGAGAAATCTTAGGAGTAATGATAGAAAGAACTCCTCTTCTTTCAAAAGTACTATTCATTAAACCACAAGAATCTTCCTGGTAGTAATTGTTGACCAATTTTTCTTGTAGGCAAAAATTTTGGTCCCCTTCTTCCCTTGCTATTCAATGACAGTCATTTTCAGGTTACACAATTTAAATGAGAAGTTCATGGTCTGGTTCAAGTGGTTTTGAGACCTTTGGTTCAAAAGTCCATCTTCAAGTTCAACATCTCGATTCATCAATGGTTGAACCATTAAACCATTGAACCATTCGTGGTTCAACAGAGAAGTTCAACGGAGAAGTTCAATGGAGAGGTTCAACATCTTGGTTCAACGAGCTTGGTTTGAAGGGAGAAGTTCATTAGTTTGGTTCAACACTCAATTCATTAGCCCAATTCAATCAGTCGGCTTGGTTTAACAGTTCATCAGTGCAAAATGGTTGAACCATTGAATCATTGACCCATTCTTGGTTCAATCGGCTTAGTTTAATGGGCTTGGTTCAAAGGGATGGTTTGATGTTTGGTTCAACTAGGTGGTTCAATCAGCACAAAGTTCATCAGCTTTATTTCATTTGTCAGCAACGTGCAATGGTTGAACCCATTGAATTGTTGAACCATTTTTGGTTCAACGACTTAGTTTAAGGGTATGTCTGCGGCTGAATGGGAGTCTTCAAATTTCAAATTGCCCTTGTAGAGGGCATACACTTTAATATAAAGGACTGGGTAAGTCCCAAATTTATCTAAGTTCAAAATTTGTCTAAGTTTAAAATTGGTTTAAGCCCAAATTCCTTCAGACTTTTTGTCTGAAGGAATTCAGGCACAGTTCTAAACAAAGCATAAACCCAGGGAGAATTTCCATGGACTTTTTGTCTGTGAGAAATTGTTTGCAAACAAAAGTCTACAAAAAATACACGGAGGCAAAAGCGACCCAAGAAAATTGTCTGCAAGAGCCTGGGGGGCAGTCCAGAGATGCAAAAACCCGCTAAAGGACCCCAAAGGGTATGTGCCCTTACAAGGAACTCTCGACCAAAGGTGAAGGGCCTTTTTAAGGGCCAAAGGGTCAGCATCCCTTCGAGAAGGTGCTAAGGAAAAAAGAGAAGCCATGAAGACCTGATAGTGTTTTGATAGGAGCAAAGACGTCCCAGAGGTCGTCAAAATTAACAAAGTAGATTAGCTATTGGTTTTCAAACCAATGACGATCATTTGAATGTCAAAGTTAACAAAATGAAATGGCCATTTGTTTTCAAACTAAGAGAGAGCTAATTGAGAGCCTAGATGTAGTGACCTACTAAGAATTCACCCCTCAAGGGCCGAAGGAGCTAGAAGAGATGAAATTGAGAAAAGATAAGGAGACAAGCATGGAATGAGTAAGCAATTAGTCCAAGTGGCACCAATTTGAGAAATGACTCCAGTAGGTGAAATAGTTCTTGTAAATTGATCATGAGAGGATGTAAATAGCTAGTAACGCAACAAGTTTCCCATTTGACATTTAATAGGTGGACAAACCATGTATTGACCTTAAAAAAATAGTTTTTGAATAGATAAAAGCACACAGCTCATTAATGTTTTGAGCAACTTGTTCTTCTCAATGAAAGGATGCAACAGGCCACTTGTAAAAAAGGAGCACCAAATGGGCCTCCTTACTTCTCCTATATATTAAAGACTTGTCATTTTAAGAAACATCTTCCACATTTTTAGAAGGCACAACCCTACTACAATTTCCACCTAAATCTATAAACACAATTTTTACCTCTTCTTGGATAGATATTATGTGTATGTACTGAGTGTTAATTTGTGTTTAGTCATTGTCTTTTGATGCTCTCGTAGGTTCAACACCAACACACCAGTTATCTACAAGGCACCATTTTTCAGCTGACAAGAGGAGAGTAGTATTTGAGAAGTTCATAAAAAAAAGGTTACTTACAGTGTGCATTTCACAGCACCTTGTTGAGTCTCTTTTTTTTGGTTTTTCATGAGAGCCTCCCTACCATTTTCTTGTAACCTAGTCCTTCTGCCAAGTCTAAAGCGTATGTATGCATTTGTCTAGTTTTAAGTCTGGATGTGAGAAGGTCATTTCATTTTGGTGTATCACCTCCTTAGAGTAGTTTGTTTTCCTGTAATCTTTCTCCCTTTTCATCCCCTCAATATATATATATATATATATATATATATATATATATATATATATATATATATATATATATATATATATTTGCACTTGCTGAAACAAACATGATGCATCAAAAAGAGCTAGCCCTATCTAGAGACTCTCCCCTCTAGATTCACCAGTCCCACAGGCAAGAGGGGAGTTTCCATAGTTGTGAAGAGAAGGTAGGAGCTTGGCCTCTTGCTAAGGGTGTAATCTTTGACATCAACAATTTTGGCATGCTCGATGGGACACAATTTGACAACTCAATAAGGTTTCAGGATTGATGCTAGTCTTGTCATAGAAATTCAAAGTTTTCTAGCATCTGGCGACTCCACTGGTAAGAGATTCAATTTTCCAATTAAGACCAGTTTCTTAAGTTTCTATACCTAAAGTCACCATAAGGTCTGCTTCAAAAGGGGTTCCCTTCAATTTTGTTGAGTTGCCTTTAAACTCTGCAAAAAGACTACAATTTGAGAGGACCCATCCTTATCCAACAAGAAATCTTCTTAGACCTATTGTAAGGCATGCAGATGAAGCAGAGCCCCAGTTACAGCCCATCCCAACGATGGCATTGCCTTTTATGGCTTTTTGTGGTGAAAGCCCCTTGAATCTCCCACGCTATGATCCAATTCTGGGAATAGCCCTAAAAAATGTGCCTTCTTTCAATGGAGTGGGGCCCATTACAACCATCAAGCATATTAGGAATATTGCTAACCTCTGCAATATTCATAATGTAACAGAGGAAAATATCGCCATCAGATTGTTAGCATTATCTGTCAAAGGCAAGGCTCTTGATTGGTACAAAACTTTGCCTATAAATTCAATACATTCTTGGAATGAATTGGGGACTCATTTGATAGATCATTTTGGGGAAAAGAGCGATGGCCTCTCACTTGCTGAGTAGTTGATGACCATATAGAGAGCTCCACATGAGTATATGCAGGACTTTAACACACGATTTCAAAAGACATGGGATAGAATTCCCATCCTAGTAAGACTGACTCCCAGCTATGCTTTCTTATACTATTTAAAGGCATTAAATAGTGATATTGTTATGATGATCCAATCTATGGGAGGGCATATACTGCCAGCTACTTATGACATAGCCATAGTAGCTGAAAACTACTTAGTACACGCTGAGAAAATAGCCCCTAGACCTCACATGCCATTTTTCCCAAAAATGCTGCCCCTAATTCAGACTATTGCTCCCACATTGGCTCCTTTACCTATCATAGAGAAACCAACTACTATTCCATCCAATGAACTTCATGAGGTTAAAAGTCTGTTGTAAAGCATGTCAAATGAACTTGTGGCTCTTAAAAGGCAACAAGCTCAAAGCAACAAGCCAAACTAGGGATATCAACATTATGGTCAAGCTCCTAAACCCCCTTTTCAAGGTTATAATAAAGGACAAGGTCAGCTCACTCAGACCAAGCCATTTCAAAACTACAACTTAGGCCCCCTTTCGTCATCTAAATTCATGGTGCCTACTCAGAACAATCTAGTACAGGAGCAGCCAAGTTGTTTGACCATGGGATATGGTCAAGAATAGGCTATTTACATAAATGAGATGATGAATTATTTATAGAATGTAGATAACCAAATAGCCACTCAATCCCAAGTCTTTGAGCCTTCAACGCAACCCAACAGAAGTAGCAATCAAGCCCAACCTAATTCTACCCTTGTGAATCATCTGGAAGGGAAATTTTATTCAATAAATTACATGGGCACTGTAGATAATCAAGCTGACTATGTTGTAGCTAACACAAGATTTAAGAGAAGAGAAATGGGAGAAGACTAGGCTACCACCCAAGCGACAACAGCACCTTCCCCATCACACGCCAATCAAAAGGCCCCAAACTTCAAACAGTCATTTGTACCTTTAGCCCCTCAGCTTGTAGCTCAAGGTGGAATCAGCCCCAAAGAAAGCTTGAAGGGAGGCAGTCCCCAAGTCAATATAGTGAACCAGATGAAGAAGCTACATATGAACATCTCTTTATGGGATTCATTGTCTCTTCTAGGATAGAAGGATGTATTAAAGAAGGAATTGCATGAGTTAGATCATCAAGCTATCCCAGAAAGCACTGATAATGTCTTGATGACAAATGGATAGCCTTCTACTTCAGGTCAGGTAAAGAAAGAAGAGAAAATTCCCCCCTTCTATGTATCCTTGGTCATAGGGGATTTCTTGGTACACAACGACATAATCGACAGTGGGGCTAGCACCTTAGTGATGCCTAAGTGCATAGTTGACAAGATGGGACTGAAATATGAAGAGAAAACAAAGGAGTCCTACAGCTAGATGGGAACCTACAAAAATAGTTGGAATTTTTAAGGGTTTAAGCTTGACATTACATGCTTGGCCAACCTTCTCAATTCCCCATGATATAGTGGTAGCAGATGTTCCTCCTTATTTTAAAATTTGCTTGTCCAGGGACTTCACATTGAAGATAGGTGGTTATCTAGTAGTGAGTTGGTCATATCTAGTTTTTAGAACCAAGTATGAGACCAAGTTAAAAATAGAGTCTGAGCCACTCTACAAGGACCATCTAGAACCATACTCACCCAAGGCAGTGAATGTCAGTTACACCATTATCGACCCAGAAGAGTCCTAGACAAACCAATCTCCATCCTCTGCTCTTGAAGGAGTTACAGACCTACTCTTGGATGAGTGGGGAAATGATAACTTTGAACATGATCCTTACAATTTTATAGAGGAGATAGACCTTGGAGTCTACTACATACACAAAATGGGCACCTTCATACCAAATATAATGAAGGCAAGCCAAGAGGAACTAGTTCTATGGTAGCTGTATTTTGACAATTCCAAAAATAAACTGGGAGCTGGTGGTGGGGAAATGTTGGTCTCCCCTTCAAAGGATAGGTAATATTTATCTTTCCATTTCCATTTATCTTGCACAAGAAATGTTGCAGAATATGAGTCTCTTATCCATGGGCTAGAATGGGTGAGAAAAAGAGGGATCAAAGAGTTGCAAGTTTTGGGAGACAACGAGTTGATTGTAAATCAGGTGAAACTAAATTTGACTAAGAATTCCTTGTTGAAGTCCTACAAGCATAGAGTCTGGGACTTGGTGGAAGATTTCCTTACTTTCAATATCACCTCCATTCCTAGAGAACAAAACAAACAAGTGGACAGGCTAGCAACAATTGGCGCTTAGTTTAATGTTTCCAAGGAAATAAGTCGAGAAGGTGGTTTGCACCACTTGAAAGTGGTGGTTCAGCCCTCTGTCCTGGAAAACATTGAAAATTAGCAAGTTTTTGAAAGTGACCAGCAAATAGATTTATTCCTCTAGGAGGAAGCTAAGTTTACAACACAAAATCAGGCAAAATTGCAATAGCAATATGGCAATCAGATTGTTCAGTTGAAGAACAATCAGCTCCCTAAAGGTTTGGTCACACTTGAGAGCATCTTCAATGGAGATGACTAATTGAGAAATGACAAGGCATGCATCACAACAAAAGAGGAGAATTACAAAAGGTTTGAGATCTTCAAGGACAAGTTGCTTACGCTTGGAAAAGTTTGCACGACTCAAGAAAGGTGAGCTTTCATTTTGTTGTGTTAGGAATTTGTAGATGTTTTTGCATGGAATTACAGTGATTTAAAGGGCTTTGACCCAAGGCTCACCCAACACACCATCAAATTAGAAGAAGGCACTAGGCCAGTCACGTAGAAGCAAAGACCTATCAATCCAACAATTGAGCCCCTCATGCAGAGGGAATTGGCCAAATTAATTGAGTCCAAAATTATATTTCTAGTCAAGCATTCCTCTTGGCTGGCCAACCTTGTTCCTATAAGAAAGAAGAATGGGGAGATTAGGCTATGTGTCGATTTCAGAGAACTTAATAAAGTCTCTTTAAAAGACCATTATCCCCTCCCAAGCATGGCGCAGATCTTTTAGAAGGTAATAGGCAGCAAGCATTTCTCCCTCCTGGATGGTTATTCAGGGTATAATCAGATTCTAGTGCAAGGTTGTGACCAGCACAAAACGGTCTTCACCACTAAATGGGGAACGTTTGCCTACAAGAAGATGCCATTTGGGCTATCTAATGTTGGTGCTACTTTTCAGTGAGCCATGGAAATGGCTTTTGGAGGCTTGATAAACAAAAATGTGTTGGTCTACCTTGATGATGTAATGATATTCTCCAAGGAAGTGAGCCAACACATTGAACACCTCAGGTAGATTTTTGAAAGATGTATGGAATTCAATATCTCTTTTAATCCAAAGAAATGTGTGTTCACTGTTCATGAGGGGAAACTCCTTGGCCACATCATCTCCAAGGAAGGCTTATCCATTGACCCTGAGAGAGTTTGTTCTATCCTAGAGATGTCCCTACCAAAGCACAAGAAAGGCCTGTAGAGTTTCTTTGGTAGGATAAATTTTATTTAGAGATTCATTTCAAACTTCACAGAGATAGTCAAGCCCCTCACCTCTATGTTGAGGAAGGGTGAGGAGTTCAAGTGGACAACACAAAGGAAAGATAGCTTTGAAGCCATCAAGCAGGCCATAACCCAAGCTCCTACCTTGATCAGCCCCAACTTCAACAAAAACTTCAACCTCTACACTTTTAGTAATGAAGAGATGATCTCCACCATGCTTACCCAAGCAAATGGTAATGACCTCGAGCAACCACTTAACTTTTTTAGCCAAGGGTTAGAGGATTTCAAAGTCAGATACATGTATGTAGAGAAGCAAGTCTTGGCAGTAGTACAGAGCCTGAAGAAATTTAGGCATATGTTGTCTAACAGCAAGATTCACCTCATGGTCCCACATCCTGACATCAAGGATTTCTTGACCAATTGAGACTTAAATGAGAAGAGAGCAGGGTGGATCACCAAAGTGATGGAGTATGACGTAGACATCAAGATCACCAAGCTAGGGAGGGGAAGAGGCCTGTGTGAATAGCTTGCTATACATCTAAAGCAAAAAGGGAAAGATAGCTTGTTAATTTAGGATGTAACTGCTATAGCAGAACCAATTATCATAAAGGATTGGATGTTGGACTTGAGGCATTTCTTTCTCACTAGTGAGTACCCACAAGGTCCTGATAGGAATAGAAGGTATTTCAGGCTCCAGTCTCTCCCTTATGTTCTAGTTGATGGAATATTATTTAGGAAGGATCTCTCTAGGGTTCTTCTAAGATGCATTGATTTAAACCAGGATGATAAGGTACTAGCTAAGTTCCATGATGGGCCAGCAGGCGGTCATTTTGCTCCTAGAGCTACTGCAACAAGGATAATGAGAGTTGGCTATTTCTGGCCCACTCTTTTCAAGGACACCCATGCCTGGGTAAGAAAGTGCTGAAAGTGTGCACTTTTTAATGGGAAACAACATTTGGCTACCATGCCTCTACAGCCTATTCAGGTGGAACAACCATTCATGCAATGGGGCTTGGATTTCATAGGGATGATTAATCCTCCCTCCAGTGCTAGACACAAATGGGTCCTGACTGCCATAGACTATTTCACAAGGTGGGTGGAGGCTGTTGCTCTAAAAGAGGCAAATGAAAGTGCGGTCTTGGAGTTTTATGAGGACCTGGTAACAAGATTTGAGGTCCCCACCACCATAATCTCAGATAATGCCTTGGCTTTTTTGGGGACCAAAATAAGTGAATGGGTGATAAGGTATGGCATATACCTCAGCACTTCATCTAATTACTACCCACAGGGGAATGGGCTAGCTAAATCCACCAACAAAATTTTGATCAGAATCATAAAGAGGACCATGGAAGAAAATCAGAGGACTTGGCATGCCAAGCTGAAGATAGCCCTGTAGGCCGATCGAATCACTCTGAAGAGAGTAATCAGAAATTTTCCATATACGCTCATATATGGAAGGGAATCTAGGCTTCCCATCTCACTTGAATTACCAGCATTGGATCTCGCCTACTAGCTATAGTTAGAGGAAGGAACCACCATGGAGGTCAGGCTATGCGAGCCGATGGAGCTCCAAGAGACACGGGACTGTGCCATGGATTCTATGTCCAATCGCCAATAGCAAGTGAAAAGACACTTCAACAAGAAATCTTTGTCAAAAGATTTCTCTGAAGGAGACATTGTCTTGAAATGGGATGAAGACTGGGCTAAGCCTAGAAAGCATGCAAAATTTGATGCCCTATGGAGCAACCCATACATAATCACTCAGTGCAAGTAGCATAATGCTTTCCAACTCTCCAAATTGGATAGTGAAGAACTACTCCCAGTTAATGGGATACATCTACAACATTGCCACTGAGTCTCTCTTCATCTATATATATTTTCCTTTATTTTCTTTCCTGCTTTCCCTAAGTACTTTCTGCACATGTAGTGTTTTCTTAGTCTTGTGTGCTTTCATTTCCTCTTAGAGGTAGATTTGCATGTTTGGTTATAGATTCATCAGAGCTATTTCTAGTTTTCCAAGTTACCATCTGACTCCATGCCCAATGGACTGCAAGGCAACTAGTCTCTAAGCATAGCAGGCATGCTTCCCCTGGGAGTTGCCAATTTGTTGACCAATTTTGCCTGGGCAAAATTTTTAGTCCCGTTCTTCCCTTGCTATTCAATGACAATCATTTTTAGGTTGCACAAGTTAAATGAGAAGTTCATGGCCTAGTTTAAGTGGTTCTGAGACCTTTGGTTCAAAAGTCCATCTTCAACTTCAACATCTTGATTCATCAATGATTGAACCATTGAATCGTTGAACCATTCATGGTTCAATGGAGAAGTTCAACAGAGAAATTCAACAAAGAGGTTCAATGGCTTAGTTCAACATCTTGGTTCAATGGGCTTGGTTCAAAGGGAGAAATTCATTGGTTTGGTTCAACACTCAGTTCATCGGCCTAGTTCAATCAGTCAGCTTGGTTCAAAAGTTCATCAGCATGTAATGGTTGAACCATTGAACCGTTGAACCATTCTTAGTTCAACGGGCTTGGTTCAAAGGGATGGTTTGATGTTTGGTTCAACTAGGTGGTTCAATAGACACAAAGTTGATCAGCTTTATTTCATTTGTCTTCGGTGCGCAATGGTTGAACCCATTGAATCATTGAACCATTTTTGGTTCAATGGCTCGATTCAAGGGTATGTCTGTAGCCGAAGGGGAGTCTTTAAATTTCAAATTGCCCTTGCAGAGGGCATACACTTTAATGGAAAGGACCGGGTAAGTCCCAAATTTGTCTAAGTTCAAAATTGGTTTAAGCTCAAATTCCTTCAGACTTTTTGTTTGAAGGAATTCCTTCAGACAAAAAGTCTCAAGGAATTCGGGTGCAGTTCTAAACAAAGCACAGACTCGGGGAGAATTTCTATGAAATTTTTTTCCATGGGAAATTGTCCACAGACAAAAGTCTATAGAAAATACACAGAGGCAAAAGTGACCTAGGAAAATTGTTTGTGGGAGCCCAGGGGGTAGTCTGGAGATGCAAAAGACCCACTGAAGGACCCTGAAGGGTAGGTGCCTTTGCGAGGAACTCTCAGCCAAAGCTGAAGGGCACTTTTAAGGGCCAAAGGGTCACCATCCCTTCGAGAAGCTACTAAGGAAAAAATCAAAGGCAAGGAAGCCACAAAGAAGCCATGAAGGCCTGATAGTGTTTTGACAGGAGCAAAGACGTCCCAGAGGCCATCAAAATTAACAAAGTAGAATAGCCATTGGTTTTCAAACCAATGATGGTTGTCTAAACGTCAAAGTTAATGAAACAAAATGGCCATTTGTTTTCAAATTGAGAGAGAGCTAACTGAGAGCCCAGATGCAATGACCCACTAAGAATTCACCCTTGAGGGCTGAAGGAGCTAGAAGAGACGAAATTGAGAAAAGACAAGGAAACAAGCATGGAACGAGCAAGTAGCTAGTCCAAGTGGCACCAATTTGAGAAGTGACTCCAACAGGTGAAATAGTTCTTGTGAATTGATCATGAGAGGATGTAAATAGCTAGTAACACAACTGGTTTCTCCATTTTACATTTAATAGGTAGACAAACTGTGTATTGACCTTAAAAAAATAGTTTTCAAATAGACAAAATCGCATGGCTCATTAATGTTTTGAGCGATTTGTTCTTCTTAATGAAAGGACACAACAGGCCACTTGTAAAAAAGGAGCGCCAAATGGGCCTCCTTGCTTCTCCTATATATTGAAGACTTGTCATTTTAAGAAACATCTTCCACATTTTTAGTTGCCCTGCTAAAATTTCCACCTAAATCTATAAATGCAATTTTTACCTCTTCTTGGATAGATATTATGTGTATGTACTGAGTGTTAATTTGTGTTTAGTCATTATCTTTTGATGCTCTCATAGGTTCAACACCAACACACTAGTTATTTACAAGGTGCCATTTTGTAGCTGATAGGAGGAGAGTAGTATTTGAGAAGTTTAGAACAGAAGAGGTTACTTATAGTGTGCATTTCATAGCACCTTGGTGAGTCTCTATTTTTTGGGTTTTCATGAGAGCCTCCCAACCATTTTCTTGCAGGTTGGTCCTTCTGCCAAGTTTGAAGCATATGTATGCATTTGTCTGGTTTTAAGTGTGGATTTGAGAAGGTCATTTCATTTTGGTGTATCACCTCCTTAGAGTAGTTTGTTTTTCTGTAATCTTTCTCCCTTTTCATCCCCCCAATTTATATATCTGTATTTGCACTTGCTGGAACAAACATGATGCATCAAAGGGAGCTAGCCCTTATCTAGAGACTCTCCCCTCTAGCTTTGCTAGTCCCATAGGTGAGAGGGTAGTTTCCATAATTGTAAAGAGAAGGTAAGAGCTCAGCCTCCTACCAAGGGTGCAATCTCTGACATCAACAGTAATTGCAAAATGCAACCAAGGGCATAGTAACTAGTAGACTGAGTTGTAGCACAAAGTCTCCACCTCAATTTCTTAAGAGTGAGATATGAAGGACAATGAGGGCACAAAGTCATCCCAAGGTCCTTTACATAGAAACAAAAATAAAACACACTAAAGGCAATTGTGGGGGTACAAAGTCTCTCCATAGTTGGCTTCATGACACCTTCCTGACTACTTTCACTAATTTTGCTTATTTAATTAAAGGGACAGGAAATATATTAAAGAAATAGACATAAGAATAGTTTCCACAAAAACCAAGTTATTACAGCACAAAGTCTAAAAAGTCACTTGCTTTCTTATTCTAATAACAAAATATGATTAACAATCTGAGCTCAAAGTCTCAATAATGCCTTTCAATTTGGGCAGAGTTTAGTTTTTGATAACCAAAATGATTTTTTAAAACAATAAGAGAAAGTCTACTATATATCCCTCCAAGAAAGACTTGGGGAGTAGTAACACATCATGTTGCATTAAATTATGTCAAGAAGATATGTTGGAATCAGGCGTATTTGCTCATTTGCTTTTCTCAATGCAAAGAAATGGGTCACACCATTGAATGTTTGTGTTCTCCAATGTCCATCTGGTGGTCTACTTCTAGAAACATATCTTGTGCATGAATATTTTTGGTCCTTCATCATCATTCCTCCTTTTTTGGCTATTGAATCGGGTCCTTGGTTCAATTCGATGCTCTGTTCCTTGGTCGCTTTCTGTTAAGCTTCAAAATTGACACATGGCATGTTCTGTTGCTTTGAAATTGCATCTCAACAAATGACACATGGTAGCTTCTGGTGCATTTTGATAAGGGACACATGGTGGTTTTTGCCATGACTTTCTAAGGGACACATGGTGGCTCATTAGGTTTTCTATTTCAGAGGACTTTTCTTTTAGACAAAAAGTTCAAAGGAATTCTTTCAGACAATTTATCCAAATGAATTATTTCTTTGTAGATTTGTTGTGGGAACTTTTTTGAAGGAATTCTTTGTCTATTCAGCCTTTGAATCAGTTTATTTGCTCCCCACCTACCCTTCATAAGGGCTATTTGAGCTCTAAAGTGACCTTTTAGATTTTTGCAACAGTCCACTTTGGTTTCCAAGTGTCCTTTGAAAGGGTTGTTTATCCTTTGGCTTTGCCTTAGTTGATTTTATGTGGATCTCAATAGGTGACACATGGAAACATCCACTATGAAATAGGTGAGGACATGTGGCAGCATCCACTTAACTTGTAGAGGCTTTGGATGCCTTTTGAGTGTCTGGTGGAAGATGACACATAGTGGCTTCCATTGAGATTTTAGAAATACTGTGGATACACTTGGAACTCATTTTAGATTCATGCAGATGTTGACACTTGTCATGTTCTACTTATCTTACAAAGGACATGT
Organism: Torreya grandis; assembly: GCA_037957365.1. Classification (NCBI taxonomy): domain Eukaryota; kingdom Viridiplantae; phylum Streptophyta; class Pinopsida; order Cupressales; family Taxaceae; genus Torreya; species Torreya grandis. Next base: position 418,375 of record JARHVA010006643.1, on the reverse strand, counting down.
GGAAACTTCTACATCTTTTAGAAACAAAGTAAAATGGGGCTTGGTAGACAACACTTGGTAGCATCCACTGGGCTCTGTCGAGCTTTTTGTTTAGGGCTTTCTTTGCCTTAGTCACTTTTGCCATGAAATTTCCTCCATAAGGGAGCTTGTATCTTTGAATTTTGGGTCACTCCTTTGAACTTGCCACTTGAACCGACCAATTGAACCAACTTTGGTTCAATGGTTCATTCCTTCATTTTTATTGACCGCTTGAACCAAGCTCTTTGAAACAAGCCTTATTGAACCAACCACCGTTGAACCTATTGAACCTTTTGAACCTGAGTGGTTCAATGGTTTAACAGTTCAATGGTTCAAGTTTTCTTCTCTTTTACAAGTGTCTTGAAGCTGTTGAATCTGTAGCGATTGAACTTTGAACCTTGACAAAAGTGCTTAATTATTGAAACATGCTGACATTGTCAAACCTTTTGAATCCGTTGAACCTTTGAACTAAAAATAGTTCAAGGTTCAACAATTCAATGGTTCAATGGTTCAAATATTACATAGAAGCTTGCTGATAGATTCTTTTGGTTGAACCAAGGTGTTGAACCAGTCCTAAAAATGACTAAGTGTTGGAAACTTGTTCTTTTGATTGAACTCACCTATAGAAGCCTTTGAACCTATTAAACTTGTTAGTCCTTTGACTAAAAAAGCTTTAAAAATTCCCAATTTTGAAAGCTTAAAACAATTTTTTGAAATGGAAAGAGATAATTTTGTCTTGCAAGACCAAAATAGCTTAAATGTTGTCCCAAAAATGAGTGACATTTTTTGGGTACAACAGCTGGCTCTAGTTGGGGAACTTCTATCAATTGTAAAATGAATTGAAGGGAGTAGAATCTAGAATCTCCAGTGTCTTCATTTTTACCATTGGGTTATGGAGTCATGTTACCTATAAATGAAAGGCATCAAGAATGAAAAAAATAAAACAAAACAGAAATAAAAACTATACATATGTATAGATGAAATGCTCTGATACTTCAAGAATTGAAATGTTTCAGATGCTGCCCACTATGAGACAGAGAAAAGAGCGTGCCATCTTGATACTTCAATAGAAATCTATTTTCACCATTGTGTTGATGTATAATAAATGGGCCTTTCTAAAGGGAGTCAAATTTTCCATGCATCCCTCTAATTTGAAAATCACAGTTTTTTGCCTTCTGGTCGAAGAGTTTCTTCACCAAAATTTGATGGGAAGCAATTCGGTCCACCACCATAGTTCTCTATTCATCCAGCTTAGTCAGGCACATGATTTCCTTATCAAGGGGGCTTTCATATGTTTGATCTTCAATTGCCTTAGCCAATTTCAAGGCTAGCAATTTCAAGGTGATTGGTATTTCAGCATTGATACCATAAAGAAGTTGGAAAGGAGACATACCAATTGCCCTCTTTGGTGTGATTCTGTCTACAAATAGAGCATCAACTAATGCTTTATGTCATTTCCTTTGGTTTTCATCTACCAGCTTCTTGATGATAGTTACTAGGTTCTTATTACTTGATTCAGCTTGTCCATTCCCTTGCGAAAAGTAATCAAAAGAGTGGGAAAGTGTAACCCCATAATAGAAATAGAATTGTATAATCTCCTAAGAAGTGAAACAAGATGTATTGTTAGTAATAATCTTGGTTGGGACTCCAAACTTGGAAATGATATTCTCCTTGAGGAAATTGCACATAATTTTTGAAGTGGCATGCTTGGTTGGAATTGCTTCTACCCACTTGGTGAAATAGTCAGTTGTTGTAAGGACATAATCATGTCTAGCACTTGAAGATGGGTTTATAGTTCCAATAAAATCAATTTCCCATTGTTGGAATGGTTCTTCTATGATCACTGGCTTGAGAGGCAGGGCAGCTAACTTGGGTCTTCCAACAAACTACTGGCAGAGTTCACATTTTCTCATCCATTTATATGCATCTTGGAAAAGAGTTAGCCAGTAATACCTGGCTCACAGAATCTTGTGGGTAGTCACAGGAGTAGTAAAATGTCCCCCATAGGCTAGATTGTGGAAGGATTTTAAAAGTTGGCTTTGTTTCTCTTTGTCTACACAGCGAAGGAATAATCCATATAGGCTTCTCTTGTACAAACCGTTGTCCCAAACGACAAAATTAGTAGCTTTAAACTTGATAGTCCTCCTTTCTTTGTAAGATAAATGTGTAGGACACTCACCATATGTAAGGAAATAAGTAATACCTAAATACCACTCATTGGTAGTGGAGACAAAAAGGACTATTGGTGTGTCTTCCACTTCTACTTCTTCATGCTATGTTTCTTCTGGCTTGTTATCAGCAATTAATTGGCATAGGCTTTTTACCCTTACCAGCTTTGTTGGTTTGATGTCTAGATCAAACTCCTAGATCTTTATAATCCAATTTCCTCTTTTAGTCTCAAACTCTTGCTGAGTTAATATGGATTTAACTGTAGTGTCAGGAACCAAGGCAGTAGTGTGTGAATTTAGGATATAAAAGTGGAAATACTTGACTATTTTCACCACTACATAAGCATGCTTCTCCATGTTTAAGTACTTCAACTCATGAGTTTTGAGAGGAAAACTCATGAAAAAAATGGGATATTCCATACCTTCTTTATCTTGTTGAACCAAAATTGTTGAAAGTGTGTGTTCAGCAGCATAACTATATATGATGAACTCTTTGTTGTAGTTTGGACAAACCAGAGTTGGGGCATGGGCAATGGTAGTCTTGATGTCCTCAAATGTTGACTTACCTTCTTCAGTCCAGCTGAAGGTGGTCTTCCCTTTCATCATGTTTACAATGTGTCGAGTCTTCTCAGCAAATTCGGGGATGAACCTTCGTAAGAAATTCACGTTTTCAAAGAAAGAGTGAACAACATTTTTACTTGTAGGTAAGGTAAGCTATTGAATAGAATTGACTCTATCTAAGTCAATCTTTATGCCTTCTTTAGACATAATGTGTCCAAGAAGTTTCCCCTCTGTTACTCCAAAAACAAACTTCTTCAGGTTCAAGGAAATGCCATTCTGGCGGTAGTGCTCTAGCACTTGTTACAAGTGGCGTATATGATTAGAATGATGTTTTGAAAAGATGGTCAATTCATCAAGGTATACCATAATGAACTTACCTATCTCATTCTTGAAAGCAAGATCCATTGCTCTATGAAAAGTGGTGCCAGCATTTAGTAAGCCAAAAGGCATCCTTCTATATGCAAACATGCCCCAAGGTGTGGTGAAGGCAGTCTTGTGTTGGTTTGCTTCACCAACCTCAACTTGATTTTATCTTGAGAAGCCATCTAGCATTGATAATATTTTTGAGCTTGTCACTATTTGAAGTACTTGATCCATGATTGGCAAAAGATAGTTATCCTTTAAGGATGACTGATTTAGATTCCTAAAATCTACACAAATGTAAATTTCACCATTCTTCTTCCTTACAAGCACTATGTTTGCAATCCATGTAGAATGATGGATTGAAAAGATGATTCTAGAATTTAATATTTTTTGTATCTCAGACAAAAAAGTACCTAATATTTTTGGATTGTACTATCTGGATGTTTGCTTATAAGGCATTGAGTCAACCTTGAGAGGAATGTCATGGCAGATTTTATCAGGCCTGAGAGACTTCAGGTCATCATAAGAATATGCTAAGATGTCCATGTATTGATAGAGTAAAGTGGTGAACTTGAATCTCTCTTCAGGAGTACAGCACATACCAATGTTAACCATCTTGGGATTTTCTTCAATAGTCAGATTTATTTAATCAAATCCCTGAGAGAAGCTTGAATCTATTTGCTACTGTTTGATGAATATATCATGCTTGTAAAATAACTTATCAAGGAAAATCAGGCCTTTGGGAATTTTATTTCCTTTCAGTTTTAAGAATTCTTTATTTGCATCTAAACTCAATTTAGAGGCTAGTTAACACTTATGATGTTCACTGCCTTCAAAATGTAGTTGTTCAAAGTTGTCCTTTTGTTCTAAGAAGGCAATGATTTGGTGATCATCATTAAATACTTGCCAATGATTAGCATTGTTAGGAACACTTGGTCTAAAGACTAGCTAAATAGTATACCTATGTTCTTTGAAGTCTGAGTGAGGAATTAAGAGAGTTACTGAAACAACAAGTGCATCAGCTCAGTCATTAGATTCTCTGAGTATGGCAGAGATGTTGAAAGCATCAAAGCTTTCAATTTAGTCTCATACTAAGTTATGGTAGTGACACAATCTTTCATTCTTAGTTTGGTATAGGTTTCTCACCTGACAAACCACTAGTTCAACATCTCCTTTGGCATAAATGAGTCTGATACCTTTGTCTTAGGTAGCCTTCAATTCAAGTAATAGAGATTCATATTCAGCTATGGTATTAGTGTTTCTGAATTGTAACTTATAAGAGTAAGGGAAAATATCTCTTTGAGGAGATATCAACACAATCCCAACTTTTGAACTGGTAAAGGAGTAGCTGCCATCAAATTCTAGAGTCCATACCTCATCAGACACTAAATTTTCTTTATATTTTCCTTCATTAGAGAGGGAAGATCCTCCTCCATCTATATTACAACCTACCAATTCTTCTTCTATTCTAGTTGAACTAATTTTTGGATTGACACTTTCAAGAGCTTTATCAAATGCTTCATGAGTTTCATATGTAGATAAAAAAAAGTTACCCATATCTGAGGACTCAAATAGAATTTGAGCTTCAGGGGCTGATGTTTGAGTGACAATATATTTTGATTCTTTTTTAGGAAGCAACCTCTGCATGGTGACTTTAATATGGATCCTTGCTTTAGATAGGTCCATACTCAATTCTCCACCAACATCTTTGCAGAAATTTTGCCCTAGTAGAATACCATAGGATGCTGGGACATCAGCACTAGAATTGTCATCTTGATTTTTTGTCTAGAAAGGCTACAAATGCAAATTAGGCATCCTTGATTTTCCCTATCAGTGTTACTTGTTTGTTCTCCATGGAGAAACATCTTCCAAATGTCTTGGTCAGTGTGAGGTCAAGAGATTCTACTACTTTGGTAGGCATGACATTGTCAGATGCATCTAAGTCTATGATGCAGTTACTCAATTTGTGACCATTTATCAATAGGAAAACATAGAAAGGTTTTATTTTCCTAAGGGAAACTAGAGGAGTAATGACAAGATTTTTTGGAATGGGCATGTTCTTTGGGGAATCAAGAGTTACCTTTTTATCCTCTTATCCTGCATGGATGGGTTTATTCTTCAAACACTCAACTAACCTATCTAATTGCTCAAGATTGCATTATAAATATTCAAATTCAGTCATTTGAATTTTGGTTTTCTTGACATGATCAATTATGTCAGATGACTGGATCAGACTAGGAACAGAGGAAGGTAATTCAACTTTCTAATTTGTAAAAGGGGAAGAACTGATTTGTGAAACTGAAGTTAAAGGTGAAGGTGAAATTGATGTACTTACCTTCTTGGTGATCACTGGATCCTTTGGCTGGAAAGTTAGAGAGGTTCCATGTTTAGCAATTGAAATTGTTGGTTGAGGTTGTTCCTCTATTTTCCCTTTATCAACTTGTTGGCTTGATTGGCTCTTAGACCTGGTAAACACTACGTATGATCCATCAAAAGCTTTTACTTTACTTTTGGGTTCATCCTAGTAGTTTAAGAAACCAATGTTGGAGTCACCAGTTGATTCTTCTTGGTTTTCTAGAAGGAGATCAACATCATTTTCTTGACTCAATTCAGGTTGAAAAGAGAAATATGATTCTATTTCAATATATCCCATTATTGAATTGGTTGGGGGTGCTCCAATAGCAGGTTTCCCTTATGGGGGAGAAAGATGATTTAGCTACCCTTGATTCTTAGTAGTATTGCCCTAGTATAACTAATTTGGAAATGTCCTCCTTGGCATATCTCTATATGAAGGATCAGAAGACATTCCTTGCACCATTTGCTTTTTGAGAGCAAACAACTCATTTGCCAACTTTTGCACCATTAGATCAGTGGTACTTGTAGATGAATATTTAGAAGATGATGAGGGTCTATTTCTATTAGGATCTCTTCTTATCTTTCCTACCAAGATGAGATCATCTTCTACTTTAGTGGCCAAATATTGAGCATAGTAAGGTCTATTTCACTAGCACATCTTAACAAGAAACTTACTTTAGGTAACTGAGAATTAATGAAGAAACATTTGAGATTATCAGCTGTAGGTCAAGCAATTATAAGAATCTTATTTCTTAGTTTGTCAAACTTGGATATGAAGTCCCTCATTGGTTCATGAGGATCTTTTTGAATCTGTATAAGTTGAGCCAGAAGGGCATGTGCATCTTCTACAGGCTTGAATCTAGCTTCAAACTTAGCTTTGAGAGTGTTCCAATCAGTTACTGACCGAGCCTGTAGATGGTAAAACCAATCTACAGTAGCATCTTGTAATGTTTCTACAAATAGCTTGACTACCATGTCTTCAAATTCAACTCCAATTACATCACAAGCTATGCTGAAGGCTGTAATGTGTTCATCAAGATGAACTCTCCCATCACCATAGAATTTAGGGAAATTCTTTCTCGAACTACGTTGAAGCTCATGTAGAGGTGGAGTAAGATTGAGAGGGCCAAAAGAATTACCCTAGGGGCCTTGAACTACCATTATATGACTATGAAAAGGAGGAATAACAAATCTCAGAGAGGTAATTATTGGAAAAGTTTTATTAACAACAGAAGTAGATGCTTCACTTGGTAATGGAGACCTAACTTTAGTAGGAAGAAAGCTCTTAGTTCATTAGAGATGAGATGGTGAAGGAGACAAATCAAAATTACTTTGTTGTACCAACTCAAATCTAAGGTCAACAATACCTTTAGCCCTTTGGCTTCATGTATACCTTGAATCTACCAGGTTGTGAAACAAAAATGGAAAAGAATGGACCTTGCTTCAGCTTAAAGTTTGAGGCTTTAAACTGGGTGTTCTTTCCCAGTTGGTGTAGAGGTGGATGGTAAGGTTATAATGATAATGGTCAAGACATGGAAATGGAGTGGAGTCGCTAGAGTCTATAATGAATAAGGATAGGGAATGCTTCAATCTGAAACTTGAGGCTTTAGAATGCACATAACATCCCCAGTAGAGTCACCAAAAACTATTGGGTGAATATTTTGTCAATCAGCATACTGATAAATAAAATAGGTCTGATCATCCATAGTAGGAAGATTGGTTGGACAAATGTGTAGGTTTACCACATCAAAAGGAGACTAATCTCTCCTTTCATCTATCAGGATCTGGAGCACAAAGCTTTGATACCACTTGTCAGGATCCTACTCCTTAAGAGCAAAATTGATTACCTTTGTATAAGCAACTAAACACAGAATTTAACTAGAAGTAATATGTAACTAGAATTCAAAAATAGCACAAAATATGAGAGACAATATAATCTTGTATTAACACTCTTCTAGAAGGAAATACAATGAAGAAATCACACTCTTTCCACACCTCTCAGATGTATAGTAATTCTCCATCAAGAGTTCTCTCTCTCTCAATCAATTACAATCACAACTCAAACATAGAGTTGTTCCTTCTAGTCCTTGTGAAAACCAACTCAACTGGTTTTTTGCCTACAATACGAGTACCTGTATCCCAGTGAAAATCAACTTAATGGTTGCTTTGCCTACCTTACACACATAAGCAGATCTCCTTGATCTTTCACACTGTGCAAATCTAACTAACCTTACTCCTTGTGTTGCAGATCTCCTTGATCTTGTTACCTCACAGATCTAACTAACCTTACACACACACACACCCATATATCTCCTTGATCTTGCACATCATAGATCAACTGCCCTTGCTTACCATGTAAATCTCCCTGATCTTGCTACCTATAGATCAACTAATCTTACACTTGAAAAGATCTTGTCCTTGCCTTTGCAAGTCCTTCTATCCTTCTCTTATAATGCAGCCCCCATGGGTATCTTAAATAGAACCCAAAACAAACAATAATTAGAAATACAGACTCAAGACTAAAATTAGTCTTTACATGCAAATTGACTGTTCATCAAACTAATTGTTCGTCTAACTAACAGTTTTAGAAATGCACAGGCAACCGACATCGGTTCCTGTCTATCTAGAGATGAATGACATCAGCCAATTCTTGACCTCTGTCGGCATCTTCTGGTCTAATCTTGACTAACGTCAGTTGGCCTGACTGACGTTAGTTACTATGACACTCAACAACCTCCATCATTTGCATAATAGTGAAGCTTTTAGCTCCATAACTTAACAATCTCTCACTTGGAAATAAATAGTTACACCTATACCTATACCTGTACATCATCTAATTTTATTTCCTAGTTTATATCTCCATCTTCAAGTTCAATCTTGAAGACCAAAAAAAGTTGAATGAAGATTCAACTTCTCTTTTGTTCTCGACTTTGTTAACATATCTGCAGGGTTCTTATCCTTGCTAGCCACCATGACTGCAACAACCTTCTGCATCTCTAAAATCTAGCTAACCACCATACCAACAATAGTGAACACATATCTTGTGGTGCTTCTCCTATCATCCAAGTCACTTGCCATATCTGAATCTACGTACCCATGTAGAGAAGTGCTTGACCTTGCATAGCATAAATACCTGTTGCTGGTCCCTCTCAAAAACTTAAGAATCCACTAAATTGCTTTCCAGTGCTCCTTTCCTAGATTGGCCATTAACTTGCTAACAACTCCCACTACGTGGGCAATATTAGGTCTATTACTCATGTACTCAACCTAATCATGTGATTTAGGACACTATTCTAAGCTCAACTTGAACTGTGTGCTTACTAGTTTTGCATCCTATAAATTGAACCTCTCTACTACCTTATTCACATAATCCTTTGGAGACAAAATCAACCTGTGAATTTCCCTGTCTCTATAAATACTCATGCCAAGGATTTTATTTGCTCCTCCTAAATCATTCTTGGCACATGTCTGAGCTAATTTTACCTTTAGCTCAGCAAATCCCTACATGTGTGACCCTGCAATAAGCATATACACTACATATAGTAACAAGATAATGTAGCAACCATTATCTAACCTGGTAAAATAATCACAATGGTCACATTGACATTGACTAAAGCCATGCTTTGTCATAAACCTGTCAAACCTCAAATACCACTGTCCTAGAGCTTGCTCATGACCATATAACCTAGCCTTTTATCTCACCTATCCATTCTCTCCTTTTTTTAACCTAGGAATCCATTTGTCTTTTAGTGCTTTCATTATGGCTGGAGACTCTACCAAATCCCCTATTTGGTTCTTTTCCAAGGAATCAATTTCCTCATTCATGCCATGCTCTCACTGTTTCCTAGATTCTACCTACATTGCCTCTTCCAAACTTTCTAGTTTTCCACCATCAGTGAGCAACAAGTAGTATAAAGAAAGAGAATAATAAATTTGAGGCTTACTTACCCTTTCAGTCCTCCTTATGGGTGTTTGAGACTCTTTGATATCTTGCTGTCTGACCAAAATCTATTTTAACAGTGACCGATCTCAGTCACCTCTAGCTAGCCTCGGTCTGCACCCGATCGATGTCGATTCCTCCTGATCATTAATATCAGTTCCCTGATCGATGTCAGTGTCCACCTACCTGACATCACTGACTTTGGTCTGCACATGACTAATGTTGGTTCCTGCCTGATCGATGTCGATTCTCACCTGACTGATGTCAGTAACTGTGTTTTCCTGTGACTAATGATTTTTACCTGTGAGCTCATTTTGGATCATAAACTTGTCCAAATCAACACTGCCCTACTCAGAATTATTTAGCCTCTTGAGCCAATCTCTGTCCATCATCTTCTCCTTGAAAACCAAGGCTTTCTAGTTCTTAACTTTGTCAAAAACATTAGATTTCCTCTTTATGCAATAAATCCAATTCTTTCTTGTAGCATCAGTTTCAAGAAACCTCACTTTCTTCTGTTACTTATAGAAATTTTGATCTATGCTTTTCAAATATGAAAGCTTACCTTTTGACTTAAGAACATCCATTCCATTCTCACTCATGTGACCAAGCCTATAGAGCCACATCTTTGCATCTACATTTGAAGTAAATAAAATAGAAGGAGAATCAGTAATACAATTAGATAGATAAAGTGTACCTACTTTCTTACCACATGCTAATACAAGTGCACCCTTGGAAACTTTCCAAGATTCTACTGTGAGAGTTACTATGCAACCCTCATCACCCAAATTTTCTACAGAAATTAGACTCCTCTTCAGGATGGGAACATGCATGACATCCTTCAACACTCATGTGTTGCCTGTCTACAATTTCAGCTGCACTTTCCCTTTGCCAACAATTTGACAATGCTCACCAACTCCTAAATAAATCTTTCCAAAGTCTCCATGGACATAATCATGGAAAAATACTCTATTTGGGGTTGCATGGAAAGAGGCATCAGAATCTAAAACCCAAGATTCTAATTTATCCAAGGAACATATAAAAGCATCCCGTGTAACAATACCTGCATCATTTTCTTCTTTATTTCCTTCATGCTGATCTTCTACCAACCAACAATCTTTCTTTACATGTCCTTTCTTTTCACAATATAGTAATTGATAATTCTTGCCATTGAATTTCTCCATTCTTAGCTTACTTTTTTCTACCATTGCTTTACTCCCACTCAAACATAAACCCTTGTGAGTGACCTGGAATCAACAAACACTAACCTGCTTCGAACCAGGCTCTGATAAACCTAGCTCTGTGAACCTTCACCCTGGCTCTGATAAACCTGCAACTTGGCTCTGATACCACTTGTCAAGATCTAGAGCATAAAGCTTTGATACCACTTGTCAGGATCCTACTCCTTAAGAGCACAATTAATTATCTTTGTATAAGCAACTAAACATAGAATTTAACTAGAAGTAATATGTAACTAGAATTTAGAAATAACCTAGAATATGAGAGACAATACAATCTTGTATTAACACTCTTCTAGAAGGAAATACAATAAAGAAATCACACTCTTCCCACACCTCTCAGATGTACAGTAATTCTCCTTCAAGAGTTCTCTCTCTCAATCAATTAGAATCACAACTCAAACACAGAGTTGTTCCTTCCAGTCCTTATGACAACCAACTCAACTGGTTGTTTTGCCTACAATACCAGTACCTATATCTCGATGACAATCAACTCAATGGTTTATTTGCCTACCTTACACACATAAGTAGATCTCCTTGAACTTGCACACCTTGAAAATATAATTAACCTTACTTACTCTTTGTTGTGTTATAGATTTCCTTGATCTTGCTACCCTACAGATCTAACTAACCTTGCACACACACACCCATAGATCTCCTTGATCTTGCACACTGCAGATCAACTGACCTTGCTTACCATGTAGATCTCCCTGATCTTGCTACCTATAGATCAACTGATCTTACACTTGGAAGGATCTTGTCCTTGCCTTTGCAAGTCCTTCTATCCTTCTCTTACAATACATCCCCCATGGGTCTCTTAAATAAAACCCAAAACAAACAATAATTAGAAACACAGACTCAAGACTAAAATTAGTCTTTACATGCAAACTGACTATTCATCAAACTAACTGTTCATCTAACTAATAGTTTTAAAAATGCACAAGTGACCGATGTCAGTTCCTGTCTATCTGGAGATGACCGATGTCAGCTGATTCCTGACTGATGTCAGCATCTTTTAGTCTACTCCTGACTGATGTCAGTTGGCCTGACCGACGTCGGTTATTGTGACATTCATCAACCTCCACCATTTGCATAACAGTGAAACTTTTAGCTCCATAACTTAACATCATCAAGGGAAGGTTCCATATATATATATATATATATATATATATATATATATATATATACTCAAGGGTAGGATAAACATTCAATCTCTCTTTTTTTAGAGATAATGTGTGTAAATCAAAGGAGAAATCTTAGGAGTAATGATAGAAATCACTCCTCTTCTTTTTGAAGTACTATTCAACAAACCACAAGAATCTTCCTAGTAGTAATTTCAAAATGTAACCAAGGGCGTAGTAACTAGCAGACTGAGTTATATCACAGAGTCTCCACTTCAATTGCCCAAGAGTGAGATACGAAGGATAATGAGGGCACAAAGTCATTCCAAGGTCCTTTACACAAAAATAAAATGAAAACATACTAAAGGAAATTATGGGGGCAGAAAGTCTCTTCATAGTTGGCTTTAGGACACCTTCCTGACTAATTTCACTAATTTTGCTTATTTAATTAAAGGGATAGAAAATATATTAACGAAACAGACATAAGAACAGTTTCCCCAATAACCAAGTTATTACAACACAAATTCTGAAAAGTCACTTGCTTTCTTATTCCAATAGCAAAATATGATTAGCAATCTAAGCTCAAATTCTCAGTAATGCCTTTCAATTTGGGCAAAATTTAGTTTTTGATAACCAAAAAGATTTTTTAAAACCATAAGAGAAATTCCAATATATAACCCTCCAAGAAAGACTTGGGGAATAGTAACACTTAGAGAGATTGAGACTCGATAGGTTCTTTCAATAAATAAAAAATCAATAATTGATAAATTTTGAAAATAGTGTGTATACACTAAACACTTGTCTTACAGGTCACATTTTTTTCTTTGTCTAACATCTTGCCTTGTAGGTTGCCCCTTGAGATTGCCAATTTAAACCTAATAATCATTTGATTTACATGAAACTTATCAAATATTTTAGAATTTTTGAAAACCATCTTGTATATATATTTGTATATATCACACTTAATTAATTGGTTAATCAACTTTTTATCAGCATGTCTATACTCGAGGGATACAATGGTGTATGCTCTCCTCCATAAATCCTAGCAGTGAGACTCAAAGGATCAAAAACCACTCACAAACCCTTTAATTTTTATTTTTAGGGGTAAACATGATGTGGAAGTGATACCCACACACATGCCATAGTCATAAGGGTTAACGACATGGATTTCATCATCATGAATTCAACCACACTCCATGTTTTAATAGAGTATAGAAATTAATGTGAGTTATTGTTAGGTCAAGCAATTGGCCTCATATAGGTCTTCCATGAAGGAAAAGAGTTAATTATCTAACCCAATCATTAGACAACACCCTACATAGATTTTGGCCCCATGTACCTAGTGTATATCAAGGATGCCCTTAAAAGAGCTCATATAGCCTAGAATAGGACCATCAATCATAACAAGCAACTTGCTACCAGAGTTAGTATTAGCACCCAAGGGATTATTAAGTTTAAAAAGGGTTGATGTGTTTTAGGAGATTCCATAATGGGTCACTACCTATAACCTCATCAGTAAAGCTGTTAGACAGTGTAGTCAACGAGTTATACTCCCAAATTAGTTTACTAGTGATAAGTTTGTGGTTTTTTTATTATATCTATGTTGTGCTAGACTAGTATTTTTTGTGAGTTAATTCAACCTTTTTTCCAAACCTATAAACACCTATCTATGTCTCCTTTACATATCATCATATTTTATATCCTTGTCTCATCATCGTATCATCTTGTATATCCTTGTCAATATCATCTTACACATTTTTGTACATTCTTTTAAGCTTATCTCATCTTACATCTCATCCTATATCTCATCACTCCTCACATCTTAGTCACATACTAGTCTAGTCTCATTCATATATCACTTTTCGTACCTCCATCCCTTACATACCTTAATCTCGTATCATCATCCCTCCATCACATCTTGTCATAGTCTAACTTGACACTCTTCACATAGCCTTAGCATTAATTTTATTATTGTCATCTTTATCACTTAAGACTAAAATCCACCTTATCTATAACCAATCTAGTTCACATCCTAGTCCTTTTTATCACCATATCCTCACATCACCTTGACTTATGCATCCTTAGAGTCTTAGTTCAAACCATATTACCCAACACCTTATCACTTGTCTTGACCTTGTCTAGCATAATCACCTTATCCACCATCTTATCAACCTATCCCAATCAGAGTCTAACCCAAATTTAACTTGCCATGCCTTGTTATTACTAGTCATCTCATCAAGATTATATTCATACATTAGTCTTCATCTATTTGTCAAACAACTCTTTCCACATCAGGGTCCCAATTTTAAGTTTGCTTGTGTTTAATCAAGTTTGAGTCAATCACAATCTTATAAACCTATCAACCAAATCATCTCATCTCATTTGAGTCAATCATTTTGGTCCTAAGATAATCTAAAATTAAATCAAACCCTAGTCAAAATTAGTCTCTTGGTCTAGTATATCCCTAGTTAAGTCTTAGAGCTTGTCGTATCTCTCTCAATCAAATCAAGTATAAATCATCAAAGTCTATCTCACATCCTAATTTAGTATACTAAATCTTGTCTTACCCCATACAACATCTCATATCATTTAGTGAATCTTGATATTAGACTAAATTATACCTTTTATCTAAATTTATTCCACATTTCCCATCTTCATCCCTCGATCTTTCCATTCTATCCCTCACACCTATCGATTGTGACTAACAAAACCATGTCATCGGTACTTTCTTCCATCTTGATCTATGGCTTCCAAAGCAAAGTTGGGTACCCTAATTGATAAATTCCTCATGGCCAATATGGATGTATTCCCTTATCACCTTATTTATATGATCACCCCACATTCTATTGACTTTAACTTCATCCACCCAACATTACCTATAGTTTGCACCTATCCCCATCAATTAATTCCTAGTCTTCATACTACCTAGTCCCATTCAAATCCTTCATCCACTAGTCATATCTAGTCATCTACCCCTTACTCTATTAGTAAAGGTAATCCAATCTTATCAACCTCTTCTATTACTAGTCTGGTCACCCAATTATGAAAATAACCATCTGATCTAAATTCTAATTGATAAACTCAAAATATGGCTCATTATTTACATAGTATTTCCTTTATTTCATCTTTCCAAGGATATAATCTTATGTAAATCATAAAATTTTAGTTGACTATAGCATGGAAAATAAATTCTTTATCTCATTTATGTCAAACTAAAGATTGAATTACTACCTTGTTATTTACACCTAACAAATAACATGTTTTAGTGTTTTAGTTTTGAATATTGTATAGAAAAGATGGAAAATGTATCATGATAAAGAAGCTCTAGTTTTTATTCTAATTTTCCTAAGCTACAGACCTACTCAACTGATATCTATGGACTCAACTAGTCTTTATCTATAGACCCTGTAGACTTCTAGCTTAGGTAATACTAAAGAACTCATATCTATAGACTCTGCAAGTCCATTCTTATGGACTCTGTAGATCTATATCTATAGACTTTATAGCTCCATTCCTATGAATTCTATAGGTTCAAAGTCTAAAATGCTAGAGATTTGATATGAGGATCAATAGTGAAGGATAATCATTCCAGTTGGAATCACATCAACAAAATATTTGCCTCTTATTTGAAGGATTCAATCTTGATATATTTTATATATATTTGGACCATAAAACTATTATAGGGATAATATAACTATTTTTTGATAATAGTTGGATTCTCTAAGATTATAATTAATCTAAATCTCCTATCTTTGGAGAGAAACAAATTGACCAATAACTCTATTTTTTAGTATACTATCTTTAGGCTGGGGAATGAGTATAAATATGTATAATTACATATAAAATAAAATAATGAAGATAGATATATTTTGAACTCCAAGAATATTTTAAATTTTCTATCTTTCATGAATTAATGTAGAATCATTCTAGTTTTTAGTACTGAGTAAACTTCATTCCTGACTCTAAGAAGAGTAAGGACCCACTCTCCTTGGAACCAAAAATTCTTGTATGGTATTTATATTTATGTTAAAACAATTTTCCATTATTAGATAATCATAATATCTTCAATCATTTTATATCTTGAGTCATTCATAAAACAATAAATTCTGGATTATAGTTCAATAGTATTTCATTTTTCCAGCAAGTGTGAATGAAGAGTTAAAACTACATTTGTAAGAAAAGTGTGAATTAGATTTACATTTATAGTTTATAGCAAAGTTTTAATTAGATTTACATTTATAGTTTTAGCAAGTGTGAATTAGAATTAAAATTTAAAATTTCAAGAAAGTGTGAAAGTGTGCTTTAATTTCAAGCAAAGGATTGAACTAGGCAGTAGCTTTTTCTTTCAGTGTGTGAAGTAATTAGTTTATAATAGTTATTTCATTAGTAAAAGTTATATTATAATCATCAAAATCCCCCCAAGACCAACTTATAGATCTACTACCATAAACCTTACTACAAATAGCTTTAGACATCGGCCCTAGTTTGATAGACATCAATATGAAAGATTGATTAAATGAAGAGTTAAATGGCACTCATCATTTTTGGCACCATTGCTAAAGAATTAAGGTGTTAGCAAGGTAAAACTTATTGGTATATTAAAAAAACATTAAAATCATAGAAGAAAAATCAATTTATGTTTTGACCAAGAGACTCAAAGGGATGATTTGTTTCAAAATTTCCTCAAAAACCAATAGCAAAAATTTCTTCAACATCTCTAGTTGAAAGTCCTACCCCATAATTTAGAGAAGAAAGTCTACCACCATCTTTAGCTAAGAGTTTAGAATAAGCTGTTGAATCACATCTTCAGGATTCTCCTAAAATCCTATTTGGGAGTAAAACCTTGCCACAAGTAAGTCCTATAGGAAGAGTACATCCAAATCATCCACTCATAGGGAGAGAATATCTTGAGGCCACAAAAGATTTAGAAGAAGCATTTGAATGGGCCATAATTGAAAAGAGTTTTGAATAATTTGAACAACCCTCAAGAAGCCATACCAATATTGATTAAATAACTAATCCTAGCGTTGAAGACACATCAGAAGAAGAAGATATGGGTGACTAACAAGAATATTGGGTTGTACAACTAGGAAGGACTTTTTCCTTTCTAATTTTTGCAGATCCTAATGATCAAACCACCATGAAAAACATTTCTATTACAAATTTTCCCAATTTTTGGGAAGATCCACTGAAGATCCTGATCAATTTTTGTTTGAATTTAAAGTTCTCTATCAAACTTATAACTACACATTAGATAATCAGAAACTGAAATTATTTCCATCAATACTCAAGGATGCAGCCATGAGATGGTTCATCGGTCTATTAAGCAACTCCATTCATACATGGGTAGATATGGAAACTATATTTGTGAACAAATATCAAGATTATTGTAAGGTGAGAGAAAGAAAGGAATAATTCTTTAAAATTAAACAAAATGAAGATGAATCCTTAGAGGATTATTTGGACAAATTTTCATTCACACACAAATGCATTAGTTATCCACTTACTAAGGAAGTCTTAAAACTTGTTTTCCTCAAAGGATTAGATGAATACATTCAAGATGCATTGAACTTAATGGGTGGGGGAGATATAAACAAACTAGCCTTTCATCAAATTTTAGAACTCTGCACTAATTATTCTCAAACAAAACCAAGAATGAGAAAAGGAAGGTTGAGAAAATCTAATGACTTGGGCAAGTTAATGGAAGAATTCACTAATTTGAAAACTCATATTTTGGTCACACTAAACAGTAAATTAGATGGTCTTCAAGCTAATCCAATGCAATATAACCATTAGCCATTACTATCCTAAGTGTAGATTGAAACATTCTCTCAGGGATTATCCTTTAGATAAAACAAATATTTCTTCTTATGGAATTTGTGAGGGAACAGACCATGACACAAGACATTGTACTCTTTTGCCTACTCTAAAAAATTAGATAAAAGTAAATGCTCGATCTATTAAAGAAGTAAATTATGTCCAAAGGAAGAATTTTCTTCCACAAAATCAAATTCAAGGATAGTTTGGTGCAAGAAATTTATCCAATTCATGGATATCCCCATGGAATGTTCCAACACCTCCACTAACGTGGGGTCAAAATAAAATGCCAATAGACTAGATGCCATGGCCTAGACAAGATTGGGTATCCCCTCAACCATGGATGTTGCCACAATAACCATGGGTACCTCAACAATAACCATGGGTACCACAACAACAACCTCATCCACAATGGACCCTTCATCAACAATATAATCAATGAAGAAGTCAACCCCAACAACAAACCATAATGCCACCCCATATCGTTCAATAACTAGAACAAGTTAATCAACCCTCAATGCATGCATAACCAATAGCAAATCCAAAGAATAAATTGCAAGCACCCATTTATGTCAATGACCAAGGAGAAATTATAATTGTAGGAACTATTGATTATTTTGATATGCAACTAAGATTAGGGAAAACTATAAGAGGGCCTCTAATTCTCATTTTGGAGATACCTAATGAAAAAGACAAAACAAAATTACCTGAACCAAACAATAAGGAAGCTAAAACTAATGAAGGTCCTAAAAAATCCAAGGCAAATATCAATACACCAACAACCTCTTTTTCTGAAATACTGAAAGAGATTGAAATCAAACACAAGTCAGACTTGATCCATGAATCACAAAAAATTAACATTGAGGTACCACTATTACAAGCTATTAGGGACATTCTTAAATTAAATAGAATTATCAAGACTTTATGTGTCAAAACACCTGGAAGGAAAAAATATTACTTAAGAACCATACATGTTGATGGTAAAGTTACTAATTTGTTAGTAGGAAAATTGTTAATACCTAAATATGCAGACCCAGGAAGTCTAGTCATCATAGTTACATTAAGAGGAAAGGAAATTCCTAATGTTCTAGTAGACTTAGGGGGGAAAATTAATGTCATGACTATTGACACTCTTTAAACATTATCTCTCACAAAAATGTAGCCTACATCTACCATTCTACAAATGGTAGACCAATCTATAACCAAACTAGAAGGAACTATAGAAAATGTTGTAGTACTTATTGAGTCGTGGGAATATCCAATTGATTTTATATTTTTGAAACCTAAAAAAAAGAATTTTGGATATCCTCTAATCTTAGGAAGACCATGGTTAGCTATTATGGTAGCACTGATTGATTACAGGTCAGGAGATATGACCATTTCCAATGGTTTAAAATCCAAATGCATTTCCTTGTATCCTCCTATAAAACCATCAATAAAAAACATAAAAAAATATTTGGATAGACAAACCAGATAACAAAAAAATGATATTTCATCATTATCCATGATCACATTTGAAAAACATCTAGAATAATTGAGCAAAGACATTATTCTAGAGTCTGAGGAATATGAGCATTTAGCAGAATTTATGGACTCTATAGAAACTATAGATTTGCCAGAATAGAATTTACATACTCTAAAAAAACTATTGACTCTACTAGAATAGAATCTATAGTCTCCTCTAATATATCTTTCCTCAATCCTTCTATTACCACTTCATCATATGATCATAGGCTAATTCAATCAAGCATATGGAATTGGGCAAAAGAACAACAAACACAATTTTTGAATATATTGCATTGCCCATTAGCAAGAGCTCTTCTTCTTAGAGAAGGTTTTGTCAAAAAGATTACAATATTTCATATGATACTCCCTCATCCATGCCCTCTAAATACATTAATAAGTGAATTTAAGTAGGTATAATTCAATCACTAGACACAAAACCTCTTATGATACTACTTGAGAAAACTTTGAATATCAATAGTTAGATAACCCATGATAAGGAAGTACAACTTTTTGAAGTCCTAAAATTACATACTAAGGATTTTGATTAGGATTATACTGATATGAAATGAATTCACCCCAATGTATGTAAACACTACATTTACATAGAATATGTAAAACCAATGAGATAACCACAAAGGAGAATAAATCCATCATTGAAAGATATAGTGAAAATAGAAATTCAAAAATTATTAGATTTAGGATTCATTTACCCCATATCAGATAGCCAGTGGGTTTCACCATTGGTGATCATTACAAAAAATAATAGGAAGTGGAGAGTATGTGTGGATTATAGGGAACTAAACAAGGCAACCTCGAGACACTATTTTCCCTTACCTTTCATTGATCAAGTTCTTGATAACTTAGCAAGAAAGAAATATTTCTCTTTTTTAGATGGATTTAGTGGATATAACCAAATCGTATTTGTAGCTAAGGATCAAGACAAAACCATAGTCACTTGCCCTTGGGGAACCTTTGCCTATGGAGTTCTTCCATTTAGCCTTTGTAATGCTCCAACAACCTTTCAAAGAGTAGTTTTGGCAATATTTTTTGACCTCATAAATGATTGTGTAGAAGTCTACATGGATGATTTCACTATCTATGGAGAAACCTATCAATAATCCCTTACCAATTTGGAAATATTTTTGACAAAAAGTGAAGAACATTAATTATCATTAAGCCATGAAAAATGCTTGTTAATGATGGATTAGGGAATAGTGTTAGGACATCAAATTTCAGCAAAAGGTATTCGGGTAAACCCAAAGAAAATTGAGATCATTTCAAACTTGCCTATTCCACATACACAAATAGAAGTAAAGAGTTTCTTGGGTCATGCTAGTTAGTATAGATGCTTCATAGATAACTTCAGTAAAATAGCTACTCCAATGTTTGCACTTCTCATAAAGGACAG
Organism: Torreya grandis; assembly: GCA_037957365.1. Taxonomy (NCBI): domain Eukaryota; kingdom Viridiplantae; phylum Streptophyta; class Pinopsida; order Cupressales; family Taxaceae; genus Torreya; species Torreya grandis. The sequence continues at coordinate 397,883 of JARHVA010006643.1, read as the reverse complement.
AGAGTTTATATGGAATGATGATTATTAACAAGCCTTTGAAAACATCAAGGCTAAACTTAGTAATGCTCTAATATTGAGAGGTCCAAATTGGAAATAACCTTTTCACATATATAAAGATGATTCCAATATAGTAATAGGCGCAGTCTTGGGACAGAAAGATGAAAATGATCATATGTATGCCATTTATTACATTAGCAAAAACGTGACTCCTACAGAAAGAAATTACACTACAACCAAAAAAGAATTCCTTACTATAGTCTATGCAATAAATAAATTCAGACATTACATAATAGGCTACAAAGTTTTTATCTACATAGATCATTTAGCCATTAGGTATCTTACCAACAAACCAATAGTGGGAGGTAGGATTATTAGATGGTTGTTACTCCTACAGGAATTTGGTATTACTGTTATAGATAAACTAGGAAAGTTTAATGTGGTTGCTGATTTCTTTTCCATAATCAATATTTTAGGTGAAGAAGAACCAATGGAAGAGTATTTTCCAGATGAATAAATGTTCTCCATTTCAGAAGATTCTCCATGGTTTGATGATATTGCCAATTATCTTGTTACAGAAAAGTTTCCATCACATTTTTCACACAAATAAAGGAAACATTTAATTAAAGAAAGTTATTATAAATGGATTAATAGAATATTATTTAAAATTGGACCTAATCATGTGTTTCATATGTGTGTGACAAATAATGAAGCATATGATATCATGAGAGCTTATCATGATGAACTAAGAGGAGGACATTACTCAACCCATAAAACAATACATAAAATTATTGGAGTAGGTTATTATTGGCCTCATCTTCACATACAAGTGAAGAAGTATATCAGACATTATGATGCATGTCAGAGAACCAGGTAGCCCACTCTTTCAGCTAAAATGCCTCTTAATCCTTAATTAGTTCTAGAACCATTTGAGAAATGGGGAATTAATTTTATTGGACTTATAGATCCTCCTAGAGGAAAATAATATATGTTAGTCTGCATATACTATGTCACCAAATGGGTATAATTAGAAGTTCTAACTCATTCTTGGGAAGAAGTTGTGGTAGATTTCTTATACTTCAAGATTATGCAAAGATTTGGTGCTCCAAAATAAATAGTTTCAGACCAAGGACCTCAGTTCATGTCAAAAATTATAGAATAATTTATGAAAGTGTATCAAACTAAACATAGAAAGTCTTCTCCATACCATCCACAAGCCAATGGATAGGTTTAAGTTAAAAATAGAGAATTGCAAATTATTTTAACAAAGATTGTTATTACCAATTGGAAGGATTAGGCAGACAAAGTACCACAATTAGTTTAGGCTTATAATACTACTTAGAAAATAACTACTAGATTTTCACCATATGAGATGGTTTATGGTAAAAAACTTATGTTTTCTATTGAATTTGAATTACAAAAATTGAAGAAAGCATTGGAAGTGGGAATTGAATTGGACACAACATAAGAGGAGAAACTCATGCAACTCAATCAACTTGATGAAATAAGAATAGAAGCATTACAAATAACTAAACTAGTGTAGAATTAGAGAAAAATCTAGCATGATTTACATATCAAATAACAAAAATTTTAAAAAGGAGATTGGGCACTATTTTTTGACTCTAAATTTCAACAATTCAAAGGAAAATTATAGGCAAGGTGGCTTAGACCTTATCAAATAGAAGAAGTTTCTAAAAAAATTTAGTAAAATTAATTCCCATTGATGATAGTAGAAGGATTCTTCTGATCAATGGTCATCAGTTGAAACTTTATCAAAAACCTCTCAATAAAGAGGACATTGTACAGAATATGAGACACTAGGTAGCTTTCCTAGAGAAACTTGTTTCTTCCATGGAATTGGTACCATAATGATTGTAAAAAAAATCAATAGTGAAAATTCTATGTAGGGACGCTATTGATAATGCATGGTTGGAAAACTAGCTTGTTGGTTGGCCATGAATTGCATAAAGGGCCTTGGTCAGAAAATCAACAATGGCTGACCAAGGGGAAAAATAAAAATAAATAAATATGATCAACTAATCCTGATTGATTTTCATAAGAAATAAATTTCAACTATTGATTCCTTTGAAATATGCTAACTAATTCATGCTACTCTACTTGTGCAAGACAAATGGGAGAGAAAGAACTCAATCTAAGGTATGAATAAGTGAGTGATAAGTTTTATTTATTCATTTTAAGTAAATTAAAAGTTTTTTTTATTTAAATAAGACTAATCATATGGAGATGGGAGATATGATTAGATAATTATGAATTCCTTCAATAAAGGAATAAAACAGTGGACAAACAGAAAAAAGGGGATCAATGAGACATGTGTCATAGTGAACAATTGCATGCATCATTATCATTATGATGAAATATCATGACAAAATCCATGGAAATATTCAAAATAAAAGGTGTTTTAATCATTAATTGATTAAATTTAGAAATTATTTGGTGATGGTCTAACTAATTGCCGCTTCCACATGAGCCATTAAATGTCACCATATAAATCCATCATTCAAACGACCACATTTATGATTATGTCACCTCAGTAGTAAGAAGTTCCACTCCATAGACATAATTGAAGGCCAAATTTATGAATATATTTCCTTCAGCATATTAGAAGTTAAATATATATGTGCCTACCAAAATTACCAATCCCTATGAAGTACATCAAAAACCTTTTGTGAATTTTCAAGAAAAATTAGTGTAAACCCTAGTTTTAATTTGTTAAAGTTCTATGACCATTCATATTAATTTGATCAGTATTCATCCATGGTAGAATGGGGTAGAAGACATGATCAGAGCCAAAGACACCCACCAAAATTCTTAGAGATAGGGATTTTATAGCAGTTTTCAAGGCAAATGGTTGGCTTCCTTTTATTAAATTTTTTTAGGGATTTCATGAAACACTAGTAAGAGCAATTTTAAAATACCTTAACCCTAATTTTTCCATTGTTTAAGGCATAGTCATTCTAGTTTCTAGTCAAGTTATTAGTGAAATCATAGAAATCCCAGACACAAGAATGAAAGTAGCAGGGAGAGTTTCATTTAATGATCTTATTGCTCAATTCAATTGTAATAAAAGAATTGAAACTACATGTTTATTTAATTTAAAAGGAAATGCAAAAGGTATATATATATATATATTCACTTCTAGAGCCATGATAGTTTGTAGCATTTTGGGTCATCAAATACATAAATTGTGAAGGGCAATGTAGCCTTTTGGGTGGAGAAGTTATGAAAATATTGATACATATGAAACATGGGAGAAAAAACCCCCAGTATAGAATTATCCTCCCATATTACCTATATGGTGGTCTTCAAGTTATGACAACCACTCCTAATGCTTCCCTTAGGCATCATGGCCTTATTCACCTTATTATTCAACATCATTTCTTGTAGCAATGGAAGGAAGTTTGGGAAGCCTAGGAAAATAGAGTTATTCGACAAATTCCAACCCTACCTATACAAGAAGAAGCTAGGACTTGAGGTTCAACTCAGTCATAAAGACCATCTAATATAGCTACTCCATCTACTAGGAAAATAAAGCATAAACAAACATAGCCTGTGGCTTCAAAAAAAAATCCTCCTTCCTCTTTAAGAAGGATTACCAAATCTCAAGATACTCAAACCTCCATTGTTTCAAAGGCCCCATAAGAACCTCAATCACCTATTGAACAATCAGTTCCTTTGCCAAAAATAAAGAGATTAAAAATAAGGGATTCCACTCCAACAGGGCATGAGAAGGCTAGAGATTTAACTATTATTGCAAATAAACCATCAAGTGTATCTCAAAGAATAAAAAAAGAATAAAACTGATCTTGGATAAAAATGAACAGGACACCATAGATATTGTGGATGTTCTTAGACAACTATCCCAACCTTCAAATCAGCAAAACATTGAAGAACAAGGAACTTCTAAAACAACTCCTATGAAAAAACATGTTACGAGTCCTGTTATTCAACCACTTCATGACTCAGGAAGTTCTCTAGTCAACATAATAGAAACTAAAGCTGAAAAGGATAATATTACAAAGGAACAAAATGTTTAATTTGAAGTTCCATTGGACAAAAGAAAAACTCCATGCACATTTGAAGAAGGAGAACCATCTAGTCCAAAGGACCTTGTGATGCAACTAACATTGGAACTTTTCAAGGCTCAAGCACTAATCCAACAACAAGTAGTAGACATTATAGATCTAGTCAGCAAACTTCATAGTAAGGATCAACTTAATTCTATGTTAGTGCAAAAATTATAAATAATATCTTTGGATCATGATTCAAAAGTTAATAAATTGAAAAAAATCATGGAAGAAAAAGAAGAAGAAGAGATTAAACAATGGATATTTGTAGAGAGTCTTAAGAAAGAGAACAACATATTATAGTAGTCATTGAACTTTCCTAGGATCTTCCCTACTACTTCTCCTCAAAAGGTTAGTCAATCCACTTCCACCTCTAAAACATTTGTGAATCAAGGTAGTCGAACAAGTTGTCCATTTGTTCCTCCATTAGATAAGTCATATCAAGCACAGGAAGAATATCAGACAATCAAATATAAGAATAAATATTTAGTTGTTGTAAATGAGAAATTGCAAAATGAGAAACAAATATTAGAGTCCAAAACCCAAACTCTAGAAGAAGATTTGCAAAATGCTTATAAATTATTTGAAGCTCTTTTAGCTTGCAAAAGTCCTTCCCCTACATATAGCTTGTTTCTCTTTGAAAATTTCTATAGTTGGTAGCTCCTTAGAATCTCTTGTCAACTTCCATACAAAATTCTACATCTTTCCACATTTTTGGAAATCTTTTATAGTGTTGACCCTGATAATCAAGATCTCCTTTATGAATTCTATTTGCATGACTTTATAATTAGAGACCATGATCATAAAAAATTCTTAATTAATCTTCATGGGGGAAAATCTCAATTACAAGCACTCCATTCTAATTTTAAAAATTAGTTAGCATAGAAAAAGAAATTTGAATATTATTCAACACATGCTAAAATAATAGGTTTATGTATAAGACATAGATTTTCCATTCCTAGTCTAATAAAATGGAATTTGAAGAATGTTTTATGAAATGATGATGTCAAAATTCATTATTTAGAAGACTTATATAATTGCACCATCTCATTTGATCTTTTCATAAGACAAAATTTTGATTCAGTTGTTGCAGCAAGTATTAAGAAATGGGATTTATTACCAGTCTCTCTTAAGAGATGTGAAGTTATATCTCCTAACAATGTAAGATGGAGCAGAAAAAGAGCTGAAGCAGTGTTTGAGGAAATTTTGGAAGTACTAAATTCAAATAGATATAAAATATGGATTGGAATGAGATACAAACCCCCTTTGTTAGTTATACCAATTTCATGATGAAAAAATTGGGCATCACAATCTGATGAACAATTTGATGTCTAAAAAGATCTAACTCTGACCCACAGAGGATTCACTAGTAATGCAAATCATCATATAAAAGATGAATTTGATGATTATGATCTTAGCCAAAGTCTAGAAGATATAAATAGAGCTTATGGAGGTAGATGAAGTTTTGTAAAATGGACTTGTAAAAGGTAAATCTTGGGGGAGATGATGAGCTCAAAATATGGCTAATTATTTACATAGTATTTCCTTTATTTCATCTCTCCAAAGATATAATCTTATGTAAATCATAAAATTTTAGTTTAATGTAGCATGTAAAATAAATACTTTATCTCATTTATGTCAAACTAAAGATTGAATTACTACCTTGTCATTTATGCCTAACAAATAACATGTTTTAGTGTTTTGGTTTTGAATAATTTATAGAAAAGATGGAAAATGCATCATGATAAAGAAGCTCTAGTTTTGATTCTATTTTTCCTAAGCTACAGACCTACTCAACTAATATCTACAGATTCAACCAGTCTTTATCTATGAACCCTACATACTTCTAGCCTTGGGTAATACTAAATAACTCATATCTACTGACTTTGTAGGTCCATTCTTATAGATTCTGTAGATCTATATCTACAAACTCTATAGGTCCATTCCTATGAACTCTACAGGTTTGAAGCCTAAGATGCTAGAGATTTGATAGGAGGATTAGTAGTGAAGGATAATCATTCCAATTGGAATCACATGAATGAAATATTTGCCTCCTATTTTGAAGGTTTCAATCTTGATAGATTTTATATATATCTGGACCTTAAAATTATTATAGGGACAATATAACTATTTTGTGATAATACTTGGATTCTCCAAGTCTATTGTCAATGTGAATCTCCTATCTTTGGAGAGCAACAAATTGATGAATATTTATGTTTTTTAGTATACTATCTTTAGTCTAGGGAATGAGTATAAATATGTATAATTTCATCTAAAGTAAAATAATGAAGATAGATATATTTTGAACTCCAAGAATATTATAAATTTTCTAGCTTTCATGAATTAATGCAAAATCATTCCATTTTTTAGTACTAAGTAGACTTCATTATTGACTCTAAGAAGATCAAGGGCTCACTCTTCTTAGAACCAAGAATTTCTATATGGTATTTATATTTATGTTAAATCAATTTTCCATTATTAGATAATCATAGTATCTTCAATAATTGCATATCTTAAGGCATTCATAAAATAGTAAATTATGGGTTTACATTTCAATAGTATTTCATTTTTTAGCAAGTGTGAATGAAGAGTTATATCTACATTTGTAAGCAAAGTGTGAATTAGATTTACATTTACAATTTACAACAAAGTGTGAATTAGATTTACATTTACATTTTTAGCAAGTGTGAATTAGATTTAGAATTTACAATTTCAAGCAAGTGTGAAAGTGTGCTTTAATTTCAAGCAAATGATTGAATTAGTCAGTAGTCTCTTATTTCAATAAGTTTGTGAAGTAATTAGTTTATAATAATTCTTTCATTAGTAAAAGTTAGATTAGAATCATCAAAATCCCCCCAAGACTAACTTATAGATCTACTACCATAAACCTTACTGTAGATAGCTTTAGATACCAGCCCTGGTTCGATAGACATCAATCTGAAAGATTGATTAAATGAAGAGTTAAATGAAACTCATCACTAATGCTTTTCACCCAAGTCAAGAAGTGAAGAGAGGCCCTATACACCTCTTCCTATATCCTTAGAATCCCTCTTCCATTAACCTATTATCACTAACATGAGTTTATCCACCCATATGATATCTTGATCCCACCAAGCCTAATCCCTATTAGTATAAATCTCACCAATATTATATATATATCACCAAACTTGGAGGCATATCATTAATCGACGTCATAATTTTCAAAACTATATCCAAGACATCATCAACTATGGTGAAATTGAAATAAAGAATGAATCAGATGGGTCTACATATAAGGGTCAACAAGAAGAGGAATGACAAGATTTCATTCCCAATCATGATCAATCCCTTCCCTTTCCAAACTAAGGTTAAGACACCACATCCATATACCATGGTCCCCTCATCTTAGACAATCCTCTATTGTATATGAGTCTATTTCCCATGAACCTAGTCCTCCATTCTCTCATGAGTACTTCTTCCATGAACTTATATTTTGTAAATCCATTATCCCTGTATCATCTTGCTCTCACCCATCATATCAAAGACTCTATTTGGATAGGTCACTTACGAACAACAAATCCTTTACTAGAATCCTTATGTCATGTAAATCAGATTTAATATTAGAGTTAATAACAGTCTTATTTACATCAAGATTATGTCTAATACTAGTAACCAAATCAGATTCTTTGTCAAAATCATCATCCTTAATTTATGTTATAGATGGTGATTATGCTTTCCTTTTTGAGGATACCTCTAAATTAGATGTTGACCAATCACAAGTCATATCTTTCGATCCTAGCTAGGATGATGAAGTTATAATAGATTTATTACAAGCTTTATCAGTTGATGAATATGATTCTACGTCAGATGTGTGTCCTGTAAATAGTCTTAGTGATCCTTTTCATGATCTTAATGAGATTTTCTCTAATGTCAAAATTGGGTCTCCTAAGAACCCTTATGAGGACCGTGTTGCCCCATCACCACTCATTGATCCCATCCTTCCATCTCCCCAAACTTTATCCATCATATATCCTTTTCTTCCCATCAATGATCATTTAATCAACTCCCTACATAGAGATGAATAGAAACATACATCGTTGGACTCTTCCTTAAGTAACATAACATGTGCCAAAAATATAAGGGTCTAAGATCATATTCAAAAATTCATTCATGATGATCAAATCACCTTTGATCCAACAAGTCACAATCAAGAAAATTCAAATCATCAACTTATCAAAAACTATCCTCCCTTAGTTAAACCCTCTTTGAGGTAGTAGGGGACCATCAAAGTAAAAATAATCATCTATCAATTCAAAGATCAATATCTTCTAGTGAAACCCAAAGTTAGGTACCAAGGGAAGTCAAAATATAATCAATTCTAAAAAATAAAATAATGTCAAAATTAGTATCAAGATGGTTGATAATCCTTTGAATAATTAAATCAAAGATAAATCACAAAGTCAAATTTTCTTGGATCTCTGAAAGTATTTTATCATATAAAACCAATCAAATATGGTATTTCCAACATCTCCAATGATGTGTGTGACTACTAATCCTAACCCTCAAACACCCATCACTCCTTCTTATCATGATCTTATCATCCAATCAAATATTATACTCTACCAACAAATCAAACCCTAAACCCATCTGTTCCATACCTCACAAAATTGGGCAATATTTTCTCTTGTAGGGTGGTGAAGACACCTAGTCTATATGTTTGGAGGGGTCTCAATAAAGATTCAACAAATGTCACAAAGACATTAATACATCTAGCATTGACAACATGATCCTAGTATCACATATTTATAGAATGGGCATTAGCTAAAGATCAAGACAACATTTACATCAATGCATATTGTATATATCTAATAAATCAAGCTATTAAAAGTAAAAAAAACTTCATTCATCCAATGGTGAAAAATAGTCTTCTAGCACCTTGGGTATGTACCATGATGAAAACTAGTTTTTGGCATCATGGTAAAATGGTCTATTGTCTGCATTATACCTCAACATTTGGGGGCAAAATCAATCCCATCCATATCATCCTTTTATGTCTTATCCCTGTGTCAATTATTACTACCCATCATCTACCATCATATATTGTATCCTATTATGTCCCTCCTTTCTTCTAGTTTTGACCTTTGTAAGGGAATGGAAGATGTCTTGGGAAATGTTTTGAATCATCTTGGTGTATCTTTCAATAGACACTCAAGCAACTAGATATATATAGTTTTTTCATGATGTGGTCATTAACAATCCCTAGTCTATTATTCCTTGGTTCTCATCCCCTTTTCAACATTACCCTCATCTTTTTATCATCCCATACATTATTCCATATGTCCTTATCCTAGTTTCTAGGCTTAGTATTACCTTTGATGTAATACCATTTATAGAGTGTAAATACATATTCTTAAAAGACCTAAAAATTGAAATATTCCAAAAACTCTAAAAAATATAAAATCTATAAAATCCTCAAAACTCTAAGTTCTCTTGTCTTAAGCCTTGAGTATCTGAGCCATCTTATCATGTATCCTAATTTGTCTATATAATTGTCATCTTCTATTGTCTTATGTCCTAACAGTCTTATCATCTTGTCATCTTGCCTTGTCTCAACATCCTAGTCATCTTGTCTTATGTCTTATATATCCTTATCATAATCATAGTCCCTAGTCCACTCAAAGTCAATACCTTTTCCAAGTTCTTATCCTTAATCCAAATTCAAATCATCATGACTAATTTAGTCTAAATCATCACCTGATCAATCATCATGTCAATTCTTATCAAGATAATTAGACAAGACATAATGACACTACATGTAGATACTTTTGTTACTTATCTATTCTTTATTCTTTGACTTGTTTGCATGTATATTATCATGTATATATCTGCATATATTTGTTTTCTTTTCTACATTTATCTTATTTTATTATTATTTTAATTAGTATTACATCATCTCTTTTATCAAGTGTATAATAAATGAGGATGTTATGATTGAGCCAAAAATGCTATAATAATGTTTTTGGCTACCCTATGCATAGTTCATCACTCACCCCTTTTATAATCATGTATTTATCACAATGTCTTATTGGTTATATGTATATCATGGGGCATACTATTGAGTGTTACATTTAACTTCGAGTTACTTAGACTATGATGAGCCTTATTATAACTATAATGGATTGATAATGGACTACACTCATCATTTCTCTTATCCTATATCACTTGCGTAATTGTCTAATCATATTTATCACATCATCAATTTGGTCATCCAATTCTAATCATTTAACCCAACTACATGTCATAACATCTAACATTGTATATCCAATCATTTCTCCTAATCATTTTATCTTCATGTCTATCATCTAAGTCACATCATCTATCTAAAAATTAACATGTATAATAGTCATCATCATCCTAATATTCTAATCCATCATCATCATCCTCTAATCTAGTCTGAACTACATTATCATGAGGTCTTTTTAGACTATGTAGGTAGTGTTTAGTCATATAACATGTGTAAGGTCAGCTCGACCTCTCTCTCCTCTTTCCCTAACATTTGTTATCACATCTCTCTAGTCCCTCATCATCCTCAAGTCTTATATCAATCAAATCCTTGAGTTATAATATCAATCATTAATTGATAAATCTATTGATCAATCACCATCCCCACAATCATATCCTTGATATTTTTGTTAGTCACCCACACCTATCAATTAGGCCTGACAAATCACAACATTTATCTTTTCTTCCATCAATCATCCATTTCATTTATTTATCAATTCATTATTCAAATTTATAGTTTCCTCTTTCAATTGAGGCATAACCAGAACTATCACTTTATTATCATCTTTTGCTCCCTTACATGTGTTCTCACTAGGGTCATCATCATTATTAATCACACTTTGGCTCATTTATTAGATGAATTACAATTTAATTATTCCCCTTCATCTTTTGGTCATTTGATCATATCATTTATCCTCTCTCATATCCATCATCTTATTAGTTTACTTTAACTTTGAGCTACTCCTATCAATTAATCTTATCAAATCATTATCTTATTTTGGATTGATACTATCCAATGTATGCATCCTTAATTTGGATATTTAAACAAATCATAGCCTTATTTATTAATAATGTTGGTTTGCATCTCTCCCTGGCATGTGTCCTTGCCTAGGATACATCAAAAGCTTGTAACATTTTATCTTATCATCATTCTGTTACATTTTATTCCCCTTGAGATGTGTCAGTAACTATGACATATCCATTTACACTCCCTGTGCATAGGTATTTTCTATGTCAATCATCATTTTATAGCTCACTTCTCATGTCGAGCTCATTTTATTCATCATCGATCTCACATCTAGCATCCCATCTCTTTGTCTACTCATCATATTTTTCCACTCATTTCTTCTTTTCAAGTGGCCACTTGTCTCATTATTATTCACATGTACCATTGATGGGGCATCATATCTACTAACATCATTTAATAAAATTAATCCATGAGTGTCTTTCTTCTTTGAAATACCATTAATTTGACTTCATCCACTCATAATACCCTTTCAAAGAGGGGGAAAAGGTATACATCTAAATTTGCTCGCTTCATCACTAACATCGCTAATTTCATCTATTTCCATCTAATTTATTCTAATATCATATTATCCTAGTCCTAATCTAATGTTTATAACATATCCCCCATATTACACTAACCTTATAATATCCCATGCCTAATTAATTCACCTAATCCCCCATTATCTAATAACTAATATCACTTGTATAGTATTTAAGAATTTAAATTTTCCATAACCCATCTACCTACCTAATCTTATGCTTTCCTACAAGCCTACCCCATATTCCTCACCTAACCCTTCTTCTAAGCTAATCCAACCTCCCCCTAATCATCACTAGATTCTTGAATGGAATCTAAAACTATCCACCACCCTTCTCCTTATCTAGAGAGTTCTCTCTAGAGAATTCTACAGAATTTTAAATTATTTAGAATTCCCTCTTTTATCTCTATATTATTATTCTTTAGAGGCTTCTGATGAATTTTTAATTCATTGGAAAATATTCTTCTAACGTTTATTTAAATCCATGCTTCCCTCCATTCCAAACAATGAGAAAAATTATGAAATTCATGAGCTTCCATGGCAATCTCTTGATCATAATCCATTGGTATTTTTTCAAAAAAATATCTAATCCATGTCTTGAATCAATTCAAATATCATGTTGAAATTCTAATTTTGTAAGCAATCTATGGTCATGTAGTCTTTTGTTTTTTGAATCTTGTCTAGAGAAATTAGATTTAGATTTTATAATGTTATTATAGATGTTGATTTTCTTTGCATTATATTCTAATAGCTCTAAATTTATGAATTAGATTGTAGATTTGGTTGATTTTAATTTGCATATCATAATTAATTGCTCAAATTTATCATCTCACACTATCATGTATAGAGAATGTCTATCTAAGATAATGAAGGGTTATTGTATAGACTAAACTAATCCTGAATAAATATGTCTAGTGAATAGAGGTGGATAATATATTATATGGGTATATAGAGAGAGGGAAAGTGTGCTTTAAATTAATTTATAGGTGCATTGTCCAAGTGTGTCAACATATGTCAAAGTTGGTGTTGCCAAAGTGCCAAAGAAAACATTTAGATGTTTATACCTTATTTTGGGATGGAAATAATGGTCCACCTATTCTACACTATGCAAAATCAGTAGGTATGTTGATCCTATTCCTTTTTCTTATTTGGGACCTTCTATCTATGGTCATGTCCTTTAAATATTTGGATCCATTTGATAGTTTTTTCCTTTCTCTTTATCATTTTTTTGCATAGTAATATGTATTTAAATTTTAATATGAGAAGTTTATATATAAAATATTCTATGATTATAAAATTAAATAAGGTGGTATTTATAGACACTCTTTTTTGGTCACTTCTGTGTCTAAACAAACTTCAAACTAATTTCTAGCAAACAATGCAAATTAAGCCTAGAAATCATTGAATGCCCAAATTCATTCTCACATTAGACGTAAATGCCAAAAATTGTGTTGAGGCATCCCTATTTAAGGTATTAACCCATATGCAATAATAAACTCCATAGATTCATCCTTAGTCAAGTTACAACCAAGAAAACTAATGTTTTTGACCAATTGAGTAGGACACTTAACCAAATTGTAGAAAAGGTTAAAAGACTAATAAAATTTACTTAATTGATTAAACCTAATTATGTCCTTGGTTAAATGATACATGTGAGATAAATGAATATCTAAAAATGAAAATTCAAATAATAAAAATATTAGGCCTTTCCATCATTAGTTTTGTGAGTTTTCAAGCACTTACAAAATATCTAACAAATATCTCAATTTATGAGTCATGTTTATTAATTGAAGAATATTAATTAAATTTTTGACTCAAGCTCCACCACTAATCTCATTTCTGATCCAAAGGTCATAATTAGTTTTCTTAACCTATAAATAAGATATTCCTTCCTCTCTTTCAACAAGCTCTCAAGCCAAATTATAATGTTAAATTATTGAGAGACAAAGCCTCTTTGTGTAGAGTTATAATGCTAAATTGTTAAGAGATAGCTTCATTTTTCCAATCCAAACCAAGATAAATGTGGACAAGGAGATTTGATACTCACAAGGAACATGTATTGACTAAAATACTCCATTGCACACATAATATGAGCACCAACACACTCACATTCTAACAAACAAGCTCATTTGAAAAGGGAGGTAAAGGTGGTTTGTTTTTATTTCTTAGTTATATTTGTGCTTAGCTTTGTTATTTCTCACCTAAATATGTAAGAAATTAGTTATTTATTTCCTAGAGTTGTTTGATTTTGGGGTTTTATATATTCCATTAATAAGAGAAATCTAAAAAATCTCCTTTATAATCCTAAACTACTTAATGGCATGCCTAGTTGGACCACACACCCCAAAAGCACTAAGGGAGTAATATTAAACCTTTAAAATCTAAGAAATGTTTACTTAGAGCTTTAGTTTTTATATTTTTTACCTTAAAATTATTTTTCCTATGTCTTGATTTCCTATGTCTTGCTACCAACTTTATTCTTTAGGAAATGGTGACTTTGAAGCTCAACTACTTGATTGTGCCACTCGACTACTTGAATGTGTCATTTGACAATTTATTAGTTTGTAGGAAAACCCTCTTATGATTACACTACTCAAATGCTCAACTATGATGCTTGATTATTCATTAATTTATAGTAAAAACCTCTTATGACCATCACTTTTTAGATTTTCTATCACCTAACAACTTTTCAATCACTTGGTAGCTTTGCCATTACCCAATAACATCACCATCACCTAGTAGTTTTTCCCATCACCCTATATATTTACCATCGAACAATAGCTTTGTCATCATTTGAAAACTTTTACCATCACCCAACATCTTTTATCATCACTCGATAGATTTTATCATTGATTGATAGTCTCTATCATTGCTTGCCAACATCATCATTACTTGACAACTTTTCCCATCATTTAGTAGCTTTGTTGTTGACTATCTACTTTGCCATCACCCAACCACTTCTATCATCACTTGACATCTTTTTTCATCACCAAAAAGCCTCTCTCATCACTTGACATATTTTACTACTGATCAATATCTTCTATTATCACCCAATAACTTTTCCCATCACCTAATAGCTTCTACTGTTGACTGACAACTTCTGTCATTGCCCGTTCGTGTTTTCATCACCTAATAGCTTATACCATTGATTGATATCTTCATTCATCACTTTTCAATGTTTTTATTGGCTAACAAAGTCTACCATTGACCAATAGATTCTAATTTTTCCCTCTAGTGTTTTTATCCCTTGACATCTTTTACCATTGATCGATAGCTTTTATCATCTCATGCCAGTGTTTTCATTACCTAACAACTTTTATCATCACCTATCAGTTTTGTCATCACTTGACACCTTCTATCACCACTTAACATCTTTTATTGTTGATCGATAGATTTTTACATTGACTTATATTTTCCCACCATTATTGTGATTGACTGATAAATTCTACCATCACCTACTAGTATTGTCATCACCTGATAGCTTCTTTCATCACCTAATTGCATTATCATTGATCAACTACTATTGATATCAACTGATATTTATAATGAGCTTCAAAATAAATTTTTTTTTTTGGAATAACCTTTTCAAACAAATAAAAGTTAATCCCATAACATTTATTGTAGTAAATTAGTTTAAAAGGAGAAGTTTTAATCACTTTAAAAATCATTCACACTTGTCATTTTGATGCTTAAAAATCACATTCAAAACAACATTATCTTTTATAACAAGTTAAAACACACAAAGGCTAAACTTCACTTCAAATTTGGTTAAGTCCTCTAAAAATTAAAAAAAATTATATTAGTGCTCCTCAGAGATTTTTTTTTCAAAAGAACTTAGTTTCTTTTCTTAGATTAGTTTATTTTTTAGTAAAACTTTGCATGTATACTCTCCCCTCATCCCCTTTAGGTAACTTGAGTGATAAAAATTGCATCATTTTTACTTATTTAGTTGAGTTTTAGAAGTGAATAAAAGTCGTGTATGCTCTCCTCAAGCTCTAAGTGACTTGGGTGACCCACAAATGACCCTAAAGTTCTTCCATTTTCATTTATTTCTTTTTTCACATTGGCTTGTGAACAAGAGTTCATAGTCTCCTCATGATTTCTCTAAGAGGAATTTGACCTAGGGTTTCATTGCTTGACACTATTCCAACTCCATTCCATGATTTGGTATATAAATTGAGCATATTTTTGGATGGGATAGTGGTGAGTGCTTAGCCTAACTAATATAATAAGTCATTAGAGTTTGCATGTACTAGAGATCAAAATTCATTAAGAAGTACACAAATGAATTCATTGTGCAAAGAACTAGACCATTGCATAATAAGTTAGGTGGTAACAATACAAATACAATTATTGTGATAATACATCATGTTAATCTCACATGTATAACATATAAATGCTTGAAAATTTTAGATTTTAGATCAACCCCACTTGTTGAGGAATATCTAGCCAAATGTCAAGTTACTTCGACACTCTAAGTTCATTCCATGTATCAATGCTTGAGAAATAGAGGGTGTCCTAAAAACTCTACCTACATGTGCTCTTACTTTTTTGGATTAATAATTAATTCCTTTTGAGCATTGAAGTTTTTATAATGTGGCATAAATTTAAATGTGTCCTCATAGACAATGGATTAGGCCTAAATATTGTGTCTCTAAAGTTAATTAAGCATCAAGGATATATAACAATTAACTTTCAAATAGAGACTATTACTATCAATGCCTATGAAAATGAAGAATAGGAATCACAAATAACCATTCATTTTTTAGTGGTCATTGGGCCTTTAATCTATGACACACTTTGCCATGTGTTATACCTAGATTTGTCATATAATTTACTTTTGGGTGGACCATGGATACACAAAATTTGTGTAGTACATTCAACCTTGCACTAGTGTATCAAGTTTCCTCATTTTGATATGGAGGTAAATATTCATGGATATTTATAGCCGTATCATTACTTCAATAATTTGAAGGCTAAGTATGAAAGATACAATTACCATTTTAGCCTAAACCCCATACCAAAGAAGGCTAAGGACAAGGACATACTTGTCAAATTGCCAAAGACCAATTGCATAGACCTAGAGAGCCTTGCCTTGACTTCAAATAAACCTCATGTTGAAGCTTATAATCATTTTACCATTTCAGATAATGGTCTAAAAGAGTACCTTACCCATAATACCTTCCATTTAGCCAAGTTCCCATAAAATCCCAAGACTTATGGCAGGCCCAAAGCTAAGACAATTTTCATAAAGTGGTGATAAAAGGAAAAAGGAAAACTTCATAACCGAGTGCCTATTATTTTCACACAATCTACTATCCAAGAGTAAGACCCACTAGCCAAAGTAATTCCTAGTTTTACAATGCTAATTTTGCTAATTGTTACCAAAGCAAAAAGTATCCCATCCCTAACACGATTATGGATAACCAAGCTTATAAAGGAATACTCCTAAGGGAAAATTAATAGGGTACTATCAAGCCTATCTCCATAACTAAGTACAAATAAAATCATGGTATTGGATTTAAACCACCTAGGGGTGACCCCACTTATCTTATTCATGTTCTTACATTGACAACTATTAATGATGATGTTGGCAGCCAAGCAGAGTCTGATCATAGCATATACAAAAACCTAATGAGTACCAAATATTTTACCCTTATACCATTTATATCATCATGCCAATAATCCATCATTTCCTACTTACCCTTTATAATCCTCAAATTATAGACTAGGACCAACAAGAATCCATAGTAACTCTAGACAATTTTGAGAATGATGAGGCCTTTTGTGATTTTCTAGGCCTGAGATACAATGTTATTTTGGGAGACCATAAGCAAGGGTTCTCTATCATATTGGATCCCATAACCTATTTTGGAGAGTGAATCAACACCCTTATCCAAAAAATAAAAAAATGAAATATTGAGGTCTCAAAGTGAAAACCTCTTTGAGGCATTTTTAGACTAAGGAAAAGGTAAATAAAAAGGGCAATCTCTTAGTGAAAACTTGTTTCAAACACCATTAGATAGATATGTTCACCCTTATTTGAATGAATCTTGGGATAACACCAACATCAAACTTAATTTTGTGTCTGAATTCAGTGTAGAGGAGTGATATGCTTTTGAGAAAATTATCTGAGAATGCCCTAAAGTGTTTGTTACATGGTCCTTACCACCTTTAGGAGATTATGATTCTTCCTGTTTGAGAAAACTTGGATAACCATTTCATCCAAAAGATTTTTCCATTGATAGGAAGTTTACATCTTTTCTGACTTTCTTGGAATATGGATCTACTCTCCTTATAAAAGATATTTTAGAAGTAAATATTAGGACTCTAGATGATCCCAAGTGGATAAAACTAGGAGCATCTCAAACTGAGGAAGAACATGTAGTTATTATAGCTATTCTAAGAAATTTCATGGACATTTCTTCATGGGACCATTCGGGTATGTTAGTTTTGGATCCATAATTGGTTCTAAATCATCTGTTAGTTCATAAAAATGCTAAGCTAGTTAAGCAAAAATTAATAAAAATGCATCACATTACCATATTGGTTAATAAAAATTTAGAGAAAATATTAAATGTAGGATGTATTAAGCCTATCGATTATTTAGAGTGGATCTCTAATATTGTGCTAGTCAGCAAGAAGACATAAGGTATTAGGTTGTGCATTTATTTTTGAAACGTAAACAAGGCCTGCCCAAAGGAAGACTTTCCTCTATCGAACATCGACATGATTATTGAATCCATAGCTAGGTATCAAATGCTTTCTCTCATGGATAGCTTTTTAGGATATTACTAAATCAATATTACACTAGAATACTGACACAAGATAGTGTTCACCACTCCTTAGGAAATGCTTTACTATCAAGTCATGCCTTTCAACCTTAATAATGTAGGGGTAACATAAAAAAGGGCCATGGCTATTATATTCCATGATATAATACATGATATTATCAAAGACTACATCGATGACATACTAGATAAATCTAAGACCCATATAGATCATCCATCCATACTATAGAGAATATTTGAGAGGCTTTATGAGTATAAAGTTTGGCTCAATCTAAAGAAGTGTGTTTTCGATGTTACTTTAGGCAAATTATTAGGCTTTATTGTCTCTCATAAAAACATTAACATTGATCCTGCCAAGGTTTGTTCCATTACTGAGATAATTCCACCTTCTAATTTGAAGTAACTCCATAGTTTATAGGGAAAAATATAATCTATTAGACATTTCATTTCATAGTTGGTATATAACGCAACTTATTCACTCATTTTTTAAATAAGGGCACTACCTTTTTGTGAAATGAAGATTACCAAAAGGACTTTGAGCACCTGAAAGAATACTTATCCAATCTCCCTATTTTTCTATCACATATATTAGGAAGGTCATTTTTACTTTACCTATTTGCCACTAAAAATTCTCTTGGGGAACTTTTAGCCCAACATGATGAGCACAGGAAAGAACATGTAGTGTACTATTTAAGTTGTACATTGGTAGCATATGAACACAATTATATGCCAATTGAAATATATTGTTTATCTATGGTCTTTTCATCCCAAAAGCTACATTATTACATGCTAAAAAACATTAGCATAGTCATTTCTAAAGTAGATATGCTCAAGTATCTACTATCAAAATTAGCTCTATAGGGCCACATGGCTAAGTGTATCATGCTTTTGAGTGATTCTGAGATTGATTGTGTCAATCAAAAGGCTATTAAGGGACAAGTCTTTGCATATCAGCTTATCAAATCTCCCCTTTTAGATACTCAGCCACTTACCTTTGCATTTCTAGATGAGTCCATTATGACCATAAAAGAAACACCTTCTAAAGAGTAGCCATGGAAATTGTATTTTGGCAATTACTTCACATCTCATGGATCAAGAGATGGATAAGTGTTTATAATTCCATAGGGGGAAATCATTCCCAAATAATAATGTATCAACATTCCTTCCATCAATGACATGGCTAAGTATGAATCACTCATTATAGTGCTTCATCAAGTTATACAATGGAACATTCAGCATCTATTGGTTTATGGCAACTCATATCTTATTATTAATCATGTCATAAATCAATTTCAGACCAAAGATAACAAGATGGTACTTTATAAATCCATGGTGGACACTCTCAATAAAAAATTACTCACGTTCAATTTTAATACATTCCTCAGGCTAATAACATGATGGCAAATTCCATGGCTATAATTGGTTCTTAGATCCATAGTACAAACAAGGCAAGAGATTACCATTTCCCTGTTAAACATATTATAGTTCCGACTTATGAACCCTTGACCATCATAATGATTTATGATATTATTGGTATCAGTTCTATTTGGTATTCCAAATTATATAATTACATCTATGACCAAATTACTCCACCAAACCTTTCTATTGTCACTTGGATTTTCACCCTTTGAGGATATATGTTAGCTCTCCTCATCCAAGTGGCACAATTAAAATACCTCTAGGTTGTGGGTAGCCTAAGAATGAGGTAAATCTCTAGATAGGGCTAGCTCCCTTGATGTACCATTTTTAGATCACTACTACACCTATGTTTACAAAAGAAAAGGGTGATAAAAATGAAAGTAAACTATCCTAAAGGTGGTGATACACCAAATTGATTGATGACTACCAACCAACTACATGTCACACATGAGACCAAGAGACTAACTAAACATACACTTCTCTAATTTGAATCTTCTCACATTAGTATTTCATTATGAGGCTGTGATGAATGTTTAGGCTAAGAGGACTAGATAAGAGGCCTAAAATTAAACTACTTGAATAGGCTAATTCGCTCAACCTTGACATTTCATAGAACACTTCACATGACCTGTAAGAAGAAGTTTTCAAGCTACAAATAGTGTGAGAATGAGACAACAATGCTAAGGAAACAATAGTCATGACTAAGCAAGATCAACCATTAAAGTTAAAACACTATGAATAGTCATAAAAGAAGTAAAATTAGTATTATTTATTGATCCATGGTATGCAATTGAGAAGGGATTCACCATACTCAGGTGGAGCATGATTTACAAAGGCCAGAATGGCTAGTTCTTATAGAACTTGAGAGAGAAGAGAGGAGAAAGAATTAAAAAGGTCACAAGGACAAGCATCAAGCTAAGAAAAGGAGTTACATGTGTATGGGAAGAGAATGTGAAACTCATCATGCAAAGTTAGGAATCACAAGTGTCACCCTAGTCATGAAACTCTTGAAATGTGGTGTAGGAGTTCTCATTTTTCACAAGAAAATTGCCTTCATAATTCACCCTTATTTTAACATCCCAAAACTAACTAGGGTCAAGTCTAATTATTGGAATGAGAGGAAAGGGTTGTATACATGCTTTTCCATGCATTGGTTGCAATCCTAATCACTTGGATTCCTCTGAAAGTGAGCCATCACTGCCTATAGTAAAAAAAACTCCTCTTTCACACACCTTGCACACTTGAACTCAAATTTGGCTTCAATTTCCCATGAAGATTAATACAAGGGAGTTAATAACACTTGAAAATATACTTCATGGTCTTATGTTTCTTAGGTAGACCTTAAAAATCCATCCACTTGAAGTTCTCACCCTTCTCACTATCATGTTCACTATGTCAGTTCAAACTGGATGAGATGAGAGCTCTGGTAGGAACACTTAGTATTTTTTATGAATCATAAATTGACCATAGTGACTTATTATAAGTCTCTGTATTCCTCCCAAAGTTTATTTTTTATCTTGAAACCTCCTAGAACCTACACAATGCCTAAAATAGTCAGGAAAATCAATTTTTCACCTTATCTATATGGATTATGTACAACCCATCCTAATATTAAGGAGCTTGACTGAATCTTCTACAACATCCAATCATTTTTCTAGGCAAACTATGCCATTTTAGTTCATTATATCTTTAATTTTACACATTGGGTCTAGATAAAGGGTTTAAGAGGGGTTTAAGCAATTTTGGTTTCTTAAGGATCATTCATAAATCCTAAGGGATTAATGAATAAACCAATTACAAAAATTACTTATTCAATACCCTCTTAAACCTTTCACAAGTTCTTGAGCTCCCATGCACCAAGACCATATAGTTATGAGCTCTTCAATTTGACCTCTTAGGTTCTTCTCATTTTGCTTGAGATTGATGTGATTATGAGTCCAAAAATGGATTTCCTATTATTTTCCTAAAATATATATGATTTAACACACCTAATTTCACCATAATAACATTATTCAATCTATTTTAGTGCTCACTTAAGGTTAGAAATGAATATGACCCTTCATTTGGGATCTAGGCTTAATCATGCTTAACAGGCATGATTTTAACCTTTGTGGTCTAGGATGCCTTATTGAGTTTCATAATTTTGTGCTTGTTTTCCATGTTTTTATTATATTTCCTATAACTTATCACACTTCCTATCAAGGTTTCTATATCTCATGGTGCATCCATTTATCACCCTTTCTCCAAAACCTCCCAGTTTACAATCAAGAGTAGTACCCTCTATCTGAGATAAAATAATGGGTACTTCCCATATTTTTATGGACCAATAAATTATTTAATGGTATTATAAAATTCATATATATAATTTTTACCAATTTTTATCCCTTGGTCTTATGATTTAGCCTTCCAATTTCTCAAAGACCCAAGACAGATTGTAGGTAAGCAGACTGTGCATAGTGTTTCTATCATATGGAATGTGTATTACATGTCTAGAGAACTTTATCTATTATATGTATATGATGAGAGATAAATAATACCATAATTATCATATTGGATATATTATAATATTCATTTGTCTCTCCAACCTCCCACATACTCTTCCATACACCCTACTTAGACAAGGCTGAGTTCTATCTCTGACTGTATTTTTTTTTCAAGGCACCACACCTGTAGGTTGCTTGCATGGTTTAGATAAAATTAAATGCTAATATGTTTCTTTAGAGTCTCCTATGATCACTACACATCTATTTTCCCCCATTTATTTAGTGTTTATGTAATGCAAACATCACTCTACAACTCACTATTTCATACAGTCAACTAAAGTGGATTATACTGAGATAAGTAGAAGCCTGTAGGTGTTGATTTTTCCTTGGAACATGTGTCATGATATTTTGGATATAGTATAATATATTTTGTATTCATTTTTAATCCTTTTCCATATAATAATGAGAGTGTTTCCCTACTTAAGTCCTTGGTCATAGACTGTATATGTCTATAGTCAACTGTAGATGAGAAATTCAAGGCTTAAGACACTTGTAGGTGTATGTGAAACTCAACACCTTGTTCCTCAATTCTTGTTGGAAAATATTTGAGAAAATTTTCCCTCTTCAACTTATCAAGGTTATCCTTAATGAATATGTGTTCCACTTTCAACCTTGAGTGCCATAGACCTTCTTTAGAGTTCAAAACCTATAGATGTTATTGACTAATTTTAGTGTATTAAAGGGCAACTTTAAACCTTTCAACAACTAACCTACACTAGTCATTTGCCTTTCCAACTTTGCATATCTCTTGTATTTTATGGAGGATAATTTTTTTTAATTAGGATGCATCGAAAGTATTTTTAACTTTGTTGTATGCTATCAACCAAAAGGCCTAGACCTCTATTTTCTTAGTTTAGGGATTTGATCTCTAAACCTACAGTCGTTACATTTGGAAGACTCTTCATATGACACCTACAAACTCAAAAAATATTATGGGACTACTATGATATCTATACACATTAGGACTTCATGAAATATTTCCTCCATGTGCTTCAACACTCCACATGGCACCTTAGCCCTCTACTAGGACCACCTGTAGGTGGACATTCTGACATATAAGTAGTGAGGGTGAGAATTGTAGGTAGCATGCAAGATTTACATGTTTGTGACCAATTATAGGATTTATTCAAGGTTTTGCAAATGTACTTGTTGACCATTTTTGCACAATAGGCAAAAAATTGGTCCCCTTCTTCCCCTGTTGTTAGAGGCCAACTCATTTTTGATTTTTGCACAAGTCCAAGAATTTCTATGAACTCTGCAGAGCTTGGTTTTCTATGGATTCTGTAGGTTTCTATAGACTCTATAGTTTTCTACAAACTTGAACATGTTTTTTTTAGGAGTCGCATAATGTGCCATGTGTCCCCTGTAGGGTTTAGCAGAAGCCGACAGGTGGCAACATTTGTGGGTTTCTCTTGTTGGCTTCAAGGAAGACTGTGGTGGGCCTGAATGAGTTTCTAGGAGCTATGCAGAGTGTGCCAAGTGTCAACATCCACTAAGAACTAGAAAAGGGCCTAAAAATTTCTCTAAGGTAGCTAAAGGCTTTGCAGAAGTGACCATGTGTAAACTTTTGACTGACCCTTAAAAGGCCATCTAATGTAAGCAGACGATGCCACATCCCATTATCAGCTTGGTAGAAGCTACCGTGTGTCAACGTCCATGTTTCAAAGTGTCTTCTAGGTGCCCAAGCAGCGGATTACGACACGTGTCAAAGGTAGATGCACTCTTAGTGAAAGGGGCAAGGCAAGAAGCTAAAGGAAAGTCTAGGGGTGACAAGCCTGAGGACATCAAATCTAAGCCAACAAAAAGGCCATTATTTTTTAAATGTCCAAGCACCAACCATGAAAAAGCCCAAGGAATGCAGTGACCCACTTAGAGATAGACTGAGGACCAAAAGAGCCAAAAGTGCCAAGTGTAGGAGCAGGTAGATAGTCTAAGTGGAAAAGGGAGGCACCCATTCAAGAAATTACTCCAGCAGGTGAAATATTGTTTACGAATTGAGCATTAAAAGGTGTGAACGACCAACCGTGTGACCCATTTTCTTCATTTCACGTTTGTGAGCAGACAAATCACGTAGGTGCATTCAAGGAGCAATCTCAGTTAATGGGGAAACGGTGCAACCTGTGTCAAAAAATGCTTGAAGTCAAAGCCAGGGCCATCACAACATTTATGTTTAAGCGGCCTGCTTTTCCCAATGCTTGTAAGGCACATGGGTCACTTGTAAAAAGGGTGCCAAAAGGCCTCCTTTCTTCTTCTATATATTAGATACTTGTCATTTGAAAAAAGATCTTCCACATTTGTAAGGCGTATCCCTGGCAAATTTTCACCTGAATCAATAAATGCATTTTTTACCTCTATCTTGGTTAGATATCTTTGTGTATGTCTGAGTGTTAGTTTGTGTTTAGTCATTGCTTCTTGATGCTTCCACAGGTTCAACAACAACATACCTAGTGTCTATAAGGTGCCATTTCTGTAGCTAACAAGGAGAGATGTATTTAGAAGTATAGAAATAAAATAAATTACTATATAGAGTGTCTTTCACAGCACCTTTGGTGAATCTTTGTTTTTTGTATTTTCCATTAAAGCCTCCACACCAAGTTTCTTGTAGCCTGGTCCTTCTGCTAGTTTGAAGTGTATGTATGTGTTTGTCTGATTTTAAGTGTGAGTGTGAAAAGGTCAGATCATTTTGGTACATCACCCCTTTTAGAGTAGATTTGTTTTCCTGCAATCTTCCTCCCTTTTCATCCCACCCATTATATATATATATATATATATATGTTAGCACTTACTAGAACAAATCAAATGCATCAAAGGAAACTAGCCCTTACGTAGAGACTCTCTCCTCCAGCTTTTCTAGTCCCACAGGTGAGAGGGGAGTTTCCATTGTTGCATGTGGAAGGCAGGAGCTCGGCCTCCTTGCCTTGGGTGCAATCCACTGCATCAATAGCTTTTGGCATGCCTGGTGGGACCAACAAGGCCAAGTTGTGTCCATAGAGTTGAAGAAATTTTGGTGTGTTCTTTGACCAACTAGCCTTTGGAGGCTTTTGCATCAAACACCAATGGTGACTCCAAGTTAAATCAACTGGTTAAGCAGTTCTAGTATTGTACCATCAAGAAACAATATTTTGGTATGTATACCCCCATTATTTAGAGCCATGGACCCTATTTTCCTTGGCCAGCATGGCTATGATCCTTACCAGCCTTATGTTGATCCTTATCAGGTTCAATATGGCTAGTCTCAACCTTGCCATAAGCCATATCAGCCTTATGCCCAGTATTCTCAATATGTCATTTCTCCTACTCAATCCAGTCTCTTTGCCAACCAACCCATTTCCACCTTCAAGTGAGCACTACTGGGATACAAAAAATATGTAATAGATCTTGACACTAGAAGGGGATGTGGCCGAGAAATTCCTGATCATATCATCCATCAAGTGAGGAATGCACTGGATCAGGTGAAGAAGGAATGGGCTCCTATTGAAAGAGCCAATTGGCACAGGCTTACAAGTGAGATGTTGGATGTGGGTGGTTTGATTGCATCTTTGGAAGAGAAGCTGAGTGTTCATGAGAGGCAGCCTTACCAAGTCTATCAACTTGCATACTTGCTGCCCCAAGTATCATATCGGTCATATATAGCCCCTGCTTATGAGCCAAGTCAAGCCTATCAAAGTCCTTTCCCCAATCATGTTGAGGAGAGTTTTGAAATAGAAAATTTTGTGTTTAAGGCTAATCTTGATAGATAGATTGAATTATCAAACCTTTAGATGCAACAGTCCATCTTGGCAGTGAGGGAAGTGGAATCTAAATCTTCACTACCCTCTCACATTGTGGCCCCATCACCCCAAAAGGAGATGCCTAGTCTGAATTGCTTGAGCTGGAATAGAGTGGTTGAGTCATGGAATAGTAAGGAGGAGAAAGACATTGTCTAAGAGTGTGAGGTACAAAATAAGGTTAGTCCTTTTCAAGTCCCTCCCACTCTTCCTCAGGAAGCTCCTTGTATTTCATGGCAATCTTCATGCACTCCCCATGTCTATGATGACTCCCATGAGCTCTAAGAGGTACAAAATGAGGATGATCTAGCCAGGTGGATTGAAGAATTAGAAAAGAAGAAGAGACTGCTTGGAGAAAGAGAGATGGAGCTTTCAGACCCTACAAAGCAGCTAATGCCAAAAAACACCCCTTCCACCCATCCACAAGCTGATTTCAATATTGATGAAGTGTTGGTAAAGTGGAGGGATGAAAACCAAGAATTTTCAGCCCAAGGTCTACCCTCTCCTATTTTAGAGAAAACTCCCTCTTGTGTGCCAAATTTTTTCTATTAGATGGCACTTGCTCATTCTAACTCATCCGATGCATCAATAGATCCTACCCTCAATCCCATGTGCCTAGCTTTTCAGCATGCCTCTTTTTAGACAAATCTTTCTGTACATGAGCAAACCCTCCCAAATCTTCCCCAACCTCCTCAAGTCTTTCAACATGATCTCCAAATTTTGAGCTGGAAGAAGGAACATCATGAACTAACTCAAGACCTTAAAGAGGATAAAGTTGATGCCTATTCACAGGATCAAGATTCCAATCCCAAGATCATGAGTTGGAATCAAATAGTGGAATCTTGGGGCAAAAAGGAAGAGGAGGAGAAAGGTTTTGCTCAAAACCTTGAAGAATATGGGGCTACTTTTGCTCTCAATGATGATTGTGACTTCTGAGAAAGGCTTTTCTAGGAAGATATGGATAGGCAGATTACAGAGTTGGAGTTTAGAGTAGGTCTCCTCAGTGAACATGTGATGGACATTTCAAACCAAATAGTAGATTCCATGTCTAAATACACTCCATCCATACACCTCTAAGAAAGATATCAAGTCTTCCCTGATATAGATTATGCTCAATTTATGACTGACTAGGGAGACTTCATGAGTACGGATGAAGAGGAGATCACCTTAGGTGACATGGAGGAGCATGGACAATCTCTTGTTCACGTTTTGAATGATTAATTTGAATTCATTGAGGCAGGCTGCACTGTTCTTCAAGGAGGCTATGAGCTAGATAAGAGCAGAGAAGGCAGCATTGGGGTTTAAACAAGCATGCAAAGAGGCTATAGTTTTTTAAATTTACCTCTTTAGGAGGTTAGTGAATTTGAAGATATCTTCTTTGAAATCATCAAGGAAGATGGTCATACCATGGAACTCGAGCATGGGGCAGAAGAGAACAAGCCAGTCAATGATGCATATCAAGGGGCTTATGGTGATGAATTGATAGCAATTGATTTCTTGATGAGATACACCAGCCTAAAGAACCAATAGGAGGCAAGCTTCCAAGAATAAATAGAGTACATATATGTTGGAAGCATGTCTGAATCTCCACTCAAATATAAGCCAACTCAGGCAGCAGGCAAGAGGAGCAAGCCACTAGCTCTCCTTTTTATCTAGCCACTTGGTTGGCACCATAAGTTTCCTCACCAGGGAGGGGACTTACGAAGTTTTCCTTTTGATCCAAGAGGGAAGCAAACATTCCTGGTTAGCTGTATATAGTAGTTTGTTTTTCAGTTTCTTTTCCTACTTTCCCTAAGTGCAGTTTGCACATCTAGTGTTTTTAGCCTTGTGTGTGTTTCCCTTTGTGTGTGTGGTAAAAAGCTTCATGTTTGATTCTTGGATCTTGTGGGGTTGTTGCTGATTTTTTTTCAAGCTACATTTGACTCCATGCCCAATGGACTGCAAGGCAACTAGTCTTTAAGCATAGCAGGCATGCTTCCCTTGGGAGTCACCAATTTGTTGACCATTTTTGCCCAATAGGGCAAAAAATCAGTCCCTTTCTTCCCCTGTTGTTTGAAGCCAATTCATTTTTGATTTTTTCACAAGTCCAAAAATTTCTACAGACTCTACAAAGATTGGTTTTCTATGGATTTTGTAGGTTTCTACAGAATTTTTAGGTTTTTACGGACTTCAACATGTTTTTTTAGGAGCAGTAAAATGTGCTACATGTCCCCTACAGGGCTCAATAGAAGCTGACATGTGGCAACATTTGTGGGTTTCTCCAATTAGCTTTAAAGAAGACTATGGTGGGCCCAAATGAGTTGCTAAGAACTATGCAGAGTGTGCCAAGTTTCAGTGTTTGCTAAGAACTAGAAAAGGGCCCAAAATTTTCTCTAAGGTAGCTAAAGGCTCTGTGGAAGTGACCACATGTTAACTTCTGACTAACCCTTAAAAGGCCATCTAATGTAAGCAGACGCTACCATGTCTCATTATCAGCTTGATGAAAGCCACCATGTGTCAACATCTGCATTTCAAAGTGTCTTCTAGGTGCCTGAGCAGTGGATTATGACATGTGTCAAAGGTAGATGCACTCTCAATGAAAGGGGCAAGGTAGGAATTTGAAGGAAAGTCCAGGGGTGATGGGCCTAAGGATGTCAAATCTAAGCTAGAAAAAATGTTGTTATTTTTTAAATGTCTAAGTGCCAACCATGAAAAAGCCTAAGGAATGTAGCGACCCACCCAAAGATAGCCCAAGGGCCAAAAGAGCCAAAAGTGCCAAGTGTAGGAGCAGGCAGATAGTCTAAGTGGCAAAGGGAGGCACCAATTCAAGAAATTACTCCAGCATGTGAAACAGTGGTTGCGAATTGACTATTAGAAGGTGTGAATGGTCAACTATGTAACCCATTTTCTTCATTTCACATTTATGAGCAGACAAATTGTGTAGGTGCATTCAAGGATAAATCTCGGTTAATGGGGAAATGGCATGGCCTGTGTCAAAAAATTCTTGAAGTCAGAACCAGGGCTGACATAGCATTAATGTTTAAGTGGCCTACTTTTCCTAATGCTCGTAAGGCACATGGGTCACTTGTAAAAAGGGTGACAAAAGGCCTCCTTTCTTCTTCTATATATTGGAGACTTGTCATTTGAAAAAGGATCTTCCACATTTGTAAGGCGTAGCCCTGGCAAATTTTCACCCAAATCAATAAACACATTTTTTACCTCTATCCTGGTTAGATATCTCTGTGAATGTCTGAGTGTTAGTTTGTGTTTAGTCATTACTTCTTGATGCTTTCACAGGTTCAACACCAACATACCTGGTGTCTATAAGGTGCCATTTATGTAGCTGACAAGGAGAACTATATTTGGAAGTGCAAAAATGGAAGAAATTACTATATAGAGTGCCTTTCACAACACCTTTGGTGAATCTCTATTTTCTGTATTTTCCATTAAAGCCTCCCTACCAAGTTTCTTGCAGCCTGGTCCTTCTGCTAGTTTGAAGTGTATGTATGTGTTTGTCTAATTTTAAGTTTGAGTGTGAGAAGGTCAGATCATTTCGGTGCATCACCCCTTTTAGAGTAGATTTGTTTTCCTACAATATTCCTCCCTTTTCATCCCCCCATTATATATATATATATATATGTTAGCACTTACTGAAACAAATCAAATGCATCAAAGGGAGCTAGCCCTTACCTAGAGACTCTCCCCTCCAGCTTTGTTGGTCCCACAGGTGAGAGGGGAGTTTCCATTGTTGCGTGTGGAAGGCAGGAGCTCGGCCTCCTTGCCTCAGATGCAATCCACTATGTCAATATTACTATTATCACTCTAAAAGACTAAAATACCTAACAAAGCTCCCATTCCACATAACGTCATCCTAAGAGGCTCCTGTAGATACACCTTAAGTTATATGTAGGTAGTAAGTATGAATTGGAGTAATGTACCAAAAAATCTACCTTCATATTCAACTAGTATCACTTTAATGTGTCTAACTAAAAAATAAAGATTTTGTAAATCTTGATATAATCTCTAACACTTCATTTTAATGTTTGAACTTTTTTGTAAGCACTTGTAGGTGCATATCAATGATAGACTAAGTATGTACGTGACTATGTTGATTAGGACAGTCCCTCTTCTACCAAGTAAAATACTTTTACTTGATTTATTATGATATGGTAATGTATTAAATATATCTAAACCATAAATATGGATCCATGGATGTGTTAAATACTTTAACCCATTTCCCTTAGTTGACTATGCATGACATTCATGGAGCAAACTGACTGTATGATGTTTATTATTGTAGTACCATGGAACATTACTTGGATAATGAGATTTAAAGGTAAATAAGACTAATATTACATTTAAAACATGTAAATAACCCTATATTCACCCTCAAAAACCACTATCAAAGCTTGAATATCCTACAAATGGTGGAAAACTACCTGTTAAATTCAATTGAGACAAATCTATAAACTTGAGATGATTTGCTTATCAAAACACCTTGAAACACTAAACCAATCATAGATAACATGATGTGAATATTTCCATGTCCCTTAGAGTTAATTTCAATATCCGGATTGTACAAAATCATCTAAACAAGAGTAAAACCTATAGGGTTCATAGATTTACAAGCAAACTAGATATGCCAACTTCTTAAAAATGGTTCATAAAGCACATGCCACCATTCATATTAAAAAAACATAAAATATAAGCTAAATGAGTATATAAGATACCCCAACAACAATTTTTCTAAAACCTCCCCTGCTTGTCATACCAAGTACAAACATGTTGACTAGTTTTATGTGCATGGAAGGGTAAAAAAGGAGCAGAATAGTTTTATCTCAAATTTGACACTTATAAAGTACTTCAAGTTTGTAAATGGGTCTTAAGAAGCTAAATATTCATCTCACAACCTTCTCCCACATGTCACACTCTCTCATGGGTTGTATAAGTGCTAAAATCTTCTTTTTCCCAATAAAACTACTCTTTCTTTTGAAGAACCTACCACTTTTTAGTTAGAAATAGTTGATTAAGGCATATTAAGACACATGATACATTATATCATCCCTTGACACCTTCACTTTTACCAATGAGGTCGTACAAGTCATTTAATGCTCTATTTTGACCCCCAAAATGACTCAAAAAGACATAAACATTGAAAATGACCAAGACCAAGGCTAATGTGACATGAAAAGACATGAAAAGACTTATAATACACCCCATGACAAAATATTAGACCCATAAAAATACCTAAAGATAAAGTTTTCACCTATAGGGTTCCTAATTTGACTTGTAGGGTCAAATTTGGTCAACAAATTGGTGACTTATAGGGGTAGCATGCATTCTATGCTAAATATCAATAGCCTTATCCTATCCATGGGATTAGGGATTCATCTAAATTTTGAAACAAAACAAAAATACCTGACACTTGACAACAAGGCTTTGACCAAGACAAGACAACTAATTACCTCAACCACACAAAATAAAGGACACACACAAAGTAAAGCCAACACACTACTAAAGAACACATTTGCTCAAAGCACTTAGGGGAAAAAAAAAACTATGAACAACTAGAAACTAAGCATACTTCCTTTCCAAGATGAAAGGAAAGTTCCTTGAATCTTCTTCTTCATGAGATGAATCAGAATGCCAAGCATGTTTCTCTTTGGATTGGATACTTGATAGATCAGATTTATTTCTTAGCACTTCACTTGTTATGCTATCAAGTAGACCATATTTAAATAGGTGTCCAATGTAAATGTATTCCTCTTGGCCTTGTACACATACCTCATTCTATTTCCCGGTCTTCATCTCATGATCAACTTGCATCTTCATTGTAGGCATGGTTTTAAGAGGAGTAGTTTCTTGTTCCTTAGAATATTGAGGCCAATAGAAGCTTTTTTTGACCTTAAAAGGCTGACGTGAACTTTGCTCTGGCCCATCTATGACATTTTTATAAATGTCATCTTGCTTACCATCACTTGCAATTAACTTTAATAAATTTGTAGACCCCTCGAGAGACTCAAACTCATTGCAAATGCTTGAAAACTACTACCACAAGTCCTTATCTTCTCTTTGATAAGTATCATGAAGGGAAAAAATAAGAGAATCTATTTCATCCTCTTATTTATAATCCAAAAAGACTTCATCAAAGATTTCTTATTTAACACAAGGAAGACATTCTTCATTATCAACACAACAAAAAGACTCAACAAAAGGACTCATTTATTCTTTAGAATTTGGAAAGTCATGAGGATTATAAGGTTGTATATCAACTATTATAATCTAATTTTGGTTCTCAAGTGCTGTAATATCCTCAATTTCTTTCTCCTTCTTGGTGATGCCAAGATTAGGCATCTTGTAATCAGGTGACTTAGTCCAATGAGGTTACCAAGGAGCTATATTTTATTCAAGCAAAAGTTCTAAATTATTATCAACCAAATGATCCTATTTAGGTTCCCAAACCATATTTCCATCAAGGCAAAGGGTGATGGGGTGAGGGAAAGATGAACTAGCTGGTGGAGGTGGAACATAGGACTCAAAATCAGATTGAGAATAAATTGTAAGGGATCCTTTTGGAAGTTATTGAGAAAGGGGAGGTAGACCTTGGGCTAAAATAGCTTGATTTTCTTCCTTCCATTTGATAAAATACTTAATAATATATGATTTATCTTTAGGAATCTCTTGAGGAAGGTTAGATGGGGTGTGTTTAAGCATATGATCTTCTTTTAGATCTAAACCTTCCATCACACCTTGAATCAATAATTTCATTCCTGACTCTAACTCTTCAATTTGTTTGGTTAGGTTCTCTTGAAAAATTCTCTCTTGAATTTTATAAGCATCTTCATGAGGATAAGGATTACAAGATGGTTGACATGGAAAAAAATAGGTATCTTGAGGAAGGGTGGGAGGGACTTGCATAGGATCAAACTCTTTCTCAACTTCACACTTTTTATCAATGCTTATATCATCTTTATTTCCCCATGATTCCACTATCTTATTTTAGCTTATGATGTTAGGATTAGGTGTCTCTTCTTGAGGTATTTATGCAATTTGAGGAGTGGATGAAGTGTTCAATAAAATTGGGATCTCTTTAGTCTTGGATTCTCCACCTTGTCTCCAACTTGGTATTTTATATCTAGGATTTTTTTCTTGAGCTAGGGATGTAATATGAGAGGGAAATGAGGGCCTATATTCCACTTCCCTTAATGATAAGATGGACTAATTCATCAGATTATTATCTAACTAAATCTACCTATCAAGGTTTGCTTCAAAAACAAGGTTTATCTTCTCAACTCTCTCTTCCAGTTGATTGGGGAAAAGATGACTTTGATAAGCTTGATTGGGTTCATGAGTAGGAATCATGTAGGACGGATAAAAATATTGGGGAAGTGGATATGAGGGATGATATATTTGGTGAGGTTACTTTTCATGATTTCTTATCTTATCCTCTAAGGATGAAATAATGCCACTCACATTTAGCATCTCACTTGTGAGCCTTCCAATTTATTGTCTCAATAGGTGCCCGCTCTCTTTTAACCAGATATAATGCATCTCTCAACTTATGAATGAGATGAATAGGAACATCTTGATCATGTACCCTTAGTGTCTTAAGGTCTATCATATACCTCTCATATCCCAAGAGAGTTTGCTTGAAACCTAAAATGGACAGAGTTGAGAAGTGGCTAGGTTGACTAGGAGAAGCAAGATATTGAGGAGGCTAATTGTAGGGTTGATACAACTCATAACAAGGCTGATAATGATCATTTTTGAGTTGTTAAGGATCATACCCAAGATGATAAGAATTTCTATAGGCTTGGGATGCCCTATTAACTTGTGTAAAATAACACTCCACCAAAAATAACCATGTGACTTTATTAGGAAGCAAGAACACAAGGAATGATTATCAACAATCGTTAAAAGGAATACTTGGGTTTCTTGATTGGTTGACATAATTTTGGAGTTGCCATTGATGTTTAGATAGATGCCTCAAAAGGCTAATGTGTTGAAAGACAACACCAAAAATATTTCAATTTCTTGGATTAATTATCCCATCAGGTGTGCCAAAAACTATTGTCACTTAGATTTGCACCCTTTGAGGAGATGTCTCAGCTCTCCTCATCCAAGTGGCACAATTGAAACACCTCTAGGTTGTGGGTAGCCTAATAATGAAGTGAATCTCTAGATAGGGCTAGTTCCCTTGATGTACCACTTTTGGATCACTACTAAACCTATGCTTGCAAGAGAAAAATGAGTGAAAAATGAAAGTAAACTATCCTAAAGGTGGTGATACACCAAATAGATTAATGAATACCAATCATTTGCATGCCACAAATGATACCAAGAGACTAACTAAACATACACTTCTCTAATCTAAATCTTCTCACATTAGTATTTCATTATGAGCTTATGATGAATGTTTAGGCTAGGAGGACTAGACAAGAGGCCTAGAATGGCACTATTTGAACAGGCTAATTCACTCAACCTTTACATTTCATATAACACTTCACATGGCCTACAAGAAGAACATTTCAATCTAAAAATAGGTGTTAGAATAACAATAATCATCACTAATAAAGATCAATCATTTAAGTGAACACACTATAAACAGTCATAGAAGAGGTAAAATCAATAGTCTTTATTGATCCATGGTATGTAAATGAGAAGGGATTCAACATACTCAGGTGAAGCATGATTTACAAAGGCAAAAATGGATATTTCTTATAAAACTTAAGAGAGAAGAGAGGAGAAATAAGTCCAAAGGTCACAAGGACAAGTATCAAGATGAGAAAAGGAGTTACATGTGCATGGAAAGATAATGTGAAACTGATCATGCAAAGTCAAGAAGCACAAGTGTCACCCTAGTCATGAAAATATTGAAATGTGGCATAGGAGTTCTCATTTTACATAAGAAAACTACCTTAATCATTCACCCCTATTTGAACATCCCAAAATTTACTAAGGTTAGGTATAATGATTAGACTAAGAGGGAAGGGTTGGAGACATGTTTTTCCATGCATTGGTTACATTCTTAATCACTTGAATTCCTCTAAAAGTGAGCCACCACTACCTAAAGTAAAAAAAAACTCCTCTTTCACACACCTTTCACACATGACCTCAAATCTAGCTTTAGTTTCCCATGAAAATTAATACAAGGGAGTTAATGACACTTGGCAAGACCCTCCTTGGCCTTAAGCTTCTCAGGTAGACCATAAAAACTATCCACTTCAAGTTCTCACCCTTCTCACTATGCAAGTTTAGACTAGTTGAGATGAGAGCTATAGTAGGCACACTTAGGAGTTTTTATGAAGCATAAAATGACACTAGTGAGTTAGTACAAGTCTTTATCTTCCTCCCAAAGTTGATTTCATCTCTTGAAATCTCATAGAACCTACACAAAATAGTCAATAAAAATAATTCTACACCTTGTCTATATGGATTTCATACAACTCATCCTAATGGAAAGAAGCTTGACTAAGTCTTCTACAACATCCAATCATTGTTCTAGGAAAACTATGCCATTTTGGTGCATTATCTCTTTCATTTTCCACATCGGGTTTAAACTAAGGGTTTAAGAGGGTTTTAAGCCATTTTAGTTTCTTAAGGATCATTCATAAATATTGAGGGCTTAATGACTAAAATAATTACACAAATTCCTTATTAAATACCCCCTTCAACCTTTCCCAAGTTCTTGAGCTCCCATCTACCAATACTGTACAGTTATTAGCTCTTCAATTTGACCTCTTAAGTTCTTCTCCTCATTTTGCACATGAATAATGTGATTGTGAGTCCAAAAATGGTTTTCCTATGATTTTATTTTAAGATAGAATATTTAAAATACCTAATTTCACCCTAGGAACATGGTTCAATCCATTTTAGTGCTCACTTAAGGTTAAAAATGAATCTGACCTTTCATTTGAGCTCTAGGCTTAATCATACTTGACAGACCTGACTATAATCCTTGTGCTCTAGGCCACCTTGTTAAATTTCATACTATTTTTCTTGGTTTCCATGTTTTTCCTATGTTTCATAAAAATTCTCACACCTCCTATCAAGGTTTATTTATCTCTTGGTCCCATCCATTTATTACCCTTTCTCCAAAACCTGTCACTTTACACTCAAGGGGAGTGCCCTCTATCTGAGGCAAAATAGAGGGAATTTACTCTATTTGTCTAGACCAAGTAAATATGGGAGGGTATTATTAAATTCATATATATTATTTTTACCAATTTTTATCCCTCGGTCTTAATATTTAACCTTCTAATTTCTCAAAGACCCAAGACAGACTGTAGGCAAGTAGACTATGCACAGTGTTTCTATCACATGCAATGTGTATTACGTGTCTAGAGATCTTTCTGTATTATATTTTTATCATGAGAGATACATAATAACATCATTATCATATTGGAGGGATTCTAATCTTCATTTTTCTCTCCAACCTCCCACATACTCTTATATACACCTTGCTTAGACAAGAATGAGTTCCATCTCCGACTATATTTCTTGTTCAAGGTACCATACCTGTAGGTTGCTTGCATAGTTTAGCTCAAAGGAACTATTAATATTTTTATTTATAATATCCTAGGGTCATTACACATCTTTTGGGACCTAATTTCTTAGTGTTTATTTAATTCAAACATCAAAACATCACTCTGCAACTCACTATTGCATACAATCAACTAAAGTGGACTATACTGAGACAAGTAGAAGCCTAGAGGTGTTGATTTTGCCTTAGAACATGTGTCATGATATTTAATATATCTTCTAAGATATATTATATTTATTTTTAATCCTCTTCCATATAATAATGTGAGTTTTTCCCTACTTAAGTCCTTGGTCATAGATTGTATATGTCTACATTCAGCTATAGATGAGAAATTCAAGGCTTAAGACACCTGTAGGTGTATGTGGAACTCAACACCCTATTCCTAAATTCTTGTTGTCACATATTTAAGACAAAATTTTCTCTTCAACTTATCAAGGTCATCCATAATGAAGATATGTTCCACTTTCAACCTTGAGTGTTAGAGACCTTAATTAGAGTTTAAAACCTATAAATGTTATTGACTGATTTTAGTGTGTAAAAGGGAAACTTTGAGCCTTTCAATAACTAACATCCACTAGTCATTTGCCCTTCCACCTTTGCATAACTCTTGTCTTTTATGGAGGCTAAAAGGTTTAGTCATTAGGATGCATCAACAATCTTTTTAAACTTGTTGTATGCTATCAACCAAAAGTCTTAGACCTCTATTTTCTTAGTTTAGGGATTTGATCTCTAAACCTATAGCCATTACCTTTGAAAGGCTCTTCATATGACACCTACAAACTCAGCAACTCTTATAGGTCTATTATGATCTATACACACATTAGGAATTAATGAAAGAGTTCCTACAGGTGCTTCAACACTCCACATGGCACCTTATCCCTCTGTTAGGACCACCTATAAGTGGACATTCTCACATATAGGAGTGAGGATGAGAATTGTAAGCAACATGCAAGATTTACATGCTTGTGACCAACTCTTAGCTTTCTTAAAGGTTTTCCAAATATAATATTATCAATCTAAAGGACTTAAATACCTATAAAATCTCCCCTTACACCATGATGTCATCCTAAGATGCTCATATACAAGTACTTTGAGTTATATTTAGGCAGTAAGCATGAATTGGAGCAATGTACCAAAGAATCTACATTCATATTCAATTAGTCTCTCTTCAATGTTTTCAAATGAAACATCAAGATGTTGTAAATCTTGAGATAATATATAACACTTTATTTTAACATTTGAACTTTTCTATAAACACTTGTAGGTGCCTATTAATGGTAAACTGAGTATGCAAGTGACTATGTTGACTGGGACATTTCTTCTTCTACCAAGTGAAATTTTTTTACTTGATTAATTATTCTATGGTAATGTATCAAATATCTCAATACCATAATTATGGCTCCATGGACATGTTAAATACTTTAACCTAGCTCACTGAGTTGACTACGCATGACAATCATGGAGCAAACTGGTTGTACGATGCTTATTACTACAATACCATGGAACATTGCTTGGATAATGAGATTTAAAGGTAAAATATACCAAGAGTACATTGGAAACATGTAAATAGACCTATCTTCACCCTCAAAAACCACTATCAATGCATGAACATCCTACAAATGGTGGAAAACTACATGTTAGCTTTAAATGAGACCAATCTACAAACCTGAGATGATTTTATTATCAAAACACCTTGAAAAAATAAACCAATCATGGATAACATGATGTGAAGATGTCCATGTACCCTAGCATAAATTATAATATCAAGATTGTATGAAATCATCCAAATAAGAGAAAAACCTATAGGGTTCATAGATTTATAAGCAAATTAGATATGCCAGCTTATTAGGAATGGTTCATAAATCATAGACCACCATTCCTCTACAACCAAAAATAAAATATAATATTAATAATATTATAAGACACCCCCAAGATTAATTTATCTGAAACCTTCCCTACTTGTTGTATCAAGTACAAATTTGTTGACCAGTTTTGTGTGCATGAAACAGTGAAAAAAGATTAGAATGATTTTAGCTCAATTTTGACACTTCCAAAGTACTTTAATAATATAAATGGGTATGAGGAATATAAATAATCATCTCAAAACCTTATCCCATGTGTCACACTCTCTCATGGGCCATACAAGTGCCAAACTCCTTTTTTCCAAGAAAACTACTCTTTCTTATAAAGAACCTACCACTTTTTAGTTAAAAACAATTTATTAAGGCATAGTAGGACACATGGAATATGAAATAACCCATTAACACCTCTTCATTTCCCAATTAGGTCATATAAGTCATTTAATGCTCTTTTTTGACCAACATAATGACTCAAAAAGACATAAATATTGAAAATGACCAAGACCAAGGCTATTGTGACATGTAATGACATAAAAATACTTATAATATATCATATGACAAAATATTAGACCCCAAAAAACACCTAAATATCAAATTTTTACTTATAGGGGTCCCAATTTGACCTGCAAGATCAAATTTAGTCAACACTTTCACATAAGAAATAAAAAGTCTTCACACACCAATCCTCTTGCTATACCTTACTTGCACCCAAAATTTATTTAAAAACCTTTTATGGAAATCTTCTTCATTATTTAAATTTATCAAAATTTGGATTATCATTGAGGGATGTTCACAAATGAATTTATGGGTCCCATACCAATAGGGTCATCCTTGCCAAAAAACTCATATGTACTAGTTATTATTTCCCAACAATGGAAGAAGATGTAGATGCTTATGTTAAGAGATGTAAACAATGTCAATGACATGTAAATTTGATTTATTTTTTGGCTAGCACACTCAATATGACCATGCCATGGATATTTTTAATGTTGGGACTCGATATCGTAAGGAAGATTAACCCTACATCCTCAAATGGCCATAAGCATATCCTTATTGCTACCAAGTAATTCACTAAGTGGGTTGAAGCTATACCCCTACCTTATATAAAAGGTAAAAAAATTTCCAAATTCTTCAACCATCTCATTTGTTGTTATGATATCCCATCTAACATTAAAATTGATAACGATGGTTCATTTAAGAACAAGGATGTTAAATCACTATGTGTAGAGTTTAATATTACCCAAATTTTTTCCACTACATATTATCCACAAGGTAATGGCCAAGCAAATGCATCTAACAAGATCATTTTCAATATTCTGCAGAAGATCATTAATGATGTTTGCTATGATTGGCAATTGTAAATATTTCATGCTCTATGGGCCTACTATACTAATTACCACACTCTAAATGCCCCGCACCACACTCCCTTATTTATGGTAGTAAGTCCATTCTTCCCATAGAGATCGATTTGCCTTCTTTGGACATTTCTTTGAAATATATCCTCAATTTTGAGGAGTATATAGTATCTCATCTACAAAATATGGAACTACTAGATTAAAAATGCATGGCTACTATAAATAGGCTTCAAACATACTAGAATAGATTATGTGGTCACCATAATAGGCATTTGAAGCACAAAGAGTTCAATCTTGGTGATCTTGTCCTTAAACAAAACCAAAAGAACACAATTGTCAAGAAAAATTAAAATGGTAAGTTCAAGCCTAATTGGATAGGACCTTATGTAATTGATGCTAATTATGGATCTGGAGCATACAAGTTAGCTACTCAAAAGAAGATAAATTTGATTAACCCATGCATATAATACATCTCAAGTGTTATTTAGGCTGAAAGACTTGAGGTATTGTCTACAAGGATCATTTAAATTGTATCATAATATCACCTTCCTTTTAATGTATCATATACCATTCTTACCATAACTTTCCTATTAGACTAATTTGTTTTCCCTCCCCTACCCACCCTTTTTGACCTTGGTTCTAATCCATTGGTACTTCGATAACCTTCAATGATTGGATTCGGATTAATTTTCAATGGTTGATTCATTCTTACAATTCATTGAGTGAATTATTTCATAAAGAACCAATATCTTGGAGTAGTATGATAGTGGGTTGGCAATTGCATCCTTCATTTTTGACACATTCTACCTCATTACTGATGCTACTAATTATAACTACCTTTGGTAAAATTAGTATCATGTACCCTTGTTATTTCCTATAGCCTAAAAGTAACCCATTTTACCCGTACCATTTGTCACATCCCTATTCCATACATTGTCATTTTCTTAATCAAATTATCCACTATAAGGGGGAACTAAATTATTTTGAGGTCTATTTGGACTAGGTAGGCAATGCTTAATGTTTTTTGAGGTCAACTCAGTTACCCTTATTCTAATGCTCTTGTTACTTTACAAGCAATTACAAACCACACTCTTACCATTTTACAAGCAATTTTTGTCAACATTCTCACCATTTTATGAGTCACCTTTGTGTGTATTATGCATTTGAATTTGATGCATTAGTGACCACTTGGTTTTTCTAATGCTCTTGCCATTTTACGAGCACTTTAAGTAGTATTCTCACCATTTTGTGAGTAACCTAAGCCACACTCTCATCATTTTGTGAGTTAACCCATTATATGTCTCATAATTATCCATTGAGTTGAGATACTTAGAAAAACCCCAAAACATGCCCACCTTCAACATTAGGCCATTTATATTGTATCCTCACCACTTAAGACATGCATATCCTAGTCAGCAGGTATATATGAAGCATTTCACTTAGATTCCATCATGA
The DNA here is from genome assembly GCA_037957365.1 of Torreya grandis. Classification (NCBI taxonomy): domain Eukaryota; kingdom Viridiplantae; phylum Streptophyta; class Pinopsida; order Cupressales; family Taxaceae; genus Torreya; species Torreya grandis. Next base: position 356,504 of record JARHVA010006643.1, on the reverse strand, counting down.
CCATTTCCATTTTCTTGGTTTATTTTTTTATTGTGTTTTATCCCATTTCTAGGAGAACTACATTTGTCTAGAAGTCCATGCTATAACATGTGTCCATCGGACTATGTAGATAGTGTCCAATTGCCTAGGGCATTTGGAGTCAAGTCAATCAATTTTGTTGATTGATTTTATTCACCATTTTCTTAGATCATTCCTTCCACTAGGTTTGTCTCTAAAATGCTCTCTCCATTTTATGGGTTATTTATGCTATCACCATTTTGTGAGTCATAGACCTTCTGTGTTCTCACCATTTTTTGAGTCACTGGCCTCTTATTCTCTAAATATTTGGTGAGCTTATTTTCATCCTCAGCCTTAGACATAGTACACATTATGAACCAAGTTCATTTTTGAGTGCTCATCTCTTATCTTCTAGTGTGGTTTTATCTTAAACCATGCTCTCACAGTTTCACAATTTTTTATGTTTGATGCTTTTATGATTGTGAGCACTACCTTCTCTTTACTCTATGCACTTGTCATTTTGTGAGCCCAATTCCCACTTTCTTCTCTAAGAAGTTTCTTTTGCTTATCACCATTTTATTCTATCCCATATCTTGGGAGAACTACATCTATCATAAATTTCATGTTGGACCTCATGTCTATGGGATTATGTAGGAAACATCCACTTACTTGGTTTATCTGGAGTCATCTCAGCCAACCCTTCCTTATTATTTTATTCCCCCCAACTATTCTAATAGTGTAGTTTATTATATCCTAGGGGAAACCTTTTGTGCTAAGTATAACACTTCTATTACACGTGCACAAACTTTTAGATTAATTCTTTATTATTTTTATCTTAACGTAGGTTGTTTATTTCTCTTACTTAAACTCATTTATTTATTGCATTGATTTACCTTGGTTGTTTGTGTCATGCACTTCAGAGTAATTTGTCTATTGCTTTGTGGTTTTTCCTTTTGTATGTTGTGTGTCTAAAGACAATTAGTTTACACTTGATTCTTGCTTACAACTTGGTCCTGAGTTATTTACTTTTGGAATTCAGATTATGTTGTTGTGCCTCCCTTCCCCTCAATTATCATAGGATCATTACACTTTATTTACACTTGAGTTGTGATTACCCATATCTTTTACTTAAGTTGTGAATTTGTGTTCATTCCTATACTTATTTTATTGAATTACATTCAATTACAATTTGATTTTTCATATCTTGCACCTAAGTGACTTGTATTCACATTTAATCTAAGTTTTCCATGCTTGGGATACAAATTCTTATTATAGTTGTCTATAACTATTATACATAATATCACAAGCTACAATAAAAATAAAGCTAATATTTCTATCAAACATTGTAGTGGGTAGTACTTCTCCTTATTCACAACTAGCATATCACAAACATCACCTAAACATAGAGTAATAAAACTACAATTTAATAGTAATACATGTTTATTAGGATGTGCACCTTCGTACTAGCACATAGCCCAAATTCATGCCTATCTGAGATATGCCAACTTATTATTAATCTGTGAGTACTGATTCATTATGTAAGCTCATTTTGCTGATTTAACACAACAAGGAAAATTATTTAGACCTTCACTCATCATATCCACCCTACTAGGGTAAAGTAGAATTGTATCACACTTGTATCCTCCCTATTGGGGCATTTTCACTATGCTAATGATTATAATTACCTTTGTGAAAATAATTATCTTAATCCATCCACTCTATTGAGTTAAATCACTTTTCCACTGATTATAACTGCCTTTAGGCAAATCAGTATTTCCACCTCATTACCTCCTAATCATGTTATTTTATTCTTTTTAGGGAACATTCAATGACACTATTTATTGTTTGATCCCTTGAGGGGGCATCCAAGGCTCATCCATTGCCATTCTGAGGCATTAACCAAGGCATTTAATGATTTTTTAATTCTTTAAGAAGACATAATTGTGCCTATGTCTTGCAATACCTTCTCAAATAGGGTAAAAATGTAGACACCTCATTTTGACCACATCTATGCCCAAATTGGACTTCAAATTAATTTCTACCAAATTATGCAAATGAAGCCTAGAAATAGTCAAAATGCCCAAATTATCTCACACATTAGATAAAAATGCTTAGAATCATGTCAAGGCTTCTTTATTTGGGGTATTTCCCTATATGAAATGATAATCTCCCAAGGTTTCATCTCCAATCAGGTTGTGACCAAGCAAATTGATGTTTTTGACCAATTAAGTGGGGCATTTAACCAAAGTTTAGAAAAGGTCAAAATACTAATCAAATTTACTTAATTGATTAAACCCAATTAATTTTTTCATAAAATAATCCATGTGTAATTAATTAATATCTAAAATTTGACATTCAAAAATATAAAATATCAGGCCTCTCCATCATTACTTTTGTGAGTTGTCAAGCACTTACAAAATATATAACAAATATTTGGATTTATGAGTCATGTTTATTAATTAAATAATATTAATTACATTTTTAACTCAAGATCCACCACACATCTCATTTACAATCCAAAGGCCATAATAGATTTTCCTAACCTATAAATAAGAGAGCCCTCCCTCTCTTTCAACAAGCTTTCAAGCCAAATTTATAATGTTAAACTATTGAGAGATAAAGCTTCTTTGTGTAGAGTTATAATGCTAAATTTTTAAGAGATAGCTTCATTTTACCAAGCCAAGCCTAACCAAGACAAAGGTGGACAAGGAAAGGTGTTACCCACAAGGTAAATGCATTCATTGACCAAAAGACTCCACTGCACACATAAGTCAAGCACCAACACATTCACATGCCAATGAATGAGCTCATTTGATAAGAGAAGTAAAGGTGGTTTGTTGTATTTATTTCTTAGTTGTATTTTTGCTTAGCTTTATTATTGCTCACCCAAGTATGTAGGCAAGTAGTTATTTCTTGACTAGAGTTGTTTGATATTAGGGTTTTGAATATTCCACTAATAAGAGAAAGCTAAAAAATATCCTTCATAATCATACATTACATTATGAGTTTCTAATAAGTATCCTTGGGGTTTCCATAAGATAATCCATACAAATTTCTAATGTATTGCTACACTAGTCATTCATTTCTAGGTCTAGGCACATTGTACATTAATTTATTACTACTCAAGGACTTGGATCACATATTGTATCAAAATTAGCCTATGAAAATACACATGTAGTTTCATATCATACTTGAGGAAGAGGAGGTTGAAGAGCCCAATTTATTTCTCCATTCACATTACGCATGAACTATAAATAGTCTAAGTTTTTCATGTTGGGTACAAGTTGTAACACTTTTATGGTTACTAGACCCAACTATTTAATCCGTTATTTTTTTCTAGCCTCTTGTTATAAGTTAGGTCAAGAACGTTGAAGAGCAAAATAAAACATTTTTTTCCATCAATTCTATAAAACACAAGTGCAAATGGGCACAACATCTAGTTGCGAAGTGACATATTAAAATACATATTTTAAAATTGAGCACATGACATGAATGATGTAGGGGGACATAAATGGTGGTCAAATTTGGTCATTATCGATCCTGATCTATGAAATAATAGTGTAGGTGTTGTTTTGTTTCTCTGGAGTTATAATTCCATATTTAACACACATATTCCTATAGGTTTACACATCTTAGATCCACTTTTAAAAAAATCACAAGATGTAATTTCTTATTGAAATCAAGCTTAATTATGAATCTAATATTTATATTTTGCATGTTTAATATTTTTAGCCACTAGGACAAATCTAGAATTAATGTTTACATTTATAAATACTATATATTTCTCATATAATTATTTTAGATTGTTAGGGGAAAGGTCCCAGTAGTTGAGCATGTTCCAATGGTGGAACATCCAATTGTTTAACTAGGACCCAATAGTTGTACATATTTTATCCAATAATTATTTTATTTCTATCTAAAAAGTAAACACATTTAATTATCTGTGTAAAATGTACTATTGTTAGGACATTGACATTCGAAAATCATACATGTACCCATTAATATATAAAACCCAAAATTGAAAATATTTTGAAAAAATACAAATTAAAAATGTGTGTTTATCTATTCAAGTAAAGTGACATGATATAAAAATTAAGTGTTAACATTCATTAATAAAGTACTGATGTAAATATAAACTCAAAAGTTTTTGTACATATATATGTCAAATATGTTCAGCTATTAGAATAAAGTGTCCATCTTTTAAATTCTATTGCAGATTTATCTACCATAAAATAGCTTAGCACATAATGAATGGGATATGAATGCTCCATACCTAAATCTTTGATAGGACTAGATATCAACATAGCTTTCTATATTAATGCCAAGCAGTAAGTTCTGAAATAGCAATGCAAGTAACAAAAACAAACAAATTGGGAAAGTATATGAGGTATATTATAGTAATAGTAAGTAGGTATCATTAATTACCATGCAATGCATGTTGCTTCCATTTTGGTTATCCAAAAATTAATTAATAAATAAAATTTGGCAGTCCAATAAAACATTATTTTAATAATTAGCATTAAATTGAGTATTGGGGGGCAGGTTATAATCACCAATTTTCTCTTTAGAATTAAGAATGGGAGGAAATGATGATGGATTGGGTGTAAGCTCATATATCCAAGTTAAAAGCGAAGAAGAAAAACCCAACACATTGCAATTCCATGTGATTACTGTGGATGACAGCATTGTGGGTAGGAAAGTCATTGAAAGGCTACTCAAGATCTCTACCTATAAAGGTCATTCTAATTTTAATTTTAAGCATCAATGGCTAATCCTGTCTTTTTCAAATTTGATTTTTTTTGAGAAAGTAGGACTTCAATTTACCATGTATTCTGCTAAATTTTATAATATAATTTATTCTTGTAGAGGGGTCTAAAAGGTAATCTTGAAAAGTAGTGAAGTGAATCCAAAATAGTTAGTTTTTGATACCTGTGAAACAATCTCAAAAATACGATGGTAATTTATTCTATTAGATTGCTTCCAGTACTTGTGTCTTGCTTAGGATACACTAGAATTGAATGGGAACTATCAATCTAACAATTTTGATGCCTTGTACAGAGTGGTGCTAGAATGTTAAGTAGACTATTGCAATTGGATGTTGTATGCCATTCAATTTGAACTTTCTATTGGTATTATGGAGCCATTCTATGTATTTAGAGTTTGATATGTTATTCAATATGATAGTATTTGAACCTAAATATTTACAATGAAACTCCATCAATTTAGTATTTTACTTTTTTTAAGGACATTTTTAGGTTACATACACAAGTTAATTTTAGTGTAAGATCCCCGTGTGGAAGTCTAGAAGGGGATTTATTTGTCCAATAATTTTAATATATTTTCACAAGTAGATATTATGAATAATTTATTTGAATTACTATTTTGATGGGTTTAGATTCTAGACCCATGTTTAGAGATTAATGAAGCTTGCAAGGATCTAAAAGCTAGACTGAAATGCACTTCAAAAAAAGGAAAAAAATTATAATAGTTCAATTCAGATAAATTATTCACTATGTAGGGGAAAGGTCCTAGTAGCCATGCACCCTAACTTTAGACATTAAATTAAGGTTTTAGAACATCACATTAGACTTCAAAAAATTTACCCATTTTAATACATCATCTTAACTACTTATAACTAAGCTTTCAAGGTCTAACACATTATACATTTTACGATATTAATAGTTTTATCACGAGAGATCATAAAACACACCTTTTAAACCTATGATCAAAACATAACCTTGAATACACTATTTTATAATCCTAAAAGCACCAATAACTGAACATGAAAAAACCATTTTACAAAATAATAATACATATATTCATATTTTAAAAATCCCTTTTAGCATACTCTCCTCACTCGACCCAAATGAAATTAACCCTATTTATTTTTTACCTTCACCTAAATATAAATCAAAAATCCTAAAAGATAATCATTTTGGGGCTCATTTGGTCTTGAGAAGTGGCTTCCATGCACCTCCCCCAGCACTACAAAATCTCCCAAAATAGAAGGGTAGGTTGTTTTTTGTTACGAATTTCCTTCTATGGGCAGCACTAGTTATTGTGAAGAAGGCATTATGTGTGTGTATATTTATGCATGTATATATGTATGTGTATGTCTATATGTGTATGTGTATATATGTATGTGTATATATGTATGTGTATATATGTATGTGTATATATGTATGTGTATGTATATTTAAACATACATATATACACATACACATATAGACATACACACATGTATGCATGTTTGTTATATATGTATGTATGTTTAAACACATGTACACATATACATATCGATACAGACATACATATATACACATACACATATAGATATAAACATATACACATACATATATATACATACACATGTAGACATACACATACATATATACATAAACACATAAAGAACACATACATATATAAACACATGTATGTGTGTATGTTATATATGTATGAACATGTATTTTTAAACATACATTCAAGCTTGGTATGTTCATGATATACACACACACACACATGCATACATATATATACACATTTATGTATGTGTGTTATATATGTATGTAAATACATACATACATACATACATACATGTGTGTGTGTGTGTGTGTGTGTGTGTGTGTGTGTGTGTGTGTGTGTGTGTGTGTGTGTGTGTGTGTGTAATGCACACTGAGACATATACACAATTATAAACACACATATTTAACATATACATACACATTGAGGGCATGTCACTGATTTGTGTCTATGGATGCATGCCTTATTTTAATATATTAACAAATTAAATTTAATATACATGCATAACTCATATTACAGGAAAAAATGATAAACATAGTTCATTGCCTTAGTGAGGTTAGAAAAAACCTCACCATAGAATTGTGATACATTAGTTCTTCCTTGCTTCCCTTCATTTCCTACAAACCATTCGATGACATTCATAAAATAAAAGTATTATTCAAGCATAAAAAATATTATTCGAGCATAAAAATACTATTCAAAGTTTTTAAACATTAATTTAAAGTGTCATTGATTCAAAGAAGAACATAATGAGCTGAAGGAGAAAAAATAATTCCAAATAATAAATTGTATTTAAAAACACAAGAGATAATTCCACTCAACCCTTAAAATATGTCCACTCTTTTCTTTGTGTGTCCCTTCTTTTCCTGTCTTCAAATATGTTGACTCAACCTTCCTTTCAAATCAATGATGGTTGGAGGTTATAAACTTTTATTATAGATGTATCACCTTCCCTTATCAAGGTATAAAATCATATAAGCACATGGATTTATGTACTTCTTACAACATACCAACAAGTATCTAATCTTTTATTGGTTCTAGACCACCTACTCTTAGTCCAATTTTATAAAAGAAATGCATTATCAATTCATTTTTATACACCAATTTGATTCCATTCACACATATCAAACTTCCCATCTGTACATTTCAAGTTTCCTAACAACCGTCTTAAAAATGTGATTTGAATTCACTAACTATTTAATAAAATCAACTTTACAAGAATCCATTCATGATTTATAAGAGGAATAAATTTAAATCTTGTTAATCAAACAGGAAAAGTATAGGACTACTTGAGGTATCACAACACAAGGTAGAGGATTTATGTTTCATTCTTAATCCCCCTTAGAACAATTATGTTCAATAGCTATTGATGGATATTAACACTGCTTTCTAGATTGAAGTCATTGAAAAATGGCAATTAGGAAACTAAGGTCAGGGTTATGACCCCTTGAATGCAACATGTGAAGCAATTCCATTGTATCACACTAAACTAGTATAAGTAATAATACCAATTTTTTTTGTTTCAATGCAATGTTGTAAACAAGTAGCTATAGGTGCAGCCATAAAATGAGTAAAAAATGTGGTATTTATCCATCTTCTAAATAATTACAATCCTAACTACCAAAAAATAGCTTAGCATAGAATGAATGGGATGTGAATGTTCCATACTCATAGATGGATATCAACATAGCTTTCTATACTAATGAATATATTTATACAGTTGAAATGAAGGCAAGAAAGAGATTTTATCGTTTAGTCTCTTTAGGCTGTGTTTTATGTTCCTTTTGTAACAACAAGGAAATTCAGTGGTTACTATTCTAAATATTTAGTCTTCTTTTGACATAAATCTTTCCTTATCAGGTTGAATGGAACGCAGTCAGGTCTAATGGTTCCCTAGTAATAGCTGTCAATTGGAAGTAATAAAATTTTGATTCCCATTTTAGTTTTAGATATATCATAGCATGGACACTAATTGAAAATGATTTATTTGTGAGGCTCATAATAATTGTATTTCCTTCTTGTTAGACTTATTTTTTCCCTATTTCTATCAGGATAAACATTTCAACTTAGTATCTAAAGTAATTTTCTATCAATATGTGGATGTTAATAAGGTGCCAAGGTTTTTGTTAAATTAGGGAATCTAGTAGGCAGAGCTTGCATTGCATTTGGGATTTGAGTGCATCCATTGTAGCTTTGAGGCTTGCAGAAATTATTCAATGTATTTTTTGTTAAACTCCTGATTAGACCTAGATAGAGTCATATATGCAACCTAACCTGTATAGGGTAATCAGTGCAATTTTTTAACTCTGTACTTAAACATTAGATCCCCTATTAGGCCTCAATAGAAATAAAAAACTATAATTTCAAGATTGTTGCACCATTATTTTATAAAAATGCATAAAAAATAGACTTCCTTTACTTGTTACTATGCAAGTCAACAAAGGTGGTGATGGAATGACACTAGGTGAAGTTTCAAAGGCTATATTTAACAATTATTTCTTCAAACATATAACATTTATATTGTGTCTAATAATTCTCATGATTGTTCTCTGCATACTTTCCAATTTTAGAGTTTTTGGCTCTCTACCTTCTACGAAATCTCATTACACCACATGAACCCTAAAACTATTCATAGGGTATCTCAACCAAAGATATTATTTTGGAAAACATAATACATGGGCTCTGACAAAAAGATATATATTTTATGTCTTAGTAATTTGGGTTGGTGGGTACTGAAGTAAATAAATAGGGGAAAGAAGAGGAGGTAGGAAGGAGTAAGGAGGAAGGTCTATATTATTACTTACAGTGGACTCTTCCAACCAACGACTAATGTTTGTGAAAGTTCGATGCTTGGTTATATCTTACACCAGCAAAGCCCCTACTGTACCCCTATAATATGCATATATGATGGTTCTGAAGCATTTTTGGCCAACAACATCCCATATCTATGCGAGTTCAAGCATAATGTCTTCTCCACAAAAGCTAGTGTTGTCCATAGAAGGAAAACCATAACAAAAAACAACCTACTCTACTATTTTGGGAGATTCAATAGTGTTGGGGGAGGTGCATGGTGGTTGCTGCTCAACCCCAAATGAGCCCCAAAATGATTAGCTTTTAGGGTTTTTGAGTTATATTTGGGTGAAGGTAAAAAGTAAATAGGGTTAATTTCATGGTCAGAGGAGGCGAGTATAATAAAAAAGCTTTTTAAAATATGAATATATGTATTATTATTTTGTAAATGGTTTTTTCATGTTCGGTTATTGGTGCTTTTGTGTTTTCAAGGTTATGTTTTGATCATAGGTTTAAAAAGTGTGTTTTATGACCTCTCGTGATAAAATCGTTAATATTGTAAAAGGTATAATTCATTAGACCTTGAAAGCTTAGCTATAAGTAGTTAAGACGACATATTAAAATGGGTAAAAATTTTGAAGTCTAATGTGATGTTATAACCCCTTAATTCAATGTCCAAAGTTAGGGTGCACGGCTACTAAAACCTTTCCTCTATTAGTGGTAATTCACCTAAAAAAATATGGTTACAAAATGATATCAACAATATGCTCGATGCTCACTCACTGTGTAATGCATATGTTTGTATGTCCAAATTAATTTCAACATTTGTTTACTGATATATGACTTTGAATTTAAATTTGGTAATATTGGTGCATATACCAACTTTCAAAATCTAAACACGAGTTGATGGTCCCATCTAATAAAAGGAAGGAGAGAAAAAAAAGTTTTCGGACCATACAATATAATTTTAAAAAATGAAACAAAAAATATGAAAAAATTATATCAAAACTATCTCAAAAAACCGAGAAGATATTTTTAAACTTCCAAAATTTTCTTGAATATCAATATTGTTTAATCTAAACCAAATTAACTATTATTATTGTTTTTTAAATGTACAAAATAATAATAAATCACCATAAAATAAAGAACCTTAATTTTAAGACAGCACGGTCGTTGAAGCGGGTGCACTTACAAACTCAAATAAATTTGAAATAAGAAAGTGACTAATAGTTTTCGAAATTATAAGGTATGTAATTTTTTTAACCTTTAATTTTAACATGAAGGATTGTATATAATATAATTTAATCTGACTGATTTAATTTAAACAGTACCTAATATCCACAAGTGGGAAAGAAAGAAAAAATGTAGTGACAAAGTTGGTAGGAAGTTGATGGGGGTGGTCATCCTTTCATACCCATTGGTTGTTGAGATGTATGCTGTATTTTTCAGTGATTTGACACCCATCATTTCCATACCCGTCTCTCAATCTCCTCAGCAGTTGACACCGAGATTTACCTACTTCTCTTCTTCACTCCCTTCATTTTGATTTATTGTCAATGTTTGGAGTTAGAAAATAGTTTTGTAGATCCATCCATCATGTGTGAAACTCGAGAAGGCTGTGGCGGTGGGATGGCCCAACTAATCGAAGGTCGGTTTGCTCACAAGTCAGCCGAATTCGTTTTTGTCAATTGCAGGCCTACTTCACTCCCATTACTTGGCACTCACTATTTCTTCTAGTACCTAGGCAAACTGCCATCATCGTCACTGATTTAATTATTAGGGTTGGTTTCATGAAGTTGACAGAGGAATGTTTCAACAGACGCACAGCTAAATAATTTATTTCAAAAGATACGACAAATAGTTGCAACATTGTAAAAAGAAAAAATTTGCAGCAGTTTATTTAGTACGGCGAAGATGGAGACAATAGATTGTGGCTCTAATCATATTCTCATGTCAAGGAAGAAAGCCCTTTTCCTGTAAGCTCACTACAGTGTCACCCAGGCATTTCTTTATCGGAGTAAACGAAAGGCCGAGATCTCTAAGCTTCTGAGCAGAGAATTTATAGGGCTCTTTCTTGGGATTTTCCTCATCAGAACACCTGCAGGGACAAATATAACCCTGATGAGTATTTTTCAACAGATAAAACATTAAATTTTTGTATTTTTCAAATTGAAATCCTGATTTTTATCCGAATGAAGTGGACAAAATGTCGAGTTAATGCCAAGAATTAAAGGGTATTGTAATTTTATATATAAATGATGAAAATTCACTGACTTTGTAGGGGATGGGTATTGTGGAAACATGTCGAACAACATTTCCACCAGTTGAGCTCTGTGCATGTTGCTTTCCGCACACAGATATCGCCCACAGGCAGAAGGTGTTTCGTAGACTAATATGTGAGCTGCCGCCACATCTCTTACGTCCACATATGCTTGAGTTAAATTCGCATATGTTTTAGCAGATCCTGCACATTGCACACACTATATAACACCTTCACTTTCAATATATAGTTTTAGAAATGTATAAAGCATTGTAAGAAGAATGCACCAGTCAAGTATTTCATGATATGAGCAGTGCTGGCGTTGATGGAGGACTGCATCAAAGGACCCAAAACCAAACATGGATTCACCACCACCATATCCAAATTCCTCTCCTCCGCTCGCTTCCATGCAGCTTTCTCCGCCACCGTTTTCGCATAGCAGTACCAGTTCTGCACCATTCTCATCTTTGTTATGTTACCCCATTTATTCATATCAATTCTACATTCTAATTCATTGTTTGCAGAAGTAAGACCTACTTTTGTTTGAGCGCAATAATCCAAATCACTCCAGCAGTCTTCATCCACGACAAGGTGAGGATCTCTGTTTGGATCCATGTAAACTGCGCCGATTGAAGACGTCAGTACGACGCGCTTCACTCCACATTCTGCACAGGCATCTAACACATTGGCTGTTCCTTTGACTGCCGGCTCTATCACTTGTTCCTGCATCAGCACCGCCATTACCATTAAAGAGAGTTAAATTATGAGTTTCTTCTACTTGGACATTGGGATAAAGAGACACTTACAGGGTCATCTGTGAGAAGGCAGGCCATGTGAAAGACACCATCACAACCTCTAATAACTGTAACCAGGCTATTATAATCAAGAATATCGGCCTTAACAAGATGTAGCCTCTCCTTGGCTCCTACCAGCCCTTTGAGATGTTCATACTTGCCGTCATCTGGACAAGCATCAAAGCCAATACAATTGACTAAATGATATATACGAATTAGCACATATGGATGTAATGATCATAAATAATAAATACTGACCAGGATTACGGAGTGCTCCTCTAACAGAGTAGCCTTTGCTCAACAACATGTGGACAAGCCAAGAGCCAATGAATCCTCCAGCGCCTGTTACACAAACTGTTGATTGTTGCTTCATGACTGTTATTTTCCGTCCCTTCCGTCATTGAGAGATAGGTCGAACTGCGTCCTCTTTATGTAGCGATATGTCGAACCGAGAGTGACGCCATTCCCATGTCAGCATTACAACTACAGAAGGGGTCCATCATTTTCGTCCATTTCTTGCGGCTGCATGGTTCAAAAGGATTCGGAATGCAAATTTTTAAGCCAATAAGTCAATTGCTTGAATTTTATTTCTTTCGTTACAATTTTTTTTTATTCTGGATTTTTTAGCTTTTGCTTGTTTTGTTTGGAGTACTTTGGAATGCGATAGGTACAACCACAGCCACAGCCCTCATGTCTTGCTTGCATTTTTAATAACATGTTAAACCCCACAACAAATTACATATAACCAAACACATCCGAGTGGTTTGGTACGGCATCAATTATTTTCTTTTAAATTTTGTGGTGTCACGTGTCACTATAGGTTGAATGAGGGCCCCGCTGAACGTTAACTGCCGACCGTAAACTCCACCATTCCAACAGAAATGACACATTGCAGCTAAATTCAATACGAAAATGATTGTTTAGCAGGTTTACCAACCTACGCGCGGAGGTACGGGTTACATAACATGAAATGGGCTATTAAGATTTTGTCCCCAACCTCCAAAATAATATTCTGACTAGGGGAAAGGAAAGGTCTCACTGGTTGTATATTCTAATTTTGGACAATGAATTAAGGTGTCATTATATTATATTAGATTTTGAAATTTTTACTTATTATAATATGTCGTTTTAATTATTTATAACTAAAATTTTAAGGTCTAATATATTATACATTTTACGATATAATCGATTTTATTGTGAGAGGTCATAAAATGCTTTTTTTAAACCAATGACCAAAACTTAACCTTTGGAGTACCAATAGTTGTGCATTAGAGTATCAATACTTAAATCTTACTTATCAAGATGTGATTAGTTACTTTTAATTTTATAGAATAAATATTGAACAAATATTAGATACCACATGTTCAACGTTTGGTGCACCTTAATATTTACACACACCAATTTATTCAATCAATGGAGCACATGTTAACAAAATCCATGTTTGGCAATTGGAACATGCACAACTGAGGGCTGAATGTTGGCACAAGAACTTCTCAACTATAAACCATTCAGAGATTCCCACTTTCGTATGGTTAAGCTTATTAGTCTGGAATGGATATTATATTTTATGTTTTTAGATGGAAAATTTTCAATTTTTTTATTTATTTATTTGATTTGTGATTGATTTAAAATATTTTAGATCTTATTTCGAGGTTTAATGTGAATTTAAGTTTCACATGAATCAAGGTGTACAATTTTTTGTGTTAAATTGGTTTTTTGACCAGTGTGTCACATGGGTTTTGACTACCGATATATATATATATATATATATATATATATATATATATATATATATATATATATATATATATATATATATATATATATATATATATATGCGCATTAGCAATAGGGATTAAAAATGCCATTACACATTGTCATGGGTGGAATCAATGTTGGCCAATGAAAATGAATGGTATAAACTAAGTAGTGTGGAAATATAATTCATTTTGAGACCATGTCCAAGTTTAGGGTCTATGAAGCAATGGAAAAGCAGTATGGTCATGTTTATAAGCTAGGTTAACATTTTTAAAAATTAACCTTAAAATTTGTGGAGAAGGAAAGCTAATAAAGCTTCCAAGGTAAATTTTTAATTGTGTATGTCACTATTTTTGCTCTTGTTTTTTATATGTTATATATGCAAGTAGTAATGTGCCATTAAGCTTAGAACACTTTTTATCTTAGGAGCGATGCATAATAGGTTTATGACCCACTGGACTAAATGGAAGTGTAAATATTTGAATTGAGCATGCAGGGAACATGAAGATATACTTTTTGGTTGTAATATAGTTATATTCAACCTATACAAGGGGTATGCACCATCAATATTAAAACATATTTTGGATAAGAAGTAACTTCTAAGCCTTGATGGGTTTATGGCCCACTTGAATTGGGTTGGGGTTGCAAAGAACATGGAGTGTGCTTACAACTAAAATATGTTTACACTTGATTCATACTTTCATGTGCATGTGAAAACATCTAGGGGTGGGATTATGTCCATACATAGCCATAAATTCGACCCCTACTTCTAGGTATACGACTATTATAAGGTGCCCCAACAATATGTGGGAATTAAATAGGGGTTGCAGTGATAAATTCCTTGTTTCCCTCTTATTACCAAGAGCATGTTGGGATTCTTTTTTAGTTTTCTAAACATTATACACTGTAGGTATTTAGCATTTCTAATAGCAATTTGCTATATGCTTCATTGTTGTGTGTAGTTAAGAGAAACATGGATCTTGTTTTAATTTAAAATCATTGATTTTATTATCTTGATAAGTCAGGATGTTGAATTCTCATTTATTTGACCTACTTGTCAAAATTTGTGTTTTCAATTTGTAGATTTAATTTTTTTTTTTAGTGAAAAATTGTTCAACGTAGTTTATCTGTGTTTGTAGATTGAAAATGGTTGTAGGATAGTATACATCACATCCAATTTTTGGGTGTTAGTTGTCAAGTGTTGATATCAACACCCAACAAGGAATTAGGATAATTTTAATTTTATGACATTGTTGAACTTTTATGCTGGTGTAAAATGTTCAACCTTTATTTTTTATTGGTTTGTGATGTAAATGGTGAATTTCATTTGGCATTCTTGCAAATTTTTTAGGCCCTTGTGTAAAATCCTCCTTTTGTTGGGTTTTTAGTGCTTGATAATTTTTCAACTATTCGTGGACATATGTTAGAAAATGATGCCTTCTTGAGTAGACATCAAATCCTACTAGCTCCCCTTGTAGTTCTTCATTAGGTTTATGCCTAGCCACAAACATTTCAACCCCTGCAAACATCTCATGCTCATAATTGCCTTCATCAGGATTTCCACACCCATCATACATTTTAGGTTTTTTTAACACATGCCAAACTTTGAAGCATGTCCATGTAACCATCAGAACTTGATAAGTGTCACAAAACCCCTTAGAGTATAACCCACATATGTGCAGGCCACATAGAATCCACCACCTATGTGGACAAGCTACAATTATTGCCACCCTCTTTGTATGTTATAATGTTCAGGAGGTCATCAAATTTAATAAAGTGAAAATTTATACTATTTATTTGAAATTTGGAGGGGGTGCACTCACAAAATGTCTTAGCCCCTTCGTCATATGGTATGGTCAAATGGAGAAAGCTTAAATATTGATTCCTACTAGTGGGGGTTTAACTTTAGCCCTAACTAAATGTCCAATCAACCCAAACATTTTCAATTTTTTGTTGGGTGTCTCCAACTAACCCAAATAGTTTTCAAATTTATGTTGGGTGGAGATTTTTCATATGAGCTCAAATCTTAAAATGATTATAAATTTTAATCAATATCTCATATTTGAGTGTCATCTTATTCAAAAGTGCCTATTTTTTCCATTCTCTATACATTTGTGACCTTTTTTGGGTCCTCTAAAGATACCCATTTTTCACAAATTTTATTTCTTAGATGTATTATTAGTAGAGTGTGATGTCCCTCCACTTCTTTCATATGTATGCACAATTTACTCAAGACATATTCTTTATTTTGCTAGACATCTATACGAGTGTGCTTATATTTGAAATATTAGGGGGAGTCATTGATAATAGTTTTTATGGGGTATTGTGTGGTGTTTTACATTTTTTGATATCTCTTTTGCACCTTCTCATTTTCTACATTGCATTGATTCCTGCACTTACTACTCATTTGGATGCAT
Organism: Torreya grandis; assembly: GCA_037957365.1. Lineage (NCBI taxonomy): Eukaryota > Viridiplantae > Streptophyta > Pinopsida > Cupressales > Taxaceae > Torreya > Torreya grandis. Next base: position 340,188 of record JARHVA010006643.1, on the reverse strand, counting down.
TCTCAGTTGTGCCTGACATACTCTTCATGAGTTTGTATTACTCATTTAAATAGGGGTTATTGTAGTTATTTTGTGAAGTTTTTCACTTCTTTGGTGTCTTCTCTTGGTCATGTCAACTTCAGTTGAGAGTTAGGTATTGAGGAAAGCTAATTTTACACCAACGGTTCTTCTTGGAAAGAGAATTAATGCTTCTTGGTGTTATTACATGGAACACTTGTTCATGAAAAAGTGAAAGAATCATATTTTATGCCTATATGGATAGATTCATAGTCCCATTGATTTTGACAAGTACATTAAGTGGGCTAACACTTATGATAAGGTTTGTGGGACCTTATTATTGCACATTTCATGGGATCTACATCACCATATGCAGCTCACCATGTGTCCCATCACTATTTGTAGCATCCTTCGGTCTCTTTTCAGAGATCCTGATGAGATTTATATCACTTCTACTCCTCCTCTTCCTATCATCTCTTTATATATTGATGTAGTTTCTCTTGTTACTCTTATTTCCTGTGACAACACATCCATGGTGGACAATGATCTTCCTCATGTCGAATGACCACTACATGATGAGATTCTATCAAACCTTAGCTCTCCCATTTTATAGTCTACGTTCAATTCATGTGTATGATGTTTTTATTATAGAGCCATAACATATAGGTAATTTAGATAACTCTATTGTTTCTAGTGAGAGTACACCTTGTGAGAGCATCAATGACTCTTCTCTTCTTATGGATATTCAATATATAGATTCATGTTTTTTATTTGTAGTATCTTCTTCAACTTTAAGGGTTGTTGAGTCATGTTCTCAATTTCAAATGGACATTCCTATAGTGAATTCTCCATGCCACTATTCTTCATCAGACTCACCTTTACTTGAAGACATTTATAAGCCTTAACACATCTCTAAGACTCATGACTCTTTTAATAGCATAGATAACTATTATAGTGATGGGGACACACCTTTGCAATCTCCTTATCACATTATAGATATTGATGGGTTAGTTATTAATCTACCTACCTCTAGTCTAATTAAGACATTACAGGGTGTAGGTATATTAGCCCAAGACTCATCAGACATTGGGCAATCTATTCCATAGTTACAGGTCATTCTACAATCCATTTTAGCCTCTAATTAATTTGTACCATCATTGCATGGAGCAATTAGCTCATTTGTTAGGCATGAGAAGCATAATTCCTTGTATAGAAATCACACCTTAGTTGGAGATCAATCAAGAACTTGGTTGATACATTCACTATTCCAAGGTGATCCACTTTTTAGTGCACCTACTTATGACATGTTCACTTTAGTGGAATTACATTTAGTGTTTGTGCATGATCTTTCTAGATGTATGCCATAATTTTGTTTTGGACTCTACTTAGAGATATTTGTACTACTGCCTCCTTCATCTTACACTATGGAATGGGCATACATGTAATACATAATTCATGTTCTTATTTTAGAAAAGGGAAGAAACATTATTTGATGTGCATGGAGATTCTTCAGTCTTCAATAAAAGGATCTCATCAATGACATTTGTCATTATATGAGATGTATTGTAGGTAGCTTCAGTATCTTTTATTGGTACTTCTTAGTTCTCATCTCTATGTGACATGTTTGCTCTCATTTGAGGATGCATTCTCAAATTTGCCTAACATTTTTAGATAATGCACTATTTATCACTTTACTCTCTTTTTGGAAAGGAGTTTTTTCTTATGATTTTTCTCCTTTTTGCTGCTTTATGGGAGTTACATTGTGCTTGGGTACCTCATCAGGCCTCATTACTGGTACCTAATTCTTCTTACCCACCTAAGTTATGATTCTTGGGGGGTGTTGGTGTAGGCTTTTTCCTACTTAAAATTTTAACTTTATGATCTTTAGTCAACTTGCTTAGGGTGTTAAGGTCATTAGGCATAAATACACTTAATGTATTTTCTAATAGTGAGTTGAGTTGTTACATTTTTGGTGACCTAATATCTCACTATATAATGTACTTCATTTGTGCTTGTTATCTAATCAATCAATGAAATAATATCAAACTCACTTTTATTTGCATTGCTCTCACCTACTCCTAGGGTTTTCATGCAATCTTAGACATTCAAAGATCTTGGAGTATCTGACAATTGCAAGTAAAATCAACATAATTGGGTGGTTGGCTAAATGTTGGTCACCAACGTTAATTTCCACTAAATCACAACATTTTGGCATGAATTCTAAAATAATTAGGGTGATTGTGTAAGAATGTGCCCCAAATTATCTATATTTTCCCTAGTTGTAAGTGTATATGGTGTTGCTTTTAGCCTATAACCCCCATAATCATATGTAAAATTAGCATAAAGGAGCATTTGGTGTGAGCAAGTCACCAATGTGACCTACATCACCTAATTCACATTGTTTTGGCTTAAATTCAAATTAAATTAAAGTGACCATGCACAAATATGCCCTAAATAGTTTGCATTTTTCCTAATTGTAAGTAGATATGGTGTTTTATGTCACTTTTGGCCTATAATGGACCTAATCACAAGTAAAATTGATTTGTATGTGAATTCATGTGTTAATGTCCTCTCATCTCTCATTATCTCTAAGAGATGAGAGGTTTGTAAATTTCATTTTTGACACATCTATAACTCCCAAAAATGTGAGTAATCAATATAAACGGCTTTAAAACTTACAAAACAACTATTGGCTTGCTAAGAAAAATATGTTAGGTGTAAAATTTACATCCAAATAACCTTATGTTCAATACTAAAATTCTGGAAATGACTAAGTGGTGACAAAATTTGATTTAAAAAAATATCTTCTAAACCATAACTCATGGAGCTATGAAACGAATCTCAGAAGATGTAGAGTGGCCCTAATTATTTTTATTTACTAAAATAAATTTAAATTATAACAATATAAATATTGAATTACACTTGGAATCAAATTTATTAAATATACAACCTACCTTTCAGTTCTTTAGCTTGTATTGCTTCAAAGCCTTGACAATTATAAATCAATAGTAGTGCATGCACACTTTAGGTTCATTAATTACCGAGCCTAAAACAAAAAAATCCCAATGTGTTTCAAAATCACATATGCATTTTCATTGAAATTACATTTTGGAAAAAGTATTTCTTTTTACCCCCCTAATTTCCTATACTTACACACATTTATGAACTATTTAGCATTTTTTGGTGATCATAGAAAAAATTAGGCTATGATTATGTGTGATAAATTTGATGTGGGTAAAATTAGGGGAATTACACATATACTTAGCATCATTTGTCATTTATTCATCACTTGTTGATGTTATTTAGCACTAATGGATGTGACCCAAATCACATTATCTAGTCATAATTAGATTCATGAGGCATGATTGCCCCATTGTCTCTTATTAAATCAAATAAGTTATTGGTTCAACAAGAGACTCAACTGTGGTAAGTTGAACTCCTAATCACATTATCTAGTTGTAATTAGGTTCACAAGGCTTGGTTGCCCAAAATTATATCGCTTAGTGAACTAAAAGAGAAACAGATTTGATCAAGGACTCAATTGGGGTATATTGATGCCCAAATCATATTATGTCATCATAATTAGGTTAAAAAGGCTTTATTTCTCCAAATTTCATCCCTCATCGAACCAAATAAGTAATTCGTTCAGTTAAAAACTTATATGGGAAAAATTGAGCCCCAAATCACATGATGTGGTTACAATTATGTTCATAAGGCTCAATCACCCAAAATTACATCCATCATATAACCAAATGACTAATTACTTTAATTATAGAATAAATTGAAGAAAAATGAGCCCCAATTCACATTATGTGATTTTGATTAGGTTCACAAGGCTCAATTTCACTAAATTCTATCCCTCATTCAAACAAATGAATAATTGGTTCAATCAAGGACTTAGTTAGGGGGAAATAGGATAAAAATAATATTGTATGGTCATAATAGGTTCATGGGAATCAATTACCCAAAATTACATGTTTCATTGAACCAAATGAGTAATTAGTTCAATCAAGGACTCTTGGGGAAATTTGAACCCCAAATCATATTATGTGGCTGCAGTTAGGTTCACCATGCTTGATTTTTCCATGCATCCCTTGTTGAACCAAAATACATTATATTTTTATAGGATTTGATCAAAATAATAGCCCAAGTTTTGAACAAGAGATTTATGTCTCAAATATGTAATGCTTTCCTTGCATTCATAGCATTGCACTTACCTTAGCTTGTCACATTGATTATGATGCTTTTTTAAGGGAGGAGTATGTAATGCCCCTCCTAGTTTGAGCATTTGAAATACATGAAGGAAAATGTCACTAATATTTTAACCAATATTGGAGGTCATGTCGAATTAACTTAAATATTTGTGACTTGTTGGATACTTCTTAAAGCATCAATTAATTTGATCTTTAACTTATTTTTCAATAACATAGTTGGTAATCATAAGGGAATGCAATAGAATAAGTAATTAATGAACATAGATGAATAAAAATTATACCTTATGAATAATATAGAATATTTTTAGTTTATATATATATGAGTAATTATAGTCAAATACAATACAAATTAATAATGAAAGTAAGGTAAATAATAGGTTGTAAGATGATATTATTAATGTAAAATGATGTATAGGCATGTACAATGTATAATAGAAAAAACAAAAAAAGGAGCTTGTTTTACTAAACTTATATGTAATAAAAGTATGAGTTTGAAATTAAATGGTTACCACAAAACCACTCTAAGTCTAAAGAGTTCATAACTTCAAATCCTCCTTAGGCTACAAATGTACCTTAATATATTAGAGGGTGTAGATTTAAATTGGATAGGTGCTTTTAGCTGTCATGCTAAAATTTTGATTACAATTATCAGTTTTATAATTTTCATAGCAAACCACAACTAATATAACCATTAAAAATTAATGTAGAAAAACACAAATATAATTAATAGGAAAAATTGAGAGATTTTTCAAGTTGTACAGAACATAAGAAAAGAAAGTCTTGTGAAATAATTATCCTACCTATATATCCTCTAGGATAACTTCTCCAAATTTATAACAATTAAAATAAAAAAGTGTATATATATATATATATATATATATATATATATATATATATATATATATATGACTTATTAATTTATTTAAACATATTTTATATGAAAAATATATACATATATTTTTATCGTCAAATTTAAATATTAAAAATATAATAGTTAATAAATATTTTTAATTGATTTAATGATGAAAAAGTTTTGTAAAAAAAAAATGACAAAGTATTTATGTCTTCAAGTGATATTGCTCCCCACGAGTCTTTAAAAAAATTTCCTGTAAAAATACTTAAAAAAAACTGCTTACCAATATTAAAACAAAATATTTATATCTAATATTTAATGACTATTATAAACTAATTTCCTTGTTAATAACAAAATCAATCACCATATTTCATTGACTTTAACAAAACATAAAATAACATGTTTTTATAGAGAGCCTTACACAATAAGTTTTATCGACTTTACAAAAAATAACATGCCCCCATAGAGGGCATTTCACAACCACCCCATGTTCTTATGTCACTTCACCACACATTATATGATCTATTCGCCCTCAGCTCCCTTTCCCACTATCATTTTATAGAAATTTTTGAGGCTTGAAAGTTTTTCTCACACACTCTTATTTGAAAAGTTTATATGATATTGAATTCTCTCTTGAGTTCAAGTGTAAAAAGTTTGGACTCTTTTTCAGGAGAAGGAAAGTTGTAAAATTTTATTTTTTATTTTAATTGATTTATAGAGTTAAATATAAACTTATTTAAATTCTTATAAATAATAATTGAAAAATTATAAAAAATATAGTAAATTTAGAAAATTGATTTTTCACACTAAATTAAATATTTGATTTATTATGATGAAAAAATGTGAGATTTATATTTACAATCAATTAATTGATATATTATTTAAAAAAATGATTAGCCTAATACATTAAAAAAAAAAAGTTAATTCATTTTACATTTATATTAAATAATGAATTAGTTGAAACAATAATTTCATAAATTTAATACAATTTTTTTCAATAAAAACAAATTATTTATTTTTATGATATATTAAAAAATTATTTTCAAATTATATGTAAATTAATATATAAAAATAATGACATAACTTAAATTAATATTTATTTATGTACTTATTAAATTTAATATTTCATTAGTTTTTAAAAAAACTAAAAATTATATAATATTAATTTAATATATATTAATATTTAAATTGATTATATAATAAAAGTTGAATTTAGAGTAAGATAATTTATTTAGTACTTTAAATTTTTATATTATTTTTTTTCATTTTTTAATTAAATTATTATTAAAAATATTAATTAAATTTTTGAAAAAAATTAAAATGTTCACAATAAAATTGATAATTAATTTTTAAATCCATTCTTATATCAATCAATTGATTAAAATTGTAGGATAGCTTAAATTATATATTTAATTTTTTATTTCATTTTGATTATTATTATTATTATTTTTTTTTCAAATAAATAAAACTAAATTCAAATTCTAAAAGAAAATAGTGAAACAAACGTTTCTTAATCTTTAAAATTGAACCATCCCAAAAAATACAAGGTTATTACATTTCATATATTTATTTTTCAATTTAAAAAAAAAAAAAAAAATTACTTTCATTTTGAAAAGGAAAATAAAATTTATACAATTTTAATGGGTAAGGAGACTTTTAATATACAAGGTTGGGTCCAACTTTGACTATTGAACCTACCAATACCACCAATGTTTTAAAAAAAAAGATTAATTAATTAATTATTTTTTAATTGGAACCGGTTATTTACCAATGTTTTGCCTGTGGAAATGTTTTGTTTAATATTTTTTCTCGTTACAACTAAAGAATGAATAACGTCCACATCCTGCGGCCAATGAAATTATTCAGTCCTTGTTATTTTTCGTCGAAGGCTTTGATGGATAACAAAAACATATACTGATAGTTACCATGATTGTCACAGGTATGTGGGTTGCGTGTGGCTGCAGGTGGAATCGACACAATATGTTTTTCTTTGGTTTGTCATCCACATGTTGCCACCTGCCAGCCATGCCAATCTTTTCTGTCCGTGCATCGTTATTTTTTATCTTCTCTCAAATTTCTACTTCCTTCCGGTTGTGCTGTTTGTACTGCAAACCGCGGCTAAATTCGCGAAATGTTTACAACAAGAATGGGCCAAAGCCGAACAGGAAATACAGAGCAGAGTCGCATAATCCCTGGTTATAATCATATTATCTTTGAAACATCTGAATGATTTATGATTATGACGGTTTTATGTGTTTGGTGCCATTTCAGTACCGCTAAAACAAAACCGTCGAAAGATTTTAAACCCAAAACAAATCCATTGCAGAAATGCAGTGCATCCAATTTGTTTAAATCAAGTCCAACTGCACTCTAATCTTTATTTCGTCATTTCTGTCAATCCCATGTGGTAGCTAAGGCAACGCAAGGCTGATCCTAACATGGATTATGATTATGATCCCTACCATCCTGCTTCCATGAACAACAAGAAGGAGATTCGACCCCAACAGCAAGGCCTGCTAAGATGGTCCAACGCTGAGGATTATTATCATCATTGTAGTTACGATTTTATGCAGCAGCCACCCAGAAGAACCTTCAGTTTGAATTCTCAGTCTGTGAAACAACAGCACCATAGAAGCGAGTCTGGCCTAAGTTTAAGCTTGGAAAACTTAGAATTATGCCCACCTTCTCCTTCGCCCATCTGCAGCCCTTTTGATGACAAAAATTATAATAAAACCGCCTCTGCCTCTGCCTCTGCCTCTCTCTTTCTTCACCCCACGTAATTCCTTTGCCCAATCTGAACTCCACATTTCACAACAGCATTGCAGCCATGGAGAAGAAGTTGCAGGGTCCGCTTGGTCTCTTACTGTGGAGGTATTCTTATCATTGTCTTTTCTGTTCTGTCTTTTAAATACAAATGCATACACAAAAGTTGCACCAATCTTATAACAAAGTTATATGGGAGCTCTTGAATTTACCTTTGATAAGCAATGCCAATTCTTGCCAGAATGTGGTTAACTCTCCTAAGCTGAGCCCAGGTAGGTCTTCTTGAAAACCTTAATTTTGTTAACTCTCCTAGGTTGAGTCCAGGTGGGTCTCCTTGAAACCTGGCCTTGCATCTTGATTTCCACAAAAATATTATGGCTGCGGAGCCCACCTTGTGCCATAACAATTTCCAGTTGCCCTACGTTTTTGCTTTCTTAACAAGGCTTCTTCCTGTTTTTAATGATTCCTAATTTTGCATTCAGGATCTTAGTTTTTTAACTTGTGCTGTGAAACCTATTAGCTTTTGGGTTCACTCTTCAGGGATCATCTCCAGCAGGGGGATTTTGTAGAAGAGAAAAGGATGGAATGGGGAGTACATTCTGTGATGGTCGGAAATCAACTTCATCATTTTTAATTAATCCCAAGAAGACCCCTGCCCGTTTCTCTTTTAACTTGGTAATTCATAACCAAATTAGCTCTTAATTCAATTATGTTGATTTGATTTTTTCCAATTATGGTGGACAAAGTTCAGTTCATTCTACTTGGTATAAATTGGCCACCTCAGCCTCCTGTACCACCTATATGCTACCTCAATGGTAAAGCTAATCCTATTATTTACTATTTTAAATTGCCTATGTGTTTTCACTAAATTTTGCTTAGAGTTTCGGATATCCCAATTGGGCTTGGTAATAAATTGTTGAAATAGCGTTCCAGGTGAATTCTTTTTATTTTGTGGGAAAATGTATTTTTATTGCTCTATGCCAATCTGCATCTTGTAAATTTATATATAATAGATGGTCAACGCTTATTTAGATACAAAGATTTAGTTGGCCATGTATTTGATGAGTACTTAAACATTTATTTTAATAAACAGATTATATAAATAACTATCTGCGTAGTTCATTTGCAACTGATTTTTAAAAATGTGATAGTTTGTATTGATTCTTTTATTGGTTTAGTAAAAAAATTATGAACAAAATGTAGTTGAGTCATCTAAATTTTCTATCTTAACTATTTAAATAGATTTTGACAATAATCATAATTAGACCCATAATCAATGTTGTTTTAGTTTCCTTAATGAACTCCATTTTTAACTAGTTTAGTGATTGTGAGACACTTAGGTCTGTATGTTGTTTTTTGCAAAATTGGTAGCCAGGGGATTGTAAATATTTTTTACTCAAAATGTATTTATCATGCAATAAAACAAATGTACTACCTTACCTGGGCTCTACAATTTACACATTTCATACTCTGCAACATGGGATTCCTACTACTTTATGGAATAACTCTCAAGGTACTCCAACTCTTATGCTTTCAGTTGACAATATAAATCTAACAATAAGCCACACATTTCAACAAGAGGCTCTATTGAAATTTTTGTCTTTTTGTGTAGCTTGGGAAGGCATTAAAGTTGCTTTGTCTTGCCCAATGAATGATAAGCAAAGTCATTAAAGTTGCTTTGTCTTGGCCAATGAATGATAAGCAAAGTCATTATAGAAAGTCAAAACATATATAGGAACTTTTATTACCAATATTGTTGATGGTACATGATATATTTTTGGAACAAAATAGCAATTGGGTGGCATTAAAACTTCCTCAGTTTATTAAAAGCAAAACATATAGGAAATTTTATTACCAGGCCCTGGCGCCAAGCTTTCCTTCTCTTCTATAATTATTGTCATGAGCAGATAAAGCAATGACGACGGTAGTTACTAAAACCGATCCACGGCACTTATTTATCTATATTACTCTGATATAAATATATTGATTTAACCATTACACTACTAAACCATTACCTTGTAAATTTTAATTTGAATATAAAGAATATGGAGGCCAAGGTCAATCGGAAACGGAACACATTTTACACGTCTTTGGTGGTTGACGAGAATACTAAATTTCATATTAATATATATATATATATATATATATATATATATATAAGTTTGGTGTTTAGGACGCGTGTTGAAGTTGTTAAGCCGATGACGTGCTAAGATGGTTAACGTACGTGTCTACATAACAAGACAGAAAAAAACCGTATTTGCAAACTCACGTTTCTGAACGAAACGCCCAACGCACAGAAATGAAGCAGCAAACAGTTTGTGTAACGGGAGCAGGTGGATTCATTGCCTCGTGGCTTGTCAAGAAGCTGTTGAGCAAAGGCTATACTGTCAAAGGAGCTGTCCGTAATCCTGGTTAGCATAAATATAATTGCATCCCCATATGTATGTGTGTGTGCTACTGCTATTTCATATTCATATTCTGGATTGGGTTTGACAAATACAGAAAAGGGCATGTATGAACATCTGACTGAGTTGGAAGGAGCGAAAGAGACGCTTCACCTTGTCAGAGCCGATATTCTCGATTACCAAAGCCTGATCGAAGTTATCAGAGGCTGCGATGGTGTCTTCCACATGGCCTGCCTTCTCACAGATGACCCTGTAACTGTCTCTTTATCTCAATCTCCAAGTAGAAAAAACTAATAATTTAACTCTCTTTCATGGTAATGGCGGTGGTGATGCAGGAGCAAGTGATAGAGCCGGCAGTCAAAGGAACGGCCAATGTGTTAGATGCCTGTGCAGAATGTGGAGTGAAGCGCGTAGTACTGACGTCTTCAATCGGCGCAGTTTACATGGATCCAAACAGAGATCCCCACATTGTCGTGGATGACGACTGCTGGAGTGATTTGGATTATTGCGCTCAAACAAAAGTAAGACGTACTTCTGCAAACATGAATTATAATCTAGAATTTATATGGATAAGTGGGGTAACATAATATAGATGAGAATGGTGCAGAACTGGTACTGCTATGCGAAAACAGTGGCCGAGAAAGCTGCATGGAAGCTAGCGGAGGAGAGGAATTTGGATATGGTGGTGGTGAATCCATGTTTGGTTTTGGGTCCTTTGTTGCAATCCTCCATCAACGCCAGCACTGCTCATATCATGAAATACTGGACTGGTACATTCTTCTTCCAATGCTTTGTACATCTCTAAAATTATATATTGAAAGTGAAGGTGTTATATACGGTGTGCACTGTGCAGGATCTGCTAAAACATATGCGAATTTAACTCAAGCATATGTGGACGTAAGAGATGTGGCAGAAGCTCACATATTAATCTACGAAACACCTTCTGCCCGTGGGCGATATCTGTGTGCGGAAAGCAACATGCACAGAGCTCAACTGGTGGAAAAATTGTCCGACATGTTTCCACAATACCCGACTGCCACAAAGTCCGTAAATTTCCACTAGTCCCGATTTAATAGACTTATGATTGATTATGTTTTGCCCGTTAAAAAATATTTATCACATTTCTATATATCCGTGCAGGTGTTCAGACGAGAAAAATCCCAAGAAACAGCCCTTTAAATTCTCTGCGCAGAAGCTTAGAGATGTGGGCCTTTCGTTTACGCCGATAGACAAGTGCCTGTGTGACAGTGTAGTGAGCTTACAAGACAAGGGCTTTCTTCCTTCACATTCACCAACGCTGCTCAAAACGTAATGTAGCCGTTTTTAAGTATATGGTGAAAGAAGCTGATGTGAAATTGTTTCTTGTTTCAGCTGTGCCCAATTGAATTCAACACTTTTTGCAATGTTGGAAAAAGTTTTTGTTCAATGAATGCCAATGTATGTATTCAAAACATTAATAATTACAATAAAATTGATCCATTGAATCATAACTAAACAAGTGGGGATGTTGGTAGTTTGGTTACGGTTGGCCTTCAAACGAGTTTGAATGGCCTAACTTCAGCTGACTTGTGTACAAGGAGACTAGAGTTGTGGATGGTGGGGTGTACCAACGGCACCGCCTTTCAGTCGAAATAATATTGAAAATAAGCTACAAAATCAACCGCACTAAGATTTCCAATCTGCATTTTTGCAATTCCATTTCAACGTAACATTGTTAAACTTAAACTCATCTTCTTTCCATGGCATGCTCAGTGCCAATATTTATTTATTTATTAATTATGAAAAGAAGGTATGGTGTGACGTAGATCCTACAGAGAATATGCCACAACTCGCATATTTATGTTGACAATCCACACATTATTTCTCAAAATGATCATCTACACATTTTTTTTTCCTGAAATGGTTCGTTTTTTCAATTTCGAACCTTCTCACTACTGGAAAGACTTTCTCTCAACAACTCTCTCTACCATGAGAATTTGGTTCGAGAAAAATCATGCTTGAACAGCACGGCAAAACAAACAAAACATTGACTTGTAAAGAGCAACATATCAAGTGGTCTCTTTGCTCGGCAACCCCACCAAAAGTCGATTTAAATTTTGGTGGATCTATATTATAAATTTTACACACTAGTAACTTTTATTTAAGGAGATGGCTATGAGTGTCTACCTTTTTGAATGTATCATTATCCATATAATGACAATATGATATCATCATATACATCATTTATTTGATATGTTTTTATGTTAAATATTATATTTATATCAAATATTAATGATATGTTAAAATTAGTTATATATAATTTTATGAAGATTTGTTGATAAAATTCTGTAGTCTCAATAAAGAGGTCACGTATTTAAATTATAATATTGTATTGAGTTATAGAGCTATGATATATTGAAAAATATATTGTATTTTTTAAAAATTAGAAATTTTTTCTAATTTATATGAATACATAGGGGTTAAGAATTTATAAATATAAATGTAGTGTAGGAACCAAGTGGCAGGATGGTATGTATCTATGTTTATAGCATACAAACAATATTAGAGAGCCACTTCTTATCTCAATAGGCATTACACTATGGGACTAGATTGTGTTGCCCATACTTTATTGACAATCATCTTTCATTGTTGCCAATAGTTAAATGATTAGATTTTCTTGTTTCTATGATGTCTGTGTCTTTGGTGTTGACACATGGAAGGGATGCTCTACTTCGGTGAATATTCTACGAGGATATTTTGACCCAAATGATGATCATTGGTGATGCTAGGGTAGATATGGAATTTTATGATGTTAATTGTCATTAATATTTTTTTTTTGGATGGCCCTCTTTCTCTACTAGTGTGCATCTTATATTGATTTATGTGTAATGATGTTGAACTTGGTGTGATGTATTAACACCAATATATGATGGCATCAATAATCTAAGCTTATATGTGAGATATCAATTCTTGAGAGAAAGTTTAATATTACATCAAATACTTTTGTTTAAAAAATATTGTAATCAAAGAGAACAAATTGAACTAAACCTACATTTTCATGAACTTGAAAATTTATTTGTGATTGTAATTCTATACCTTTTATTTTATTTTGTAAAAATAAAAACATCATTTGATTTTATTTTTCAATATAGATATGTGGGCACATTTTCAATTGTTTTGGTTATTACCCATGCTATTATAAATTATTAAATTCTAGTTTTGAATGTTAGGGTATTCAAAAAATAAATATTAACAATCACCCATTGAATCAATCAACATGTCATTCCATTGAAGAAATCAACATCTCATTCCATGTATTAGAGTTTGACCTTTGTACAAAGTATTTAGTATTTATTTTTAGTTACCATGCTCATTTTTTTATTGGTCTATGCTGAAAAAAGTAACATATTTGACCTTTGTACAAGGTATTTAGTATTTATTTTTAGTTACCATGCTCATTTTTTTATTGGTCTATGCTGAAAAAAGTATAACATAGTTAGGAATTTTCCCAAAAAGGGAGTTCCTATGAATAAGCATCACTATTTGATAATGTTTAAACTCAACCATAGTTACATGCTTAGGGTATGTTTGAGAATGCTTCATTAGGTCAAAGAGTTTGTGAGTGTCCTTTCACAACCCTTTTTTGCATGTCCTACAATCATTCTATTACATGAAATCATGTTTCTTTGAGGAATTTTGTCAGCCATATTTTTTCATGGCCAAGGTATGTTCAAGAGTGTTTTATTAGGTCAAATAATTTGAGAACATCTTTTCAATAAAAAATTACATGTCCTGTAATAACTATATTCCTAAAATCACATCTCTTTGAGGAGTTTAGTTTTCTTGGAATAACATACTGCATTCGATCATTGTGGAATATCTAAATCATATTCCTAATCCACAAATATATAGAAACATCACACACACACACACACACACACACACAATTTTATCAAAATAATATCTAATATTTTATGTAAGGTAAATAAATTAATATATTAAAAAAAAAGGTACATAACAAATGTATATATTAATATATTTTTAAATCTTTCAACTTTTCATATACCTAATTTATTATATTTGTTAAGTTATCCCCCCACACACACAAACTCTAAAATATTATTATAAATAAATATACTACTTTTAATGTTTTTCCTCCTATTGTGAACTATATTTGTTGGGTGCGAAGCCACTATTCACATATCACTATCAATGAGTACTACTCATTAGTATTATTTACTATCACTATTCATGGTGACATGGTAACATGGTAATGCGGCATGTTGAGATGGTATCTTGGTGATGTGGAATACAAGTGTAGCATGTAGATGATGTGGTAGGTGATGTAAGAAGTCAAGTGGATGGAGGGTCCAAAGGTGTGGTCAAGGTGGTGTGATGGGAGTGGGGCATAACACTCCACTAAGGGACATGTTTTGTCCTTTTGTTGTGACATGGGTTTGACACATGGTTCAAAAGAAAAGAGGTCACATGGAAGAATAAGATAGGAAGAACACTGTTTGGTGTTTGGACTCACTTGTGGAAGCGGTGTGACAACTTTGGAGTCACATGGAAGTGGCCCATGATCCTATCTAGAGGAACATCCACTTTGTTGACTCTTGGGAGATGAAGAAAACAATAGAATTAGTCCTTGTTGTCCTTACTTATGGAGTGGGAGATAATGGTTGGAGCCATATGGAGGAGGCACATATTGTTGTCTAGTGGAGATTCCATTTTGGATACTTTTGCACATGTTGACAAACACTAATGGAGACCACATGACACCCCCACTTTGAGAGAGGTGCATTTTCACTCCAAATAACATGGTCGGATTTTGGCTTATGCACATGAATATATGTGAGTGGCTCTAGTGGGGTTATTATTGAGCCCACTCAAACATGGTGATACATTTTATTTCTTATTGTAAAATGCTATAAATCATTATGCTTATTTCTCATTATAAAATATTATAAAGCATTATGTTCTCCTTTGTAGTTTATCCCTTCGTGGTTCAATCCAATTAATGGATCACTTAGATCCTTGCAAGCTTGTGCTTACATGATAGGAGGTTGGAGTTAGAAAGGTTTGTATGCCTAACTCACCTAGATGCTTGGGTTGTAAGCATCACATGTAGGGTTAGAGGTTAGAGCCTAAAAGGCTGTTATGCTGGGCTCACCTAGGTGCATGGGATGGATCCTTGGAGATGGAATTTGGAGGCTTGTTAGCTTAGCTCATGGTGTTAAAGGTAGATGATGTTGGAGATCCCTTAGATGCTATGGATATTAGCATTGTAAGAGATGCATGTTGTAGCTTGTAGGTTAGAGCATGGAAAGCTTGGTTGTAAGCTTTGTTCACCTAAGTGCTCAATTTGTTAGCACTAGAAAGGACTTGCTGAGAGGAACAAAGTAGAAGAGAGATTTGCTAATGAAATATGAACTCTATATATTTTCATTGCCCCACAATTTTTCCTAGATGGTTTAGTAAGGTTTTCATGTATATCTTGTGTTATGTTTTGTCTTCCTATTTTGTGTTTTGTTGTAGATTGTATGTTATTTTCATAATTTATTTTTACTTGCACATGTAGGATGTTTGTTTCCTAAAAAGTGGTATTAGAGCTAGGATTTAGCTATTGGTGCCTGAACCTTTTCTATCCTAACAAGTGGTATCAGATCCATGGTTGGTTGGTTTATGCAAGTGGGAGATAAAAGTGGAGAGACCAATATATGAAACAAAAAAAATTACATGGCAGATATTCTCTCTTGGTGGAAGATGGAGAATGGAGGAGAAGCTTAAAAATATATACCCACAGGATAAACACCAACCCAATGCTCCTAATGAATAATTAGCTGTATAACTTATGGTGGAGGAAGCTATTCTCCATTGGTGAAAATGGAGGGTGATGACAAGGCATGTACCTTGTTGGTTCTCGATTGGTGAAGGATACAAGTTGTGGGATCCTACTACCGCAATATATTGGCCAAGATATTCAAAAATCCATGTAGAAGAGGAGGTACTAGAAACCTAAATCTGTACTTGATGGATTAGTTAATGGATGGAGAAGAACAATTTAAGACCCGAGGTTCTATGGAAGAAGGAGGTTGGTGTTGAATCTTTCAAATACTCAAATATGCATTGAGTGAAGTTCTTGGTGGTTTCAGTGTAGCAGAAGCAAGTAGACATGAAGGCTACAGTATAACTGATGTGATTATCTAAGTGGACTGATGCATGGAGTAACTCTACACATGAGTTTGGTTGGACATGTGGTAGACCAGGATGTAGTTCATTTGCATGCTCAAAAACTTAGTAGGTGTTATGATGCACTTAGTAGTGTGATGACTTCCAAATAACTATAGATGGGTACCATGTTGATCATGGTGGGTAGCAATTTTCTACATGTATAACTTAGGTGTTGACTTCTGTAGGTTATTTTTAAATTATTGTAGACTACTATTGAGAGTGTGGTGTGCATTCATTTTTGTTCATGTTTGGAGAAGTTGGATGCAAAATCATCATTCCTACATGGTGATCTTGCGATGAGATGGTATAACCAAAGGGCTATGAAGATGAGATAAAGAGTTACTGGTTTGTAAATTTGAAGATTCTACAGGTTCTGGCAGGCATGCTTATGTTGTACAAGAATTCCTTTATGGAGATCCAAGGTTTAGAAGAGGTTGTTGTTATGTGTAGATGGCATGTTAGTTATAGGGCCCAACATGTTCAATGGTATGATGTCTCAGGTGACTAGGAGGAGATGAAGGAGCAAACCAAGGATGGAGTGCATAGGGATGGGAAAAATAATGAAGTGAAGTATCCAACTTCTTGCAGTTGTAAATTATCCTTTGAAATATCCTAGAAGAGGAGAATATGATTGTACTATGTATTATATTCATTTGGAGTAGGAGAAGCCTCATGAAGCCATGGTGTGTACTAAATCAAATAATTCCAAGCAATGGGAGTTGTGAGAAGTTCATGTCAAAATCTTGAAGAAGGATGGGTCTGTGGTGAAGTGGGAGTCACTTAAAGTTTCTTCAATTTGATTTGGAAGAGTAGATACTAACAAATCCAGTCAAGGTAGATAATTTTTAGTAGTGCAAAAAACTTCTATTTGTCTTGTGTGTGAGCAACACTAGGCATTGATGATAGCATTGATAGTAGCTATGTGGTAGTTGGTTAGTAGAAGGTGCAGGTGTTTGAAATTATTGTGTATATGACTTCAAGTTGGATATTTTTGGGTGTGAAAACATTATTCATAGATCACTATTCATGAGTAATATTCATGGTTACTATTCATAAGTTACTATTCACAAGTACTATTCATGGCCACTATTTATGGCGACATGGCATCATTGTGATGTGGCATTCTAAGTGGCATTTTGGTGATGTGGAATGCAGGTGTGGCATGTAGATGATGTGGTGGTTGATGCAATAGGTGAAGTGGTAGGATGGTGATGTGGCATGAGGGCTCTTGAAGGGTCTTAAG